>JAEQBH010002868.1:0-472268 GCA_016808115.1 Tetrastigma voinierianum | reverse complement strand
ACTTGGTATTGAAGGATAGAGGATTTCTATGGCGATTTCTGATTCAGGCGTAGTGGGTTGAAGTTTGAATTGGAAACTAAAAGTTTCTGGGTTTTATGGTTGTTTGATGTTTGTATGGATAGTTGGGCCAAACTGGTTCATGATTGGCTGGGAGCAGTGAGGTACCCTATTGGATAGGTCAAGATTGCGAGACCTTGTTGTGTGTTGTGCACATATGAATAACATGCGTGTAGATATGACATGTTAATGTATACTATATGATGTATTAACTGGGTTAAATGGAGGAGAATTATATGTAGTAATATATTATCATGGTATGTTGATGTTACATAACACTCATATATATACATGTAACATGGAGAAGAAATGCGTAGCACTAATTGCATTGCACATGCATGAAAACATCGCATGACATGGGTGTGAGTGCATGGTTGGGATTGACACTGTGTTAGGTGTTTGATGGAGTGTTAGTTAGTTGTTTGGTTGTTAGTTGCATGTACTTTTCATTCTTTATTTTATTTATTTTTGTCTCATCGATGGTTGATGCCTTGTTGGCTAATTGAAGGTCATTGAAACCTGACTATTTCAAAAATGCAAGTGTAAAGAAATAGGACCCTTAGGTTTTTAAATTATCTAGAATTATGTACTTGCTTGGTATGGATGACTTAGCTTAGTCACCTCCATTGTGCTATAAGAAGCTATTTCTCAAGGAATCTATCACACACACACTTTTGGTCTCCCTTGTATAACTTGGTCCCGGACCCTTTGCCTTGAATTCAACTAACCTTGGGGGATTCTAGCCAACTAAGTGATGGGACACCTAAATAAAAAGAGGATTGCCATTTAGCAAAAAAAAACAATAGAAAAGTGAAAGAAAAAAGTAAAAAAATAGGCATGATTAGAATAAGTCAGAGGACCCAGCTGAAGCCATGCCACTAGCTTATTGGCGGGAGTCATTATTCCATTGCTTCTACATAGGGCGAAAATGGATCATTCCCACAACCTAAGACCTTTGAGTTTGGTTGGTGTTCGAGTGAAGAGTTTGAAGAGATTTAATGCCTGGTGCCCTTAACCAACTGGTGGGAGTCACTGATAGATCCCATTGCAGGAACATTCATCTAAAACTCTTGGCACTAGTTCTCCTTCACTTTGGGTATTTAGGAAATTTTTAGGTATTTTGATATGAATAAAGGGTCAGTTCATATCCTTTTTAGTTAGCTCTTCAAATAGGTGAGTTGAGCTTAAGTTTGGGGTGCTAGGACCTTGCTATGCACTGAAGATCATGCACCACCTACACTTAGTTTCCTTGGGAAGGTCAACTGCGAGACTTAGGGGGTTAATTTTCTACGCTTACCATGCTTTGCTTTACCATGTTTCATAGAAAGTTTAAGTTTAAGGATCCTAAATTTTAGTTGAAGCTATGTGCTAAATTGTGTTCATATTGATTCTTCCATTTTAAAATCATGTTATCATGCTCATCTCATTGGATTCATGTCATTTTCAATTTTGTTTGTTTTGAGTTGGTCTCTTGCTTGAGGACAAGCAAATTTAAGACTGATTATTGATGTGATATCTTAATACTCATTTTTATCCCTATATTTGATTAGTTTTCTAGTGTTTTATATTCAGCGCCCTAATGCTCTAAAATTTCATACTTATGATCGGAGTCATCCATTTGATAGAATTGTGCAAAAGGTGGTGGAAAAACACTACGAAACAGCTACAGTATTTTGATGTTTTCAGATATCATATGAGCTCCAATTGAAATAAGATTTATATGTATGAATTCTAAATTTCAATAGCTTTCAAGGATACCCAGAACACAAAGTGGAGTTCGAGTGAGAAGTTATGTAAGTTCCAAAACTTGAAGAAAAATAACATTTGCAAACTTTTACTTCAATGGAGAAGGCTACTGTATTTTAATGTTTTCAGAAAATCATATGGCTCCTATTGAATCAACCCATACATGGATGGATTCTACACTTCAAGAGCTTTCAACGTTGCAGAACACCCAAATCGAGTTCGGATGACAAAAGTTATGGTCTTACGAGGTTGGAGGTAACCGAGGAAAGCTCACAATAACATCGCGACATTAGAGCGTTGCAGCGTTCTTGTCACCAGCGGCGGTGCGAAGAACTGCAGAAACGCAGCATCGGCGTGTAGCGATTATAACAGCAAATCCTGACGGTAGGGACCGATTTTGGATGGATTTTTAGCCATTTGATCCATAATGGAGGATTTGCAAAGCTCGAGCAGAAGGATCAAGGAGGATTTGTGATGAATTTTGGAGCTTTTGAAGGGATAAGCCCTCTCTTGGGGTGGAAACACCCTAGAACGCCACATCTTGAAGGAAAAAGCTTGAAGAAGAAGATGTGAAGAAAGGAAATGGCAGCGTTCACTCAAAATCGTTTATTCTCATCCTCTTTCTTTGTTTCTC
This sequence comes from Tetrastigma voinierianum, assembly GCA_016808115.1. NCBI lineage: Eukaryota > Viridiplantae > Streptophyta > Magnoliopsida > Vitales > Vitaceae > Tetrastigma > Tetrastigma voinierianum. The sequence continues at coordinate 469,831 of JAEQBH010002868.1, read as the reverse complement.
TATTTTTTGATGTTTTTCTTTGACTTAGAGATGTTCTAGTTTTAGTTCACAGGTTTGTTGCTAGCCTTGCTGCTTTCGAGATGAATTAATGGTTAATAGCGTTTTCATTCATTGCCATGGTTGATTTTATATCGACTTGTTCTATCTCGTATTTTATTTACATGGTAGTGTTTGTGACATTGACGTGTTTCTTTGAGATGCAATCGAGATGACCACAAGTATCAGATAGAGCAACACTTGGTCAATCGGCAAATAGAGATATTCAGTTCCAAGTGTGGCATTGGGGTTTAAACATTTAAGCGTTTAGTCAGAAGGTTGGTAGAGATGCAATACACCCTCTTTGGTGAGATAAATGAAATATATCTGAGAAGAATATCTTGTGAGTACGATGTTAGTCGCGGAACACATCAATTAATATCTTTGAATGAATAATATATTTAAGTTAGAATTATTCATCGAGTGTGGCAGGTGAAGGCAAAACCCTAGTTTTCATAATTAATTGATTTAGGAAATAATATAGGATTAGTTTTTCTTTTTATTAATCGGCATTCATTACAATTTTAGGTCCAGATAATATTTAAAGCGTAAAGTCGATTACTGTTTTTATATCACAATGGATCGATATCAGTACTTAGATGCGGCTATATTATGACTGGCAGCGTTGCCTTGCGCTTTATGAAGCACACATATATACACACCGCGGCTTTTCGACCAATCGCCAGGTTAATAAATACCTGAGAAGCTTAATGTTGGATACTAGTATAGCTTAGTATCAATGAGTTGTATATGATTACCTAGGACTTGATGAGCGCGGGTTAAGATCCATGCAATTTCTTGTGCATTTTGATGAATGATGTGTGATGTGTGATTGTGTTGTGTAGATTGTATGTAGTGGCAGATAAAATATAGGAAAATTGTTGAATCTTAGTGAGAAAATATAAACCTTTAAGTTAGAGGTTAAAGTTGTTTAATGGTCGAGAAATAAGCGAAAAAAAATTATGAGTGGCTCAGGTTTGAACATAAATAGAATGGTTTGTGAAGTGCGGAAAATTACTCGAGTTTTTGCACAAAGAAAAGGGTTAAATTAAACTTTTTAAAAATTTTAGTTTGTATAAGTGCGATTTGTCTAAAAGCTCTTTGCATTTTAGGAATGCGGGGAAGCTACTTTGGATGAATGAACAAAAAAAAAGGGTTGCGGGAAGCTAAGTCGGACTATTGGTACGGTGTTGAGTCCGCGTCACGGAGATTGTATCGCGACAAAGGGCGAGAGCGAAGTGAGCGTAGCGGCCATTCTGACCGCAGCGCCCAGCGCCTAGCGATACGGCGGCCTGACCAGCTGCGATCGGCCCTCGGCGTGAAGCGGCGTGCGCGGCTCAGCGGCCAGGCCATAGGGAGTGTCGCGATACAAAGTTTTGCCGCTCATGGTGGAGAAGCGGCCTTGTGCGACATAAGGCGCGACATGGCTGACTAACGTCTGGTCAGTAGCGCGGCGGCTTCACGGCTTCGCAATGCGTGGCATGGGTTACGAGTCGCGATACAATTTTTGTATCATTGACAAAGTAACCCTTTGGGTCGCCGTCTGACGGCAGCACTCACGATACAGCGGCGTGCTGGTGCGACCGACTGCTGACGCCGCCCGATCGTCTTGACATGGGCTTTAACGACTGCGATATAATTTTTGTATCGCGATAGGAAAACTGCGACCACGGCACTATAAGCCTTGATGTCGCGGCGCTGCTGTCGGAGGGGCCACAACAGTGGCCCGGCTGGGCTACGTGCGGCGTGCTCCAAGGTCATGGATAACGCATGCACCCAACCGAGTTTTGACTGGAGTGCCTTTGTTTTGAGTTACTGTTTGGATCACTGATTATGGACATTGTTCGTGAACATTGTTCACGGGGTTTAAAAATAAAAATTAAAATAAATTAAATGAAATAAAAAGTAAAATAAAATTTTGTTTGCGTATGATTTAATACATGGAAATTATTGTCTTACATTACTATGAATGCATTGACATAATAATATAAAATTTTCGATGAGTGAATATGTCTCGGGCTGTATTGCCCTTAGAGATCACCGTTAAACAACTGTCATTTGACATATTGTAGATGTGAAGTCGCGGGAGAGGGCGTGGGGTGGAGTCACGGTGCCTGGCTAAGCACCACCGATGTTGACCGTGGGCCTTTCTTGAAATTTGCTGAGATCTGGCGTGCCTTTACAAGCTAATGCGGTTGAGGCAGTGGAGCTCACCTCAGATTCAGATCCCATTGTCTCCCTACGTTCCACGGGGAGGAGATCAGATGGTGGCAGACCATTTGGTTCCTCTGAGTCGAGATAGTGTTGAGGCTATGGGAATTACCTCGAACACGACTGAATCGGATAAATTTTGTTATTTAGAGGCGACCTAAGTGTGGTAGGCGGGTGATGATCTCTGGGGACAGTGATGACTTGGGTGGGTTCCATGAGCTTTTTATAAGCAGAAGTATTTTAGGCCATTGCTAGACATGCAAAAGGCCAAGAGTTCCTAGGTTGAGCGAGGGCGATGAGCTGTGATTGAAGTCTGTGGCTGAGTTCTACGAGGTTAACTCGCTTTGTTGGCTTGATTATGTAGCCACAGGGCGGCGAGTCGGGGTTTGTGAGATGGTGAATTACCATTGGGGTAGGAGTCTCAGGACTACGCCTACAGTGAGGACTCATGGTTGGGTTGCCATGACCATGAGAAGATGGAAGATGCAAACACTCAGAGATGTGGGTGTGCTTGTGAGGAAGGAGAGTCAGTCTTCTTCTAGTTAGGAAGGAAGCGAGAAGGATTTTGCTTCCTGAGTTTCGAGAGCGAGATTAAAGTTATCAAGGCGAGGCGAGAGCGAATAGGGCATTTAGTGAACGGAGTGAGACGATATATTACTTCTTGAAGCGGCTTTGAACATAACCTATTGAGGATTGCTGAACCAAGAGATCCGGGATTTTGGGACATCACAGTCCCATTTAGTTGTAGGACAGGAGAGGATACAATTCATTCCTCCTTTCACCTTAAGTAGATTGAAAGGCAGGTTTCGGTTGCGGGGTGCTATCTGAGCCACTTCGTGATCTCAGATGGGCAGGTGTGAGAGGCTAAGGTCGAGCTCACGGGCGGACTTGAGGGACCTAGGGCGTGTCTATGCCGTTGTTCGAGCTGAGCATGCACATACCAATGGGACATGTGAAGTCGCCCACATGTTGAAAGTGTTGGGGTTGAGGCCTCTAGAGAGTTCGTTGTAATGGATGACCTCCCCACAGAGACCTAGGGTGAGAGTTGACTTGATAGGTCAGGATTGTGAGTTAGAGAACTAGATTCTACTCATGGTGATACTGAGTTGGGGCGTCCTGACATAGCATCATTGCGTTCATATTGGTGACATCGCATCGATTCAGTGTGGGTGCACGGTATGGACATTCACCATAACTTGTTGAGTGTGAGGCTAAGTTTGTCTTTGGGACCACATCGATGAAGACTCATAGTTCAAATCAGGAAATGAGAAGTGGGTCATTAATCGCCACCTCGGTGAAAAAGAAAGAAAAGAGAGACTGGAATTGGGGTGAGGAGACCGGTAGTATCGAAGGTCTTGTGTGGGTGTAAATTACGTGGAGATATCCGGAATTTAAATGTGGAGACGGCGTGGAGATATCAAAATTTCTGTGGGAGTAAGAGACGTGGGATATCAATTTATGTGGGTGTAAGGGCAGTGGAGATATCAGTTTCTATGTGATGCAAGCTTGTAGTGTAGTAGAAAAGTTATGTTGCGGAGAGAGAGAAAACACCGCGGTCATAGTTTATCATATAGACTTTAGAGTTGGGTGATAGGAGTTGGGACTGACTCGGGATTAGTTACCCATTAAGTTACGTCGTTGGTGTGACGGGCTCCGGTATATGGGTGTCATTCATGACCGCGGATTAATTGTGACCATTGGATTGTCGATGATTGTGACACAGAGAAGGTCAGCGTTTACCGCAAATAGGGATTGTGTAGGGTTACATGCACGTGGTTGGATGCGTATGCGTCGATTTAGGGATGAAATTCTTTTAAGGGAAGAATGTGAAACTCGAAAATCTAATTTTACGAAAGGGGGCAAATAATTTCGATCAAATCCGGAATTTTTAGATCTCGGATGACAAAAGATTTCACCAGTTGGAATCGATCCACAATTCTAGCTACACGTAGAATTTCATCGAATTGACGGTCCAATTTTACTTACGTTTTCTGAGCAACGGCTAGTCTTGGTTCTTAGCATTTTGAGTGGCTCACGAGTGTGCCACAGTGTAAAGTGAAAAAATCAATCCTTCAAGGCTCAAGTGTGGGGCCCATATGGGTGACATGTGGCACCTCTAATTTGTGGGAAATCAATGGATTAGGTGGATAAGTGGATAGAAAATCAATGAGCGATGGTAAAGCGACAGTGGCAAGTGAGGACAAATGGGAATAAAATGAAAAAGAAAAGAGACATCTTCTCTCAAAGTAATTTAACAGATACTGGTGGAGGAAAAAAAATAGTTTGCTAGAAGAAGAAGGTGCAGCTTCTCTCTGGATTTCTGACTTTTCGGACGTTGGTTCGTGTTTGGGCGAGAAGCAAAGATTGTTCTATCTTTGTTCGTGTGGATGCCGATTTTGTGGAGTTTCGAAAACTCCAAGAGGTAAGGGTCTTCTCCTACTCGGTTTTTTTCGGTTAGAGCTTTTGTAAATGATTTGGGTGTTGGGTATAGTAAATGGTCGTTTGATCGGTCTAGCTGTATTGAATTGTTTAATTTTAGGACCGTTTTGAGCGATCACCCCGGGGCCCGATTACAGGACTGTTATTGGTTATGTGTTATAATTGATCAATAAATTGCTGATTTGATGTTTTGGGCCGAGAAATGGCCTGGATTCGGTTCCTAAAGTGGGCCGATGCTAAATGGTATCACGGACGGGCCTTTGCTTGTTTAAGGGCCACTTGATTTCGGTTTACTTGGTGGACGAAAATGGTCCATGTGTTCAACTTTAAAAATATTGGCGTTGATGACTTGGTGTGTGAAAGAAATGTTAATGCATGGAATTTAATGTGTTAACATGAGGTTGAATTATATAAATATAATTGTAGAGCCGTTGGAATTAAATTGAGATTAGCTAGTGAGCTAGTTTTGGTACATTATGATTAAATAACATGTGGTTGGTAGGTAAATTTTGTTAATATATACATAGATGATATATTGGCATGTGTTGCATGAAAATGGCATAATGTATTTCATATGTAGTGGGGAAACCTAGAAAATTAGGTGTGAGGTGCATGACAGAAAATGAAAAGAAATTAAAATGGAAAATAGTTATGAAAGGAATTTCAAGGAGGTACCAGAAGAATTGCCTTAGAAGTGGTCGACAGTTCATCTGGATGACCCATGATATTTTGGAAAATGATCTCGACAAGGTCGCCTGGAAAATTGATGCTATTCACAGCTTCATTGGTGTGTTTTTCGAGAACAACTGTTGTTTTGAAAGCGATGTTTTCTCACATTTGGCTTAGGCATGCGTGAGGGAGTCAGTGAGGGCTCGAGAAATGGGAAAGGGTGGTAAAGTATCTCATCCATATCCACGTAGACATTCAAGTAGGATCATGTGTTTGCTTGAATGTGTTTATGAATCATTGCATATTACTTAGATGGGAGTAACCGGCTGTAGGATAATTCATACTAGGCATTCTCTACATCTCGAGGATCATTGGCTGATCTGAATGTTGGAAGGCAGCGCTCACTAGAACGGATTTTGGAAGAAAGCAGTTAGCTTGGTAGATGCTTTTTATACTATCTTAATAAAATTTTAAATCTTAATATATGTTTTTTATTAAATGATGTATCAAACTCTTGAACTATTACAATATAGTTGGATGTATTTTGATGAGTATGATATTGTAGGCGATGTTGTAAACATTGAAAATTTTAAATTTAAATTTTTCAAAGAAGAAGTAACAGTAATTTCACCAGGAATAATTCGGAGAAAAGTTAGTTTTTCTAGATCTCGGATGTGGCTTGGTTACACCTTAGCGATCATGTCTAGCTACCAGTGGTGAATTCAGATTGGATTAGAAAGTCGAGATTTCACATATTCGAGACAGCGGTGTCGGAAGCGACACATGGCGAGCTATGGGTATAATATGAAAATTTATGTGTCACATTGCATGGCAAGGCCTATGCATGGACACTTAAGCCATGTGTGTGACTATGGCATCTTATGTGTCATCCATCATAACCCTTTGAACCTATAAATGGGAGTTTCCCATTCAGTTTGAAACGACAAATTTGGTCAGTGGAGACGTGAGGAGGAGAGGAAAGAAAGGAGGAAGGAGAAGAGAAAGAGAGAAATAGAAAAGGAAAGAAGAAAAGAAAGAAAGAAAGGAGGAAGAGAGAGGAAAAAAGAAGTGGAAAGGAAGAAGTGTTGCGTATTGAAGTAGACCGGATGTCGAAGAACTTGGAGCTATATTTCTGAAGTTAGGGTTTCTCTACTCTGGTTATTTATGCCCTAGGGTACGTGTAATGGCCCTACGAAGTTCGCTCAGTTTTAGGAAATTTGTATGTTGTGTGGTTTTGTTTGTGATTGTGTGGTCAGGAGCCAGTTTCATGGGTTTGGGATTTGTCCAAAATCAGACATTGTGTTGAGGATACTTAATCCCGGCTGGAGCTGTAAGCGAGAGTGTGCTAAATTTCGCACACCCTTTGTGAATCGGCCACTTCCAACTTTGGACTGCCATAACTACTCGTCCAGCTCCGATTCTACATTCTTGAACTCTCTGACTCAGTCAGTCTAGAATTTAATAAGATAAAGTGCTCAACCAAAATGTAGGCTGAACATTAGGCTGGGTCATGGACAGTTGAGGAATGGTTCGTTCGGTTTGGAACTCTGTTTTGAGGCAGGTTTGTAGCAGAAATGCTTGGGCTAGCATGTAGCTAGTAGGGAATTGTGTGTTGGGCGTTTTGTGTGTATTTGCAACAGGACTTTCTAATTAAGTCCTTCGCTTCTTTCTTAGGCAAAGCATGGCGGTTATGTAGGAATGGCTAGTATTGTTATTGCCATAAATTCAATATTTATATTGAATATGTGAAATTATATTTACATATATGTGTGATAAAAGATGGAAATAATTATATTGCATTGGGGTGTATGATTGACTTCTTGTCTCTCGGCCACAGAATATGAATTATAACGTACGCAGTATTAGTTGATTATGTTAATACATGCTTGAATATTGTTGTTGTGATGTTGACATGAGGCGGATGATAGAAAAGATAGTGCAGGCTTATGTGATGTCTTGATTTGAATGTATGGAATATTAACATGTTGCATGTATGCTGATGTTGGCCCGAATATATGGAATGTTGTATTGCATGAACATGAGTGTTCATAGCACACACATAGTGTGTGATTATTAGAATGTCCATGTAAGTCTTCATACATTGGTAATGGGTTTGAGTCTTACGGTGCTTTCAGTCACATTGCATTAGTGTCTGATAACACAGCCCATGGATGTGTGTACATGAGTGCTGATTTATGCACTACGTTTGGTGTAGAGATGCGTGTGGGCTTGAGATGGGACGAAGTCCAATTGGGTTCCATAGTATTAAATGAAAATGGAAATGAAATGTGTCGTAGTAGCAAGTAGGGATAGATACCCCCTCGGTGAAAAGCACAGCTTGGATTGAACGGTGTATCCAGGTGAAGGCACGAGAAAAATGTCGGAGGGTGTAAGGACCCCACTTGGGTGAGACCAAAATTATGTTGCCCAAAGACACGAAGCGATTAAATAAATATCACCATGAACCTACGGTGGGTGGTGAGATGGGAGTGGGGCCGACTCATTATTGATTTCCCATTGGTACTTGCGTTGGGTGGTGGGTAGGAGGTTGACCGTGCATGGGGCATGTAGAGTGCGTCTCATACATGCATGTAGTTTTTCCCATGATAGGACCCATGTATGCACAGGTGGTTGTTGGTTTTGGCGTGATCATTTGCATGCGGCGCTAGGTGGGGAGTAGCCCTTGTAGGATTTATCTATACTGAGCGTTAGCTCATCCGTCGTGGACCCCCTTCCGGTACAAGGCAGGTATGAGCAAGCAGCGCTCATGAGCCGAGATTATGAAGCGGGCTGGGTGCCCAGCCTTGATTCATGTTTGTGTATATATATTAGAACAAACTAGTTTTTAATATGTTTTAAGGGTATGTAATAACTCTTGGATCTCTCAATGTATGGTTTTGTGCTTTAATATGAAGCAGTATGGATGATAAAATTTTATTAGGTCATTTCACACTCATGTATGGGTCTCATGATATAGAGACACCACAATTCCTTGAGTTACGGTGAACCAGTTCCCGGGTCTTAAGGCGTCTAAATGTGGCCATTTTGCTCATGTATGGGACGAAAGGTATTCCACAGTTTGGACCCGAGGATTTGAGGCTTCATATAATGGAACATGTGTAATTGTGTCGAGGTATCGATACCCATAGGTAATCTGTAGCGTTGACGGGTTGTCAGCGAGACCCCAGTGACCATAGATGACAAATTAACTTAGATGTAATATAATCTTTAGAGAGTCGAACCTTTCCCCGAGGACGGGCCACATTAGGTTGAATTTTAACTCATTTGATGTTAGCCGTGATAAAACATGTTTTCTATTGTTAGGAAATATACATATATTCTATCGTACCAAGGTAAGAGAAGAAGAATTAGTATATTAAAAAAAGCGAATTTATTTGACTTTCTGTTGCGTAGATTTTGTTACAAATGTGAGTCAAGACCACATTTTTACATGTGCCTTCTTATGATTGATCTTACATTCTTGATATGTTCTGCTCTCCTTTGTCAATCAAAGATGTATGGGCTTGAATTTCTTATACAGAATGACAAGGTCTCTACTGGCGTCTTACTACTTTTACCCATTACGACAACAATTATCATCTAAGTCTTGGATGGATGAAATATGTTTATGATTTGTAATCCACACCTGTTTTCACGGCCTTAAGCATTTAACCACCTGGCTACAAAAGCGCAAAGGAGCTCGGGAGGTGGATTTCATAAACCATGGTTCCTTATTCTCATTCCATGGATCCGTCGCCATGGTCATGGTGTGCAAATAAGGAAAAGGACACCGTCATTCTTTGAATCACTCCACGCTAACCCTCATGTCTATTAGTATTTCCATAATATTCCCTTCCTTAATTGTTTCTTAGAATGACTTGAGAATAGATCTATGAGTAGTGCGCATATTCCCATCCATACGTGTGTGTATATATATATATATATATATATATATATATATATATATGCACTATATATATATATATAAGAAAGAAGGTGAAAGAGAGGTGAAATAATGCTTTTATGTTATAAATTGCATTTATTTACCCTAATGGAAGTTTATTTTAATTTATTTAATGTAGATAGTGCGTGAAAACATTTTTTTGTATAGGCAGATAGTAAAGGAGAAACGTTATGATGATCAAAAAGCCTAATAGGGTTGTGCACCTTTCAAACTTGTCTATTTTGCATTATTTTTGAGAATATTCATATGGAATAATTATATTTACATTGTAATTGCTATTAACAATATTTTTATTTGCACCAACTACAACCTTTTAATTGTACAATAGTAAGATTACTAATAAAAAAATATGATTGATGACAGGATTTGACAAGCCTTTACCAAATCATATTATCACTATTGTAACATGCCCTAAAAGAAAAAAAAGTATAAGGTTTTCATTTCTTAGTTTATCTCTACTTTTTCATTATTCTCTTTTTCCAATTTCAATAGCATGCTAAACTCTCTTTTAATAACTCTTTAACATCTTGGTTGAAGTTTATTTCGATATGGATATTTCTATTTGAAATCTTTATGTGTGTTTTTGGGGTAGTAGGTGTTTACCCTACAACTTTTTGTTTAGGCCTTCTTGGCTCTCCTTGTATACCCATGTACATGTTTGGAGCTGCTTTTGGCTATTTTTGCTATATGATATATTCATACTCTTTGATAAATATGTATAACTATATATGTTTAATAGTTACTCAATTTCATCCATTTAGATCAATTTACCACAAGCTATATATTTAAAATGCTTCATATAATATATTAATAAAATTTCTAGATAAATAATAAGAGCTCATAGTTTTTTGTTCCTCAAGCTTTCTTTGCTTTGGTTTTCACCTCTCCAAATATTTGGTTAAGTTTTTTCTGGAATTAGGTTAGAGTTTCTTCCATATTTCAGATGAGCTTCTTCCTCCTTATATTTCACCAAAATAATAAAGAAGATTTGATAAGGATTGATGGGTCATAAATGGAAAGATTCTGTAATTAATGAGATTTTTTTTTTTTAGATTCTGAACATATATATATATATATATATATATATATATATATATATATATACTATATATATATATATATATATATATATATATATATATAAGGTTTGTTTTCGAAGATAAGTAAGCAATTTTGGTTATGCTTTTATTATAATGATTGGTGTTAGTAGTAGCATTAGAATTCTATGAATTTGGTTATATGAAATTAATGGCGTTTAATGAATAATTTAATTCATGATTCAATGATATTTAATTGGTAATGAATATTTAATTGAATTCTAAGGTTAGGAAGCTAAAAGGTTTGGCTGGCATTCCAGTGATCTCTCGTTATAAAGGTTGTTGGGGTATTTAGTGGTGTGTCTCAAAAGATCCTTCTAGTCTCGAGTTTTCACTATTGATCCTTTGTGCATTTGATAGTGCGAACACATCATTAGCTTCGTCCGGAGTGGAAGCGATGTGTTTACTAATACTGACCATGATTTATCCTTGGGATGGGCGCGGGAATTATAGAAGCAATGGAGAAGCGAATTTGTCTTGGAAAATTGTTAATTTCACAATACTCAGTTGTTCTCTACTTTGGTTTATTTCTCTCACTTTTTTATTACTTCGCCACGGTTATTAATTGTTGGGCTAACCGTCTTTATGTGGAAGTGTAAATTTTCTAATTGGTATATGATCAAAGTTAAATAGAATATTTTCTGAGATAGTATTAAAACATTTTAATGAAGAGTTGGGATAAAAAAATGCAAAACAAAAAATTATCATGAAATTATCCTCATAAAAAAATAATTAAGTGGAAAATTTTGGGGCATATGCCACTTACCTAAGCCTATGCTTCCCAGTATTGGTGCATGTATAGGATGGTGAGGCATTACATACACTAAGGCTCAGTTGTTTAGTATGATTATCATTGATAGTTAGTAACTGATTATAATTATTGCTTGATACAAGCAGTTTATTAAGTAACACATTGAAATAAATAAAAAATATAAATATATAGACATTATAACAATATATAACAATAAATTAAAAATATGAAAGTTTTTATTTATACATAAATAATATTAATTTCATATATAAATAATTTATGAAATTTTCTAATTATCTTTGTAATACATTGTTATAAATTTATGAAATACATTCGTTTAATGATTATTTACTAATTTCATTAATAAAAAAATATTAATGGTTATAATCTCAATAAAAAAATATTATTATTTATAACCATAAATATTTTATTTATTTCATATTGCTTTTATTATGGTGATAAATTTTTCATATTATTATATAAAACCATACAAAATATTCTTTCATGTGTTATAATTTGTAAGATTAATTTAGAATATTATTTGTAAATAGAAACTAATATGAAATTATACCAAAGTAACATAAATAGTAAAAATAAAATACAATATTTATGGTTATAAATTTTTATCATTCATATTATTATTTCACAGTATAACATGAAATAAATTTATAACCACAAAAAAATTCATATTATTTCATATGACATATAAGCTATAATATTAATAAATCTAAAGAGGACTAAAGAAATTTACTATTTAATAAGACGAATAGCTACCATTTGTAGCTTTTCATGTATTAGTACGATCGGCTATCAACAACTCTTAAAGTATTTCAAGTAGCCTATAAAAGTTCATTGGAGATGAATCACCTATCACCTCGACGAGCACTCTCAAAGTCTATTTCATAACTCAAAAATATTTTTATTAATTTGGAACATGTCATCGAATAATTTGTGTATAATATTTACCTTCATCATTCATATATTTATTTAATTATTTTTATAAAACAATCAATTAGAAGATAACGTAAGATGTTGCTCAAAATACCTATTTTTCTTAATTTGTATCAATATTGTACATAAAACAATCATTAGAAAGTAACAAAAACAATCATTAAGTAACATATGAAAGAGGATCCCACGACGAGTGAGCAATACCCGATGGTTTTACTACATTAGTCTCCCACCTAAATGCACATGCAATGGCACATTATTATCAGTATTCCATACAATTTGAATTTGTACATGGAATAATTTATATCATACATGAAATATTTTCCATGCCCATACCAGGAGTCACTGTAGACTCCCTCCTGCCTATACCAAGTGTGACAATGCGTCATTAGTAATACCAATGCACCCATCTCTCAAGCCTTTGTTGGCTCACAACACTAATACAATTTGCCAATGGGTAACGATCGAGGTCAATCTAGAGCTCCTATCACTCAGCTCTGGAAGTGCAAATGATAAACATGATGAAGTATGTCATTCTTTTGAGTAACATAACTTTTGACTACACCATAAGTCTCTTTACACCCACACGGAACTTTCGAATCACACGGCAGATTCTCTCTCACACCCATCTGGAACTTTTCGGATGTCTGAAAGCGGGTCTCTTACACTGTCTGAGAACTTTAGGCTCACGCGCGGGTCTTTACACCCACATAGAACTTTCAGTGGGGACTAACAACCCCTTTGTACTTCGTAACACACATTAGTACTTTCATTTATGTTTGAACTATAGTATTTATTGGATGTAGTCAAAGCAAACTCACCACATTCACGAGTAGTGAGCAACCATCTAGTGCACCCCTTGACTCATGCGATATCATTGTTCATATGAATCTTATTGATGCGATTCATATATCTAATTCAATGGCTCATACAATTATATTTCATATAATTCCCATAATCATGTTAACATCAATTTAGCATGCATTAACATATCATTTTCCACACACATTCCAAGCCATTCATTTGCTTGATATCATGCTATCTAATTCAAATAAATTCATGAACAATTCGGTCAGAGCAACATCCACGATTGTTTTAGACCAATCAGTCGTGGGTTGTCATAGACCGACCCTCTCATGGCTTATCAGTTCTACTTCGTGGAACAGGAATGTGATACATTTCTCGGGGTCGATTGACCAAATCGACTAACGGAAGCTATGTGTCTTATATCATGAGACCCATACATGGTCCGTGCCATTCGGCCCATAAATCCATACACACCAAAATTTATATTTTATACAAAAAATAATTAGTAAGCTGATTTGTTTTGATTACCATTATCCAAAAATGCGGATCTTATACCAGATTTTTACAAAATACATAACAAAGGCCACATGGCCATTTCTTCATCTCTAAGACCTCGGTCGTCCCATCCCAGGTGAACCGATTACTGAAATAATTTTTCGACGAGTGAAACAATGCCAACGAGTGGAATTATCCTACATGGGTTACTCCCCACCTAAGTGCTCATTGAATTGCAAACGAACATTCATAAAACATATATTTTCCTACTCAATGTCTACATGAAATGGATGAAAATGTGACTCACCCTTTCCATTTCGACCCTCCACCCGACTCTCATTCCATGCCTAAACTGATGTGAAACATTTGTATTCAAACAAAGGTTTTGTTCTTGAAAACATATCTAGAGTTCATTAAAATCTATTAGACGACCCTTCGGTAATTCTTTGAATGCTTTCACAAACGATCATGGGTCCTTATTCGAGATGAACATGGACAACTCTAAAGGTCTTTAGAAAATCTTCTTTGAAATCCATTTAGCAACCACATTTTCATGTCATGCACTCACATCGTGCAGGTTACTACAGGTGCATATGAAATTCAATATGCCATTTCCTGACAATTCATGTTAATAAATTAGCATGCATATACTATGGGGTATACCACAATCATCATGATTCATTCATACATATCAATAACATAAAATTAGCTCACAGGCTAATATGTCCGACTATCCATCTTAGGCGCCCCTATGGCATCACAAATAACATAACATGTTATTAAATCAAGCGATAACATATTGCACTCAAGGCCACACCTGAGCCGGTCATGAGTCGACTAAATTTGTGAGAAAATACTAGCTGCTCGGTCCAATCTTTTGGAGCAGAAAACCTGACCATCTAGCCTCGAAGATATCCGGGTCCGTTAAATGGCTCTTGGCCAAAGAATAAAACAAACAGGAAAACCCTACCTCGAGTTGTGAAACTCCCAAAAAAAACTGCGTACTTAGCGTGGAAACGTAGATCTTTCTCCTTTGTTCAACAAATGTTGTCAGATCACGAAATTCTGAAAGTAGACACTCTCTCTCTAAATCTCTACTCTTTTCTCACTTTTCTATCCCTCTTTTCCTCCCGAGCTAGTTGAAGGAAGAGATGACTTGTCCTCTCATGTTAAGTGTATTGGACACCTTAGATTACTACATCACCTTATCTATTCCCATTGGATTTCCATGGCATGAAGGCATGTGTCTCTATGGACCGCGCGAGATCATATTTGATGAGCTCGCGGTCTGACGTGTCTGTAGTACTTTCGAGTTGTGCCCGTGTCCGCGCCATCGTGCGTACTTCAAAAAAATGTGAAATTCATTGTCTCGAATTTCAATGAAATGTGACAGTAGCTAGATTTGTGAGAGCCGTTCTGATGAAATCAGTTCGTTATCAGAATCTACAAAATTCTAGATTTTAGTGAGAACTACCATTTTGCCACATTTTCGAAATTAGAATTTTCTCGGGTTTTATAGAATCTGCATGGCCATTTCTAGCCTCCGACACCAAGTATTTCATGGATTTTTAGACAGAGTATGGGTGGAGAACTGCCTCTTGGAGTTGTGAAACTCACAATACAGTACTGTCGTGGCCCTTGCAGTGGGGATCAACTTTGCTTCTTGTGTTTATTGACGATCATGTTGATCGTCGAAAAATCTAGAGAAGAAGGTAGACTCTCTCTCTTTAAACCTCCTTATTAAAGCTCTCTTTTTTCCCTTTTCCTTTCCCCGATCAATTGGGTGTAAGATTGGTATTCTCTCTTGCCACTTGTCTACTTCTAAGTGGCTCTTTGGATTACACCCTATCCACTTATCCTTAATAGTGGATTTCCTTCCACTCATGAGATGCCACATGTCCACATGGGTCCCACTTGAGCTTAATGTTTGACTTGCTCCCCACTTGACACGTGTCTCATCTTGAGCCTCAAAATATTACTTGAGTGTTCCACACCGCCTCGATGCCTCGAAAAACATGAATTTATTGTCTTGAAATTCGACAATTGATGTAGTAGCTAGACCCAGAGCGATTCAAGTGAGTTTGTTTAGTCATCAAGATCTGAAAATTCCAAATTTTATTGAAATTTACCGTTCTACCATTCACTCGGTGGATCTCAGGGTTTCATAGTTACCACTATTAACAGTCTGGGACCCCTCCTTCCATATACCATTACCTATTCATCTGAACACCACATGCTCATGGCAATTTAATTTTGATGTTAATTTGGTAGAAATTAGTTTTTATTGAAGCATCTATTCACTTTGCATTACATCATAGTATTATGTTATATTCCTCAATAATTTGTCTCTTTAAGGATTGAATCTTGAGCCCTCTCACTCCACAATGCTGACTAGAATTTGATGTGAAGCCCCCGAGGCACAGAGATGCGTTGACAACTTGATCAACTTCGCGGAGCTTCGTGGATGTCGGTGACTTCTTCCACACCACCTTGTCCCTTTTGGGACCACGATTTAATGAAAATGGAGATAGAGTCTCCTTTATACGGGAGGTCTGCCCATAATACAACCTATACAAAAACACAGCAACACGGCCTAATATAATACAAACCTCATTGGGTCATCAGTTATGAAGTAAAAATTAGCCTAATGGGTTACTCATCCACCTTCACGAAGAAGTGCGAGGACTAATTACTATGGTCCTCAAAGTTGGAAATGCACTCTTACAAATATTACAAATTAGAATAAGGTTGATTACATGATCTTTTTCTGATTGTAGCATAAATGTTAGGAACTAGTTTGTTCCAAGCTTCTTTACAAAATGAATCTAAGCCCTGACTGAGCTTTCTTCATAGCTGTGGCCTCGAGTGGCGTGTCCACCCGCATACTCCTTGTACACAAGAAAGGGGGTCCCTTGACAAGATGCTTGATGCCAAGTAGGGTAACTCTGAGCTACTCCCGCCCCTAAGTGCACATGCAATGTGTTCACACAATCAACATTCCAAGTAAAATGCATTTCTATCTTGGAATGCCTGCAGCTCATGAATGAAGTGTCTCACCATACCTTTAACAGAGTTACTCTGGCTCTCACGCATGCTTATGCCAAGTGTAAAAACTTGTCATTAGTGTTCCCTTAATGACCCTTTATCTAAAAAAGAAGCAAAGTTTTTAAAAAAAAAAACTCATTGGACATCTCAGATAAAAATACTTTATTGAAGCCATTAGACAATCTCAGATAAACAACTTTATTTAAAATCATTGGATGATGCCAATAAACGGCTTTATTCAAAGCTATTGGACAATCTCACGATACTTGACTTTATTCAAAGAAAGCTATTGAGCAGTCTTAGATAAACAACACATTCAAGCATTGAAGTCCCATACAGCTCTAATCAAAGCATTAGACAATCTCAGATAAATAGTTTTATTCAAAGCTGTTGTGGACAATTTGAGATAAAACTTTATTCAAAAAGCATTGGACAATCTCGATAATAGCTTTATTCAAAGCTATTGGACAATTCTGATGTGACACTAATTTGGGGGTCAGTTGTAACAAGTAAACCATGAAGTCTTTTATTAGTTTCGAATTTGACCAGATACCACATTGTTGTGTCCCACGGGATCCATATTTTCAAAAAAATGGTGATCTCTCTTTGTTAGGGAGCTTCTACCTAACCTTTAACTTGGCATAACGAATAATCATAACCCGTCGGGAGGTCTCAGCGGAAAATAGTATTGACCATAGGGTTATGTCTATCCCAATACATACATCCATTTACGGGACCCATTCATTCACATTTAAATCAGTTATGGAGTAATGTAGCCACAGTTCGTAGCAGAGTCAATCACGACCCTCTTACCATAATTCTTGATTAGTGCGAGTGCTATTTTGTGTCTGTTAAGATAGGTTTTAATTGCTTTTGCCTTAATCATATGAATGAGCAGTGTGTATGTCGGGTCACTTAATTACTGCGATTCCATTTCGAGTTTGTTTTTAGTAATTTCTTTTGGTTTTAGGTCTCGACCAATAATTTCAAGTCTGATGTCAAGTTGGTCTTGAATCTTGAGATTCTAATGATTTCATAGCAGAAATGAAAATGTGAAGTGGAATTGATGAAGGGATGCGATTGGCAAAATAGGAGGAAACTTGATTTTAAGCTATGCATTGCGAAAATTCCCGCGAGGATGCGAAAATTTTGCAATCATGGCAATTTATGATCTAGCAAATTTTAAGCTATTCACCATTTGCTAAGCTAGCGAATTTCGTAGCCTAGCGAAAATTATAATCATTAACGAATTTTGATTTTATTATCTCTTCAATGATTTTAACTAGCTTAGCGAAACCAACAAAATTTTCTCTATGCTAGCGAAATTCCCTGCATAGCGAAATTGTTGCCCTTGTGTTTTTGATGTTTTTGATTCCAAACGACCACGTTTTGATTAATTACCATTTTCTCCCTATTGTAATTTCATATTTTAGGCCTTTTTGTCATTTCACACATTAGGGTTGACTATATAAGCTCCCTACATTTGTAACCTAGCTTTAAGCTTGTCTTTTGTGCGTAGGCTTTTCGTTTGTTAGTTTTATAACCTGCTCTCTTAACTCTTTCATTTCTGTGAGACGAACATACCTTTTGATGAACCAAGGTATGCTTGGCTAAAGCCCTTTCATGAAGAGTCCTTTGGTGGAGAGTTTGGAGTAAGTAATTACATGCCCTCTCATTTTCTATTTGCATTTGAGCAGATGGCTCCACGCATCTCACCCTAGGTTGAAACCTCTAGATCCGACCTACGTAGATGTGTATTTAGTGACTTGTGGCTGATGGATGCTTAATCCCAGATCCTTGTCATCCCATAGTTTTCTCTATTGTGGATTCTGCTAGTAGGTTTGCTTAACTGAGCTATATGCACTGTTGAGACTTGAATGCTCTTGAATGCCATCTATCAGGAGTAATGGGTTTAGGTTTGGTCTCAATCGAGTCACAGGTTTGGGAAATATAGGTCATTCTCCCCGACGAGGAAACAAGCAGGGCATGGATACACCCTAAAAGTCAATCGGTGACCCGAAGACTTGAGGTTTCTTTTCTAAAATTTTCCTTTAATTTATATGCAGTTTACAACCATCGACCTTTGTTTTTAACAAACCAAATCGAAATACCATTTTGACTCAACTGCTTCTCATTTCTGAAAACCCATCCAAGATGTTCGTACTGAACCCTTCTCTGCATTAACTTCCTTCTGACGGTGGACCTGAGATACAAATTTTGTTGATTCCTATAGCCCTCTTGTAGCGAATCATTACTTACCCAATTATTTAGACAATAGTCCCAAAAGAATTTAGACCTATTCTTTTATTATCTGAAAATGTTACTCGAAAGGTAATATCAAGGCCACACATCGACCTCTTTCATAATCAAGGCCTCGTTGAACCATAGTCCCTGGCCACTTTGTGAAGGGTCCCAAAGCAAGGGTGATGTGCCTAGTAGAAAGGATTCTCCTACAAGGGTTACTCACTTTTGTAAATGCAAATGCAATGGCATACAAAAAACATCAAATCATGTTCACTATAAAATATAATCAATCCTATTGGAATCTACGTATGATGCATGAGATGAGACTCTTATTGCCACCAACACAGTCCTAACAGAGCTCCTCACTGCATGAAGTGTGAAAAACTAGTCATTGGTGTTTGCAATGACAAACAGGACAACCCTCGATTTTAATTTTCAAATCCCATGTGTTTAATCATGGGCCATGGCTTCCGAGTCTGCAAAGGATCGCGCACGCCAGACATTTTCTGGGCTTTCCTTTGCCGGTGATCATGTTTAATCGCATATAAATTTAGGTCTTTTTCACCCTTGAGAGTGGGAAGAGGGGAGGGAAGTATCTACCCATCTTACTACACCCAAATACACGTGATTTATATTTGTTATTGTTTTATAAAGCGAGTGAGTCTAGATTTTGGCGTGGTCCATTTAGAGCTCACCACACATTCACTAAGAAATGGTGAATATCCGACTTCGATACGATATGATCGCGCATTGAAATGCAATCATGCCATTTCATGCCATGTCATTCTATCTGAAACATTTATAAATTCGGATAATTATATTTTTAATATAATTTTTAATTCATCACAATTTATGTTAATACATCTGCAACAAAAAACATATTAACATGATTTTTACACACAACAACTTATATTATTTATTTTTCCACAATACACAACACACAAAATGACCCAAATCTAAGACCCACATATAAACAGGGCACACTGTTGTTCCCTTCACGTTTCATCTTAGAATTACTATGATATCAAAAACCTTACCTGAAACACAGAAGACATTAGTCTTAGATCAAAACCAAACCTCAACCCAGTCCA
Source organism: Tetrastigma voinierianum (assembly GCA_016808115.1). NCBI lineage: Eukaryota > Viridiplantae > Streptophyta > Magnoliopsida > Vitales > Vitaceae > Tetrastigma > Tetrastigma voinierianum. Next base: position 450,031 of record JAEQBH010002868.1, on the reverse strand, counting down.
GACTACCCGAAAATCGTCCCGCAAATTATGTCAGAACTGTTAAAAAATAGTTCCAAAAATTCTTGATTGTCAGCAGTCCTGAAAACTTCGGCTATTGTTTGAAAATAGTCGAAATTCCTAAAATTCACACATTCAATCCCGAAATTTAGGACTGAGTATGGCCTCTCGATGACCTCTAAAACCTCAAGCCATTAAGCATGACCTTTATTTAGAAATAACCTAAGTGGAAGAATTCCTACCTGCGTGAAAACACAAATCATGCATTTCACAATTTTCTTATCATTTCAATTTTCCTTTAAACGAATTTAACCTATGATTTCGATGCACAGGATAACGGAATCGCCGACACGATCCCGCTGGGTTATAGGCCGGTATAAAAGCATTTTATTTTTATAACCTGGTCTGCAGATTACCATTTAAGTTTGCTAACTAGTTATTGAAAATCATTCATGAACACTACGTGGTATCCCTTTAGGCTACGGTTGAGTGAAACATCTTCGTTCATTCCACAATGTCATTTGGTGACCCTTATTAGCCTCTAATTTATCCTTAACTTCGAATTTAACGGTTAACATTCTATTAGGGCGTTGCAAATCATTCATAGCAAAATACAATATAGGTAATAACATGTCATTGAGTAATATCTAGTCACTCATGAGCTCGTCTCCCACATGTCATATGCCAAATCTGACAACCTTCTTAGTATGATGACCCATGTCGAGTCCTTACCAGCTCACTGATTGCAATGCAAGTGCCAATGGGCAACCCAATCCTCGGTCAGTCTCGGCTCCTCACCTGACCTAGGAAATCTATGTGATAAGCTTGCTGGCCAGGTGTGTCTTCTTTGAACCTTATAACTTTTGACTCACGCACACAGTCTCTTCGCTAGATGCTTTCGAGATCACCGTGGTCTCTTACACCCATGTTTCGGACTTTTCACCTGAGAAGTGCCAGTCCCCTTCTTGCTACCTTGACACACATTAATTACATTTCTTTTTATGTTTTTCTGTCGTGAGACATTTTTGGACGTCGTCCAGTGACTCACTATAGTTCATCAAACATGATGATGAATGATATATCCATACACACACCCAGTGTCCTAACCATATGCAATGCTAATGTCACTAAAAGTTCCTATTATTACATGTGATGCACTACATGGGTTTCTTTAATCAATATTACTTCATGTAAAGTACTGCAATAAACATATCACAAACATATAAGTTCATACATTTCATGTGTAATCTTTATAGATATGTAGTATCGTATATATTGGCAGTCATCAATACGCGACTAAACAAGTAATGTCATATAGCCTTCCTTAGGCTAACTTATGACAATTCATACTGATACAATGGCCTCCTGACATGTCATGCAATGGTCATGTCAAAACCGGAAGCTATTCACGTAAACCTGACAAATAACTATACACTTTGTAAGAAAACATATTTTCAGTAAGGTTTTGAATTCCCACTGCCCTTCCACAGGCATATGGGAAAGATCCTTGACTCAATGGGATTCCATAGAGTCTAAGAATTTAAACGAGTTTGGACGTGAAAATACGATTTGTCAAGTTGGAGGGGAAATGAAAACGAGTATTTTGTGTTCCACACACATGGTATAAACACAAGTTTCAACAATGTTTTGGATGAATTGCCTCCACATGAATCTGGCTAGGTTCTTGATAATAGGCTTTCCATAGGAGTCCGATAACACTGAAACAGGTTCGGACAAAGACGTTATGGCCTTTCATTCAAAAATTAGGTTGGTTACTCTGCTTACCTTTGAGGAAATAATCCAGTGACACAGATTTCAGGGTCTTAATCCATAATTGACATTCTTTGTATTCATTTAAGAAATAAAGTTCTTGAGGTTCTTCTCAACCAGAATCCACCAAATCGGATCAGAAACTCAAATGTCATCTTTTGAGACTACTCAGTTTTAAGCAGAACAAACAATCAGACATAGCTCTTTGAATGCATTTAAAGTCACAGGAATTAAATTTGGATATACCTATTTTCAAAATATTTATCTATAAGTCTACTTCAAAGATAAGTGAATCAATCGAATTTAGATAAGTGATGGCAAGTTATGGCTAAAATTGATCTGTGGGGCTCAGCTTGAGTAGGAAAAGCTGGCGAACATAGCTACTTTGAATGCATTTCACGAGTCAGAAAGGGTGGGAATTTTGAATGGGCTTATTCAAGGAATATGTTCTCCTATAAGTCTGAGTTATCAAGTGAATCACTCAATTCGAATGAGTGATGGCGAGATTATGTGCACTGGTCATGGGGTGGAGGAAATAAAGCGGACAACATTCTCACTTTGGCACACATGCCTTAGATAGAAATTAGCGAGTAGGATAAAAACCTAATTCAATTTGCGTGATTTCCCAGGACACCACCTTTTCACCGGTACTCACAGCTTGAACCATGTGGACCTTCTTGAAATCTTGTGATTCGATACTTGGCGTAGCTCGGTCCTCAAGTAGAGCAGGTTTTAACTCTCGACTGTCGAGTTCAGGTAGGTAAAACCGGAGTGAAATCAACTGAAGCTTGTTTTCTCCACTTCTACCTCTCTCTCTCTAACGTTTGGCACTAGACAGAGTGTTGAGATGCTTTCTTGATTTTAGATGTGCTTAATGTTGCCATGAGACCGTGGCTCACATCGTGCCATGTGTCACGGCTTCCACGTCAGTTTTTACTTGCAGAAGCAGTTATTTAGGTCTCGGTTTCATTTCATCTATCTTAAATGGACATTCTTTAAATATTTGATATTTTCGAGTTTTTAAATCTCATTTCGAAGTCCACTTGAGCTCCCATCGCCTCATAAAAATCCTGTTGTTTGAATTCAGAAATCCGCCTGAAGGCTCTTTATTTCATGATTCAACGGTGAAATACTGTTTTTGTCATCAGAATACGAAAGAAGTCCATAAAAATTACCATTTTGTCCTTCATAGTAAAATTTCAAATTTCTAGGTTTTTCTCGGGTCTTACAGCATGACTAAGAGCTGCCACATGGCACCATGGGAGAAGGAAACATGGAATGAGAGCCATATGGTATGGAAGGTGACACCTAAAGCATGTGTCCAAGTGACACATGGCACATGACTCTGTGGTTCATGTGAGAAAACACATGGCTATGAAGGAAGAGTAGAGGTTTCCTCTCATAGGATCGCCAACAAAATGCAGAGAGAGACAAAAACAATTCGGTGGGATGAAAACCAAGGAAAAGAAAAAATAAAAAGAAAGAAGAAAGAAAAAGAAGAAAAAAAGAGGAAAAATAAGTAGAAAAAATCAGGGCTTGGGAAAGAAAATGAAGTGGGCAGGGAGAGAAAATGAAAAGGAGAGAAGAAAGGCCATACGATGTTACGACAATGGGAGCTCAATAGTGAGCCCAAGTTGGCCCCTGCTTGAAGAGTTGGCGTGGTCTGAAATCCCGAATTTTAGTCGAAGCTCAGAGTCAGTTTTCTCTAATGGTTCCTCTTTATTTAAGTGTCGCAAATGGCCATGTGGTTCAGCCCTGAACATGACTGAATTTTCGGACATTGGAGCATGCATTATATCCCAATAGGGGTGTGCGGTATGTGTAACCCAGTAGAGATTACGTATGTGCACGAGGCTTCATAATTAGTTAAGTGTCATAGTAGTATTTTGGAAGTTGTTTTTAAGGATGAAATTGTAAAGTTTTCAAAGAATGGTGACACTTTTGCAATTAAGGAAAGTGGAGGGGTGAAAGAACAAATCATGAAACTTTAATTAGTTAAAGGATAATAATAATAATAAATTGTCACTGTGGTTCGAGGGAAGCACAAGAAATTCTCTAGATCTCGAATGGCAAGCAGGACTACACTATTCGTCGTCCATAAATCTGATTCCCGAGGAAAAGTTTATTAGGTCGAGAGACAATCGAGAAGAATATTTACGATTTTCTAGTGATAAGTTAAGTCGATGACTTGAATGATTTTACAAATCTCGAAAGTCGGAAATGGTTTGAGCAATTCATTCTTAATTAGTGAAAATAAATACTGGGGCAAGCGGGCAGAATGAGGATATATGAGTCATATATCCAAATAATAATAATAATAATAATAATTAATAATTAAAAAAAACATAAAAGTAAAAAAGGAGTAAATCGAATAGAAGGAGACGGAGAGAGCGTATGGAGAGAGAGAGGAAGATTTTTTATTTATTTTTTTTTATGTTCGTTTCTTTAAGATCTCTGAGTGGGTAGTAAATTTTGTTGGGCGAGAAAGCCACTAGTTGGTATCTGTGACAAAGGGCTATCGCGTGGCCACCAAGAAGCAAGCGTTTCATGCTGAGGCTGAGAATTTTCTACTTGTGTTATTCTAACTGGGCCGTATAATGGCTTGAAATTTTATTAAGAAGCGGTGAGATCTTAGTAAATTTTCATTCCCAAATTTTTAATTTGAGTTGGGAATTTTTAGGGAATTTCGGCACTATTTGAAGTAGTCTGGCTAAATTTAAGACTATTTATATGACAGATTCGAGTTGAAATTTCAGGATTGTGATAGGACGTCAGAACATAATTTTAAGTGTTTTTAAACTCCATGGAAAGTCATGAGTCTAGAATCTGCCATATGCCACGTGAATAGCATTTAGTGCCCATATTCCCGAAAGTACAATTGGCACCAAGTGTGCAAATTGTAGTTGTCTAGCGTGTGGTCTAATACATCGAATGTGTAGGGTAATAGTGGAGGCGGGAGAAATTGTGAAGTCGTACTCAATTGTTGTAATCGGAAGGTAGTGTTCTAAACTCTATTTTTAAATATAGTGTATTGTTTATAAATCGTTTCTGTGGTATGTTATGGTTTAAATTATTAACCATATTTAAGCAAACAATGGTTTTAAATTATTAAACTATATTTGAGCAAGCAATAGTTTGATTGTTAAACCATGTTTTAAACAACAGAAGCAAGCAAGCAAAAATTATATTTTTATAAATCAGGCCTTAAGAAAATCCCTAGTTTAAGCAAGCATACCGGTTAGAGGTATTAGATGATGCATGGTGATTAGGACATGATTTGTTCATTTAGATTTGCTGATTGACGGAAACTTAGCTTTCATCAATTATGTCATATTAGAGAGGTCATGTACGTACTATAGTATACTCAGGTTGGCTAGCTGAAGTAATAATTGGCGTAGACCCAGAGGTCTTTCACCATATTTCTTTGGAAAGGTGATGTGGACATAAGGTCCTTAAGTCGAGCACCCAGTGGGGAGCCCGGGTTTCTAATGTTTAATAGAATTACAAACAAACGAAAGGCCTCGATTAACTTGATTTTTATTTATAAGCATTTTTTATACAATTAAAAAATCAACCATTGGTAAGCAAGCAAGCTTATTATGAAAAGTTTTTAGAAACTTTTAAAGCAAGCAAGCAAGCATATTATGAAAAGTTTTGAAACTTTCCATTTTAAGCAAATGGTTATGAAAGAAGTTTTAGAAACTTTTTAAAATGCTTCAACAACGATTTACGAAAGTTTTAAAAACTTTTATAGAAAAACAAGTAAGGCTTCGAAAATGTTTTGTAAAAGGTAGTTCTGATTTGAGACATTTTTAGAGAAAAATGACATTTATAAAGCATACACTCCTTAGAAACTCGTTTAGCTCATTATTTTCTTGTTTAAAAACTATTTTTTCGAGTGCGGTGCATGAACGTTGGGTTGTTGGATTCTCGGTCTAGTATAAGTGTTGTATTAATAACTTTTGTAAGAAAATGCCCAGAACTTGTATAGTTGTGTATGTATGTACATATTTTTGGTTTATGAAAATGTGATGAGCACGAGGCTCTTTTGAAGAAGTGTTGGTTGGCGTGTTTAAAAGTCTCCAAATTGTATATACGGGTTTAGGGATATGTCACATGCTCTTACATTGTTATCTTCTTAGAAATTTTATAAAATCAGTTTGAAAGAAAAAAATTTATCAGGTTTGACAAGCAACACGGCTTCCTTCACGGACTCTCTAGTCATTTGAAATGCTGTTGGGGGTTCGTGGGGTGGCCCGACTGCCTACTAGTAGGGGTGGGGTGTGTCAAGTTGGTATCAGAGGAGGGTCTTAGGAAACCTATGTTATTAAGCACCAAGTAGTTTCTTACATATTGTAATATACATTTTCAAATTCAAAAGTACATACATTTTAAGTGTTTTGAAGTCTTAAGCAGTTGATTTTTCTTTCTTTCAAATAAAGCACTATGTCAGTGGACATTGAGTGCCGTCTAGGAGAAACCATTCGAAGCTTTCAAGCGTCTGCCCGATACTGAGGAGTTGAAGCACCATTGGTTCTTCGCCTCCATAGACTGACCTCAGCGAGTCGGGCTAGACCGTCAAGACCACGAGAGGAGCTAGTTTTAAGTTATTTCTTGTGAGCGAGGTGGCTGAATTTCTCGAGATAGTGGCCCATAGACCGTCAGCGATCCTGTCGACCACCTTCGCCGCCACCCGAGAGAGAGAGGTTCACGAAGAGCATGGGAGGTCTGAGAAGCGCGAAGTTGGGACGAAGCCATATGATACAGTGGCGATCAGTAACTAGTCATGGTTGGACAAAGTAACAAGATTTCTGAAGTTATAGATTACCTGAATGTTCGAGAGGATCGTCCAAGTTTTGGATGAGGCAGGGCTAGGATTAGTAAGGATGCCATGGATACTAAGGTATCTAATGAACTATCATAGGGCCAGTTTAAGTAATTTCTTAACAAAATCTTTCCTCGAGTCTGAGTTCGAAGATTAAGGAGTTCTTCATATTAGACGAGAAGAACATGTCGGTGTCGAGTAACTGAGAGGTTTTTGATTAGTTAGATTGGTTCCATATATTCAAGGCGATGAAGTCTAAATTGCCAGCGGTTTAAATGGTTCTGATCGGATTAGAGTTCATTTGTCTGTGGTTCATACTTGATTTGGGGATTTAGTTGAGGTTGCTAAGGTTGAGAAGAAAAGCACTACGATCTATGTATCGAGTAAATAGGGAAAGTAAAGGAGTGCTGAGCACTTCCCAATGATTCTGGTCGAGTCCAGTGGGAATGAAAACAAGGGTAGAGGTTATAGAGGCCAGAGGTGCAGGTCGGGGAGGCCCACTTTACTCTGTAGTCTCAGGGGATCAGTGGGACGGTGCCAGTGGTGACACAGAGTATTCCTCCGTACGTGATAATATTGCCGGCGACACGTTGATGTAGGAATCGGTACATGGTGTTGTTTCCCTTGTGGCGGGAAGGCTATTTGATATAAGGAATGTCCTCGGTTGATTGGTGCGAGAGACATGGTAGCGGCCCCAGCTACTCCGTGCGAGATGACACTTTCGAGAGGTCTTCAGGAGGTTCCTAAGTAGAGAGGGCGGTCGACTACGCGGTGAGGTGGTCGTGGTAGAGTGAGGTAGCGCCCTCATGGGCCTTGAGCGAGAGATCCATACCGAGGCGGAGTTTATGTTGTGACCGGCCGGGATCTTGAATCTGACTCGGATGTAGTTCGCGGTATTATATCATGAGCATGATGCATAACCATTAGTGGACCGGGGCCACACATTCATTGCATCAAGCCTTTCTTATATCGCTTGTAGATAGAACCCCGACCATTAAAAGGGTCGTATGAGGTTTCTTCAATGGGAGATCAGTTAATTTCATGCAGAGTGATGGAGATAGTAGAGTTACGATTGGGGACAAAGAGTTCTTAGCGGATCTTGTGGCCTTAGATATGAGGATTTTGATGTGGTTCGGCATGGATTGGCTATCTTGCCATAAGCTACACACTAGATTGATATAAAAATGAAACAAAGTTGCATAGGCCGGGGATATTGGAGGTAAAGTTCGAGGAATACGTAGAGAGTTATCTTAGTATGATCTCTTGCCATAACCTTATGAGAGGATGTGCGCTAAGGTGGCAGGGTTATCTAGCATGTGGTGGGAGTAGAATTAAGTTCTAAGTGGATGAGATTCCGGTTGTTAGGGAGATGTATTCCACGAATGATGTGCGAATTACATCTAGATAAGAAGTAAGGTTGACCATTGATTTGATCTGAGGGTGAGCAGTTTCCATTCCTCCTTATAGGATGGCTCCTATAGAGTTGAGGGGAGCTTAAGGCTCAATTGGAGGAGTTGTTGAGTAAGGGATTCATTCGGCCAAGCATATCTCCATGGGGAGCTCCGGTTCTCTTTATGAAAAAGAAAGATGGGAGTTTACGGTTGTGTATAGATTGCTAAGCAGTGAGCAGTTACCATCCCTGTCGGTATCCACTCCACAGGATCGATGAGTTATTCGAGTCAGCTCTAGGAGTCTCAGTGTACTCGAGAGATTTGAGGTGGGGTATCATCAGTTGGGGGTGGAGATGATGTTCCTAAGGCGCGTCGAGTTACCTTCTGGGCATTATGAGTTTCTGGTGTCTTTGTTTGGTTTGACTAATGCCCAGGCAGTTTATGGATTTGATGGTAGGGTATTCCGGTCATTATTTGGATAAGTTCATCGCCGAGTCTTTATCGAATGATATGCTAGTGTATTCGAGGGTAATCGAAAGGCGTTCGAGCATCGAGGATTGTGGTACAAACCTAGAGCGGGTGTATGCCAAGTTGAGTAAGTGCAGGTTTGGCTTTACAAGGTGACATTCTAGGTAAGTATGATCTTGGACAGAGAGACATACCTCAGTCCCCATAAAATAGAATACGGCTGGTAAGTTGGAAACCGCGAAGAATGTCGATTGACTTCCTTGGTTTATTTGTTCTGAGGAAGTTTGTTGGGGTTCTCAGCGATACACGAGGCGACGGGAAAGATACCAAAGTATGATTGGGTGATGCACCTTAGGTTGAGTTTCGAGTTGAAGGGTGATTGACTGACTCGGTTCTTTGATGGAAGAGATGGGTTTGTGGTTTATATTGATGCTTTCGGCGGGACCTTGGTTGTGTTTTGATGCGAATGATGCAGATTCGGAGGTGCGCGCATTGTGCCTGCTGGGCGGAGTTGAAGAAGCATGAGGAGAATTACCACACACAGCAGAGCTTCACGGCGGTCATGTTTACCCTGAAGATATGGAGGCATTACTTATGTGGTGCTCCTTGCAGAATCTTCTGATTATAAGGAGTCTTTCAATATATTTTCACGAAAGAGTTAAACGAGAAGCCCGAAGATGGCCCGAGTGAGATTAAGGACTAAGTGTACTGGCCTGAGTACCATCAGGAAAAACAATAGCCATGCTTGAGCGCCTTGAGTATGCTGACGGAGAGTTCTTTGTCCCATATGAGATCAGATTATCTTCCACTGTTGGTGGATCTGAGAGCTAGGGGTGATATTGGTGGTTGAGGATTCGAGAGCATTGTTAGACCTCTCCTAGTGGATCAGATTCGGCCGAGAGCGGGTTGCGAGGATACGACAATTGATTAAGCAGGAAGAGATAAAAGGAAAGAAAGCAAAGTTTCCAATGGAGGAATGTAGCGTATAATAGTGAAAGGGCAGAGAATGTGTGTGCCAGGGTATGGCGAGTTGAAGAGAGACATTATGGAAGAAGCACATTCATCTGCTTATGCTATGCATCCAGGTAGTACCAAGATGTACAGGACTTTGAAAGAACATTACTAGTGGAATGGGATGAAGAAAGAGATCGCAGGTTTCGTCTCCAGATGCCTAACACAGCCGATGGGTGAAGTGAAACATCAAAGGTCGTGGGAAGATACGATTATACATTGATATGGGAAATGGGAGAAAGTCACACTATGGATTTTGTGTGGTCTTCCATGGACTGAAGGTAGCTTGATTTTTATGGGTGATAGTTGATCGATTGACGAAGTTTGCTCATTTTCTGCCAGTTAATGTTGAGGATTCTCTAGAAAAGTTGGCCTAGTTGTATGTGGATGAGATAGTGAGACTTCGCCCAGGGTTCAGGTTGGTGGTTGAGATCGAGACCCCAAGTTCACATCCAGGTTTTGGCCTAGTTTGCAGGCAGCTTTAGGTATTCGCCTTCATTTCCACACAACATTTCATCCTTAGACGGATGGCTAGTTAGAGAGGACCATTCAGACGTTAGAGGGTATGCTAAGAGCTTGTGTGATGGAATTCAAGGGGAGTTGGGATACTCATTTGGCATTGATGGAGTTCGCCTACAACACTTGGTTATCGAAACCAGTAGAATGGACTGTTGAGGCGCTATAGCGAAATGTGGAACTCTGAGCCGTATGCTAGGATAAGGTTGGTGAGAGGCGAGCAGTCTCGAGTTGTCTGGTCTGGAGAAAGTGAAAGTCGTCCATGATAACTTGAAGATAGCAAGAAATAGACAGAGAAGTTATGCGGACAAGTCGCGAGGACTGGGTTCCGAGATGGGTATTAGGATATTTTGAAGATTTCACCCTTGGAAGGAGTGTTTTGAGATTTTGGAGGCGGGGAGCAGAAGCTCAGTGGATTTATAGGACCTTATGAGATTGTGGAGCAAGGTGGAATTTGTGCTTTGTAGGTTGAGTTACCCCCTAGAGTTATCCAGGATTCATAACACATTCCATGTGTTGATGTTGAGAAGTATCCGGATCCTTCTACATATCTTTGAGAGAAATATATTAGTCTTGACTAAGGAGAACGACTTATGAGAAGCATATGCATATTGTAGATGCGCAAGGAACAGGTGTTGAGGGTAAGGTGATTTCAACTAGTTAAAGTCGTGGAGGAATCATGAGAGAGAACACAGGATCGAGGCTCGAGATCTTGTTGTCATTATCCTCAATTATTTTTGATTGAAATTATTTTCCTTTATAAACGGTTTAGTTTATTTCATTGGATGAAATGTTGACTGGGGAGGATTTTATTTTCACTCACGAAAGTTGTACATTTAACTGTTGTAGCACAGTGAGGATTCTATACTGATAACTCTTAAGTGAACAGTTACCATAACATAATGTTTTTGGGTTGTTTTTTAAGGATGAGTGTAAGAATTTGCAAAATAGACACTCCAGATGGAAGAGTGGAGGACAGAGATACAGTCATGAAACTTTATATTGTTGAGGATAACCTTTAATAATAGAATTTACAATATTGGAAACTGATATCTGATCTGGATGACAAACAGAGTTGGGTTCAGTATAGAATCTGTGGCGACTTTAGGAAATATTGATGAATCACAGGCTGGAATTGAGATGTTTTGATTTTGCTGGTGACAGGCAAACAGACAAGGACAGACCTTAAATCTGAATCGAAGACAGGCAGTAGTTAACTAACTGGTGAATTTGAAAACTAATAATTTTTGAGAATGAAACTAGCCGAATTAGGCAATATGAGTCATATATCAAATAATAATAATATGGTGTAATTACAAAAAAATAAAAACATAAAAGTCGAGGAGAGATGACGAAGAGGAGGCAGGAGAGAGAGTGAATGGAGAGGAAGATTTTATTTTATTTTTCTTTTCTTCACTTCTCTCTAAGATCTCGTCGGACCTTAGATTTTGTCATGAAAAAAAACAAAGTTGATCATCCGATAAAATTTGCGTGGGCACCAAAAGCAACATTTCGTCAACTCCAAAGTAGAATTTTCCTCTTTAGTGAAATTGTTCTAGCTAAAAGCATGTAATAGCTTGAAATTTTCTTGAGGCCATGAGATCTTGTAACTGGAGTCCAAAAATTTTGGGGCCAGGTTTTGGAATTTTAGGAATTTTGACATTGTTTCAGACAGTTTGGGCTGAATTTGGCTTGTTTAGTTGGGTTGAAATTTCGGGATTATCTCGAAAGTCCGAACATAATTTTAAATGTTTTTAGGTGTTTTTGAACTCATGAAGTCTTGTGATCTATAATCTGTATATACTGTGTGATCATAGTTTGGTGCTTACATATTTATGAAAAAATTTAATTGTAGCACCAAGTGTGCAAGTATGGTTATCCTTTGACGTGTGTGGTCTAATACATTGAATGTAGGTTAATAGTGGAGCGGGGAGAAAATTGTGAAGTCATGCTCAATTTTGTAGTAGGAAAAGTGGTTTCTAAACTCAATTTTAAATTCTAGTGCGTTGTTTATAAATGCGTTTTTACCTTGATATGTTATCTTTTAAATTATTACACCATATTCGGCTTAAGCAATGATTTTAGAAGTGATAAATCATATTTCAAGCAAGCAATGGTTTTAAATTATTAAACCATATTTCAAGTATAACAATAGTTTTGTTAAGCCATATTACAAAAAAAACAAACAAGCGGCAAAAAAATTATATTTTTATAAATCAGACCTTAAGAAAATCCCTAGTTTAAGCAAACATACCGGTCAGAGGTATTATAGTACGTGCACTTGGTGAAGTTAGGACATGGGTACAATTGCATTTTAGATTTTACTTGGTTGTAAAAACTTAACTCATGCATTATGGCATATTAAGAGGCCGTGGCACATACTTTGGGATATATAGGGTTAGCCTTTTATTAGAATATATTGACATCAAACAAAGTCTTTCCTATATTACCAGAAAAGTGATGTGGACACAAGGTCTTCAGCCGAAGCGATCAAACTGGTTTCACGTGTTTACTAAGTTATAGCAAACAAGAAAGTCCTCAGTGGTTGATCTTTGTTACAGAATTTTCATACAGGTTTAAAAATCAACCTCTTGGTAAGCAAGCAACATATTATGAAAAGTTTTTAGAAACTTTTAAACAACAAGCAAGTATAGTATGAAAAGTTTTGAAACTTTCAAGCAGAAACAAGCAAACTACGTTTCCTATAAAGTTTTAGAAACTTTTAAAATAAAAGCAAAGCAAGCGGTTTTAAAGTTTTAGAAACTTTTATACTGAAGCAAGTAAGGTTTTTCTGAAAATGTTTGTAAGGTAGTTTCTGATTTTGAGACATTTTGAAAAAGCAAGCATTTATCAACATGCATCTTGAGCTCGTTTATCATTATTTTCTTGTTTTAAAATACTTTTCCTGATACAGACACGCTGAGCGTTGAGACATATTAGGATTCTCGACTTATAGTATAGTCTTGTATTAACTAACTTTGTAGAAAATACTTGGAACTTGTAGTTAAGTATATCTTATACAATGTTTTGGTTTGTGAAAATGTAGTGAGCTAAAGGCTCTTTTGAAGAAGTGTTGTTAGTTTATATGTTTTAAAGAAATTATGGCTGTATATGCATGTTTGGGATAATAATATATATCTCATTGTTATCTTTGCAGAAATTTATAAAATCACAAGTTTAGAAAAGAAAAAGACTATCTGCAGTTTAAGTAAATGACTTCTGCCACAGATTCTCTAGTCATTAAGGAAGTAACGGTTGGGAGTTGTAGAATTGGCGAACACACGCCTGCTAATGGGGTTGGGGGTGTGTCGGGACTATTTGAGCAGTCTAAGGCTGGGTTTTGAGTCGTATCTGAGGTGGTTGACACCCCCTCTCTAGTAGGTAATGTGCGAAACTCCATGAAACCAGTAATATTTCCAACCGACTGAGGTATGTGGCTTAAGCCATGTTGTAGCTCGCAAGCCTATTTCTAGAAGTTGTGATTTTATAAGAACTGATATAACATAACATTGCATATAGGACATGTCCCAAAACTGTAAATCTAGAGATTACACTTGCCCTATGGCAGCTTAATGACACTTCTTTAAGAGCTTTAGGATCATCACATTTCATAAAACAAAACTATGTACATACATATGCACAATTATACAAGTTCAGTATTTTTCTAACAAAAGTTAGTTACATTTTCTTTACAAATATATACAAGAGTGATAAATACAACATATATAACTTAGAAATCAGAGGACCGCAGTATGTCCCGGCCTAAGTACTGTACTTGGAACATAATTTTTAAAAATAGGAAAATAATGAGCTAAAAGAGCTCAGTGAGTGTATACTTTATAAATGCTTGCTTTTTTGAAATGTCTCAAAGCGTAAGCGATCTTTTAAAACACTGAAAACCTTGTACTTTCTATAAAGTTTCTAAATATTTTCATAAAACGACTTGCTTTTTTAAATTTCTCAAGCTAATAACGATCTTTCTGATACACTTTCAAAACCTTGTTGCTTTGCTATAAAGTTTCTAAAATTTTCATAAATGCTTGCTTTTAAATCTGCTTATAAGCGATCTTTACAAAATCTTGCTGCTGCTAAAGTTTCTAAACACTAACCATAACACTTTAACTGATATAGTGGTCGATTTTAGGCATGTGTAACATGCTTATAAATAATGATCAACCACTAGAGCCTTTCTTGCTTGTTGTACCTATAACCATGGAAACCTCTGTCTCTACCATGTGTGGAGGGGACCTCATCACATCTTTATTCAGATAAATATGGTGGAATCTTACGTCACCACATAATAAGCTAGCGCGCTAACCCTATATATTCCAGTATGTGCCACGGTCCTCTTCTAATATGACATAATGCATGAGCTAAGTTTGCCGAACAGGAAAATATAAAATTAAATGCAATCATGTCTTAACTTCCCCATGCACGTATAGAATACCTTTGATCTGTAATGCTTGCTTAAGACTAGGGATTTCTTAGGGCCTAACTTATAAAATATAAGTTTTTCTTGCTTTCTTTCTCGCTTTATTAATAAAGCATATTGATTGCTTTATAAAATATGGTTTAACAAATCAAAACCATAAGCTTTTTTTTAAAATATGGTTTAACAACACACCCATTCTAAAATCGTAAAGCGATTTATAAATATCTAACTAGGGTGAAAAATAAAGTTTGAGGAAATCTCTGCTCATTTCTGATAATTGATGCGACTTTACAATTTCTCACGCCTTAGCTTTTCCATACATTTAAATGTATTAGATACATCGTCATCACGGCTAAGCAACTTGCACTTGGTGCTACAATTAAAATTTTCAGATAATATGTAGACTGAAGCCATTCCATGACATATGGCCATATTACGAACTCAAGGGGCTTTCAGTAGAGTCGAGAACACCAGATCGTAGTTCGGACAACGTTATGGCATGGTGGGCTTCAGTGAGCAGTGACATCTGCGAACCACTGAAAAATGCATGTCTCTAATTCTTTAGCGCCATCGAAATAGCCCTTAATGCTGACTAAAGTAATAGCTAATGGCAACCAAGACCAAAACGACTCCTAGATGAAATAGCTTGAAAACATAAGTCATAAATAGTCCAAAAAATTGACAGTTTACGTAAGAAAGCAGTCAGAAATTCTTAAATTCTAAACTTGATCAAAAAATTTTGGACTGAGAAATTCTGGCCTCTCACGGCCTCTAAGAAAATCTCAAGTCATTAAATGACCTATATGATAGAAATAACACAAGTAGGAAAATTCCTACTCTTGAAGTTTAACTGGCAGCTAAGATTTTGGTACCTATGTAGCTCTCCTCTGGTAAGTATTTGCCTTTGCTCCCGACCAAAACCTAGGGTTGGATTATGTGAATCTTAGAGGAAAAGCAAGAAGAAATAAAAAATATCTCTCTCTAATTCTGGATTACATGCGTTTGATACCAACTTGATTTTTATCTTTTTTTATCTATTATTATTATTATTATTTGGATATATGACTCATATTGCCACATTCGGGTCCGTTTCTGCACCGAAACAATTTATTTTTTTAGTTTAATTTATTTTAAATGAACTTAGCTGACCATTTCTTGACTTGAGATTCCGTAAAATCTTGGCCTAAATTCATTGAGCAATTATTATCGAGAAAATGTAAAATATTCCATTTGTCTGAAATTCGCGAAACTTTATAGGTCACTAGATTGCGAGCGAATTGCGGCCTTGATCCGTTTCGTAGGAATCTAGAAATTTTCAAACTTCAACGAACCATTATGGCAATTTATTATTATTATTATTAAAGGAAGCCCTTGGTGCACATATCTTGACCCTACGATTTGTCTGATACCTTCTAGGAGACGACGTTACAATCTCCTCCTTTAAGAACATTTAGGTCCTCGAAATGGACAAACTAAACTCAAGGAAAGGAAAATACCTCAATCGAGAAAATAGTTGAGATCTGATGGTGCATGCGAGCCTGCAGCTCTAGGTAGTTTGCCTCTCTCTCATGATTCCTCCCTGAAGATTTTTAACTAAAGGAATCACCTTACTCACCAACCTTGCTTGTTCCTTACGATCATCTGCATGGGTGCTATAAGTCGAGTTCTCCTTTAAGGCACACTAACGCTCTCTCCTTTATGTGAAGGATTTGGGATGTACTTTCTTAACATCGACACATGGAATGTGTCATGAATTCTGGATAACTCTATGAGGGTAACTGACTTTGTAAGCTAATGGTCTAATCTTGCTCACAATCTCATAAGGCCTTTATAAATCTTAGAATGAGCTTGCTTACGCCTCTATTTAAAGACCCTTCAAGCGAGATCTTCAAAGACCAGGTCACCTGCTAAATTTACCTGATCTCTGCGGCGGTTGTGCATAACTATCTGTTTATCTCTTGCTATCTTCAAGTTATCATGACTTTCACTCTTTGGAGGTGACTTGTACTAACCGGGGGCCTACCGGTCTCCTCTCACCAGCCCCTCATCCCCGGAACTTTGGAGTCCACCATTCCTACCATCTGGCGCCTCAAATGGAGCCATCTACATACTAGTCGATAGCTGTTGGCCAGGCGAACTCCATCAGTGCCAAATGAGTATCTGCTCCCCTTGATTCCATCACACAAGCTCTCAACGCTTGTATCCTCCTAACGTCTGAATGGTCCTTTCTGACTGGCCATCTTCTGAGGATGAAATGTATTGCTAAAATGAAGGCAAGTACCTACGCCTCTGACTAGGTTCACTTGGATGTTTGGTCTCTGATCAGTATCAGCTGGAACCCCCGTGAGTCTCACTATCTCATCCATACAAACTAGGCTGACTTTACAGAGATCCTTAACATTAGCGGCTGAAAATAGGAAGTGGAGCTTATTGATCCATCAACTATCACCCATATAGCATTGCTTTACCTGCAGGAGTCCGTGGAGGGCCCATCACAAAATCATAGTGATGTATAAGTTTCCATACTAGAATAGAGTAGTGTATCTTCCCTCGGGCCTCGATGCTGCGCCTTCTGTGACAGGTTGAGCGTCTGGGAGGAGCAGGCTTGCAGCGAATCTCTTTCTTTATCCATTCCACCGGTAATGTTCTTTCAAAGTCCTGTGCATCTTGATCTTACGCTGGATGCATAGCGAGATGAATATCTTCTTCCATATTGTCTCTCTTTAAGCTCGCCACTCGCACACATTCTCGCCCTTTCACTATCTGTAGATATCTCACGATTTGAAAACTCTTATTTCTTTCCCTTTTCTATCTCTTCCTTAAGCTTAACCATCTGTGGATCTTGCAATTGCCCTGCCGGAATTGGATCCACTAGGAGAGGTTTAACATGAAATGTGTCTAACTCTTATGAATCCTTGGCACTCAATATCACCCTAAATATAGGATCCTGTGATTGGAAGATAACCTGATATCCTATGTGACAAAGAACTCTGACACATGCACAAGCATCACCTTTCGACATTAACTTTACGGATGGTATAATAGTCTTGATGCGTAGTCATAATCAGCTAAAACCCATCTTCTTTGCCTCATGTTTGCTCTTTACGGGTGAAAATATATTGAAGACTCTTATGATTTATGGAGATTTTGCAAGGAGCACTATAAAAGTAATGTCTCCATATCTTGGGGCAAACCACATTGCTTTCTGAGCTCTAAGTCGTGTGTATAGTAATTCTCTCATCTTTGTGAGGTGCACAGGGCATAGATCACCTTATTCTGGCATTATACGCCATTTAAAGGCCTGGGAAGCATCAGTGTAAACCCATGAGCCATCTCTCCCATTGGGAAGCTGAAATTGGAGCTGGGAGTCATTATGCCTTGACTCCTCGAAACACTACGTGCGAGGCATCACCTAATCATACTTGACATCTTTTCACTGCAATCGGCGGACAGTGGGGTACGCTATCTTTGAGAACCCTTTAACAAACTTCTGCTGTCAGCAACTAAACTAAGGCTTCGACCTTTAACACATTCTTGGGTGGCTCGTTTACCACAACCCATTTTGGGGATCACCTCCCACCCTCATTGAGATGCATGACACAGGAATGCCACCTTTTGTCCAGTAGCCAGCGCTTACTCAACTTGGCATATAGATTTGCCACTCCTTAGAGTTTACAACCTGATCTGGGTGTTGAATGTTTCTGGACACTTGAATACCTTAGGATATCATCGATAAAGACCATGATGAACTGTCTAAATACGGGTTGGAATACCGGTTCATCAAATCCATAAGCGTTGCCGAGCGTGCACCAGGCTAACGGCATCCTTTAAACTCATAATGCCCGTAGTGTGTTCTGAATACGGTCTTGGAGGCCTCGCCTCTTGCCTCGACTAATGTACAGGCCTCAAATCTCATCGGTCTAAGGGTGGATACTGATTGTGGATAGGTAACTCTATTCAACTGTCAATCTTATACCTGACCATGAACTCCGTCTTTCTTTTCTGACTGGAGCTCTACATGGAGATATGCTCGAGTCAGATAGATCCCTTGCTCAACAACTCTTCCAAGCGGGCCTTAAGCTCCCTCGACTCTGCGGGAATTCATCCTATAGAGGAATGAAATGGGCTCGATCTGAGTTAAGGCGTCAGTGAACTCCACTTCTCTTTACAGGTAATCTGCAGCATCATATGGGATCTATCTAGGAACTCTCTAACAGCGGAATCCTCATCCACTAGAGTCCCTCCTTCACTATCTCCCACCCATCGCTTGAGATATACGACAACCCTTAAGCGACATCATCTCTCGTGCCATGGCGGAGAATCATCTTGAAATAACTCTCTACGTATTCCACTAAGCTTTACCTCCGATTCCTTGTTTGTCTGTTTATATACATAACAATCTAATGTGACCCATGGCGAGATAGACAGTAAATGTGAGATAAATCAAAATCATATATAAGGCCACAAGATGGGTTGAACTCTGTCCCCTGTCGAACTCTACTATCTCTTACTACTCTGTTTGAGAATAAAGAATCTCCTCTTTGGAGGAAACTCTCCCATACGACCCACAATAGTTTGGGTCTACATGCAAAGGCGATCTAAGAAAGTCTTGGATGTGAATCGTGGCTCTTGGGTCACTAATACGTATATGCATCATGATCAAGGAAATAATACCGATAACCACATGCAGGTGCATCGCATCTTCTTTGATCGACCTCAACTAAACACAGTGTGGGACTGTTTGCATCCTTAGATCTTGTCTTCTCCCTGTGTGCCCTCTACACAGTATAGCCTCTATTCTAGAAGCCTCTGAAGGCCTCCCGGTGCTCATCTCTGGTCTTTGAGAGTAGTTAGTGACTGCGTGACACAATCAATTGGGGACACTCTTTAATAAAATGGCCTTCGGCCATAGTTCAGAGCTTACCTTGTATTGTATCTCTTACCACTCCTGAGTGTGTCTTAGACACATATCATGGGCGGAGGAAATACTCGGGTATCATTGATGAAAGTGGGGCTCCTTGATCTGGCTAAGAAAAAGTTCACTGACTGCCTCTGCCCATAACATAACTGTTTTTCAAAGGCCCAGCAACTGTTGGGAAAGTGCCTGGTGCCCTCCTCTTGCTCATACTACATTACATAGTTGTATTACTCTTCTCCAACCTCGGGCGGCCTCAACTAAATCCTAAACACAGTATGAGATACAAACAGTGAACTCGTCAGGTGTTGTAATCTTGCGAGCTTAGCACGCGAGGACTTCATCGGCACGATCTGTAAGGGCCGTCATTTAGCTTTGAGAACCTCTTCTCATCTCGACATTGACATGGTCTGCTCTAATTTAAGAGCTCACAATCTTCGCATCCTTGTTGTGACTTTGAGGAAAGAATGCGATGTGAAACTCTTGCTTGCGGTCCGTGACGCTACCATCGAATGCCTCCCTATCCCGGTATCCATGATCCTTAGTATATCTTCAGAGAAAACTTGAAAGCAGGGACCCTCTAATCATATGTGCAGCCCACAACTCTGTAAATCACTTGCTTTGTCCAACCATGATGCCTACGGATCTGCTAGATCATATGGCTTTGGCCTTGACTTGTGCTCTACATATAGACATCTGGCTCTACAGGAACCTCTACACGGTGTGTGATCATTTGAGGCTCAATTTGATAACAGTCCTCGTAACTCTTGTCTGACAATCTGTACCACCTACTTCTGATCGTAATCACAAAACGACTCCCTCTGGTGAAGCCTAATGGTGTCGACCCGGTCGTTGGAGAAAGTGATTCATGGAGGCGGTAGTAGAACCCGACGTGTAACAAAGTGGGAATATTTGCGGCCGGCGCCAAAGCCTTTGGAATGACTCTATAACCTTCCGGCGTCATTGCATTGTGCTTTGATGCGAAAAAAAAAAAAAAAAATGTTGTTTTAACTTTGAAACACTTAAAATGTATTATATCAATGGAATTAAAATTGGTAGTGTGGAAATTAAATAACATGTTGAAATATCGATATGGTGTTTAAATATAATTAGCATAAATGGATGTAGAGTGTGTAGTTTGATATAGTATCCATGATGCACCTGGTATAGAAAACCATGGAATATAAATTGTTCCCATGTAGTGTTCATTATACATGTGACATGAATACATCACATTGGCATTTGCATTGCATATACACAGAGACATCGCATTATGTTGGGTGTGTGTTACGCTGGTTATGATCATTCGTATTCTTGGTGAATGGGTGGTGAGCTGGTAATGGGACAACGTCAAAATGAGTCTCATGGTTACTTAACATGAAACATCGTGTTAAGTGTGAAAGAAAGGCAGATGTTCCTCGGGTGAAAACCGTGTTTAGTTTCAAGCGTGGCAAACGATGAAGTCAAAAGCGTTGGAAAGGTGTTTGGCGTCTGCTGGTGAACTTGAAAATCTTGTCAGACTACAAATGCATAAACACAGGTTTGAATAAATCAAATGAACATTGGAGAATATCGAAGGGCTTTGTTTATAAACGAAAGATTTTGTTTTGGAAAAGAGGTCATTGGGTGAAAGCGGCCGATGAGTTTTCACATTTAGCATATGCGGGGAGTCGGTGATGATCGAGGATGTAACACCCGAAATATACCCTAATTGTTTCAAAATGTCTAGGGTATTTTGTAGCTTATAAATTAATTTTTGTAAATTAATGCGAAAATATGAAGGATTAGAAAGCTTGAAAACACTATAGACTTAAGGACAAAATCGTAATTTGTCAAAAGGGCATCAAAGACATGGATTAATACCAGTTAGAGGCAAATAAAATAATGGAAAATTGGAATACAAATGGTCAAAATTTAAAGGAGGACTAAAAGGCAAATAAAGAGCAAATAAGAAAAACTTTAATTATAAATAGGAGAGTAAAAATGAGTTATTTTGGTCTCCAAATAAACTACGGGGAAGAAAGGAGGAGGAAGGAGAAGGAGAGGGAAGATGAGAGAGATCAAGTCAAGGTATGGATACACTGACTTTTGTATGGTTCTGGTAAGATTTTGTCCAAAATCTACTTGAGTATAGTGCAAGGGTTTCAGACATTACTTTGGTTCCCTTATCTAGGGTTTGTTGGGAATGCATCACAGCTCAGGAAGTTGGGTTGAAAATCTCTAGTTATTTATGTTAGAAGATATGGAATCCTTCCACGATTCCAAGGTTTGTAAGAGTTGAGTGAACTTGGTGGAATCCTTGGATTCTTTGACTATTAAAAGTATTGGTGAGTTGTTTTGAAGTTTCACATATTGATTTTGATGAAGGATGTCATGAAGTGATCTATAGAAAGAAAAGTGCATGCTAAGTGGTGAAATTTTGAACTGGGCAAGTCGAAGGCCGATGCAGGCACTGCTGAAGCGGTGCGTTTTGCTAGAGCGATCTGGTGTCTGATAACAAGCAGTACCCTCGGGCGGGCCGGTACGATGCAGGTCAAGCTAGTATTGTCATAGGTGGTTCCTGCAGCCCCTGTTTTGCTATTTTTGCATATTTAAGCTAAAATTCGCCTCTGATATAGAAAAGGATGAAATTAAGTGAAAAAATGTGCCATTGCCTCGTAGTGGCGCGAAGCTCGTAGCGGTTAATGGTCAAAGTTACGTACTGATAATAAGATAGAGTATCTGAACCATATAATCGTAGGAATGCCGGAGATCAGTGTTAAATGGCCAGGCACCTACATTTGCGGTGGGCGAGCACATATCGTGCCGATTACTCTGTTTAGTGCCGGTGCTCTATTACTAGTGCGTGGCACTCTCGGCAATGCCGGCACATTAGTGCCGGTGCTCTCTGATTATGCCCGGTACTCTAGTTCAGTGCCGGTGCTCTATGACTAGTCGTGGCACTCTCGGCGATGCTGGCAAATTAGTAACCGATTTCTACGATTAGTCTTGACGACACTCTACTTGATCTTGACGACACTCTCTGTCGGTCTTCGGCACTCTGTTTGGTGCTCTGACATGATGCGAGTCAGCCTCTTCGGATACTTATTGTGCTATGTCTTACTCATTTGTGTGCGGTCTTAAATTGTTCCTTAGTCATATGAAAATAACCTAAATGATGAATAAGTGAAATGAATGTGTATTGTTCTGATCTCGTAATACCTACGGTATCTCTGAGATAAGAATAAGTTTTGTAAGCTCACATGGGAAGATGAGATGACATAAACTTGTTATAACATAAGTAATTGTATAAGTCCATTATATAGATACATGGAAATTCTAATAATTCTTTATTTGTTATATCTTTGAAAATAAATGTGTATATGCATACTATATATGTTTCCCACTAAAGCGCAAACTAGCATGGAGTTTTAATCCTTGTAGTACACAAGAAAGGAAGCAGTGATCTTCAGCATTCCATTTTGAAAGTGACTACGAGTAGGGGGTTCATCAGTAGGTTCTGCCTACGATTAGTAAATGTAAATTTATAGTTTTGAATGTAAATAGGACTCGATCTTTGTATATGTGACAACATGCGCCACTCGTAGTAGTTTTATTTTGGACTTTGTATATGATATGTGGATATAATTATAAGACTTGGATATGCAGCGTCTGATAAAGCGATAAGGGTCGATGTGATCCTGCCCACGACCTCGATTTGGATCCATGATCGGGTCGGACGGTCGAGTGACACGGGACTATCGGCATGATGAGTCACATCTCATTCATAGCATTTAAATTCCCGGGTTTAGACTTGCATGTTTACTTGGAGATGGTGGTAATATTGTGTGTGAACAAGCCATTGCATGTACACTTAGGTGGGAGTAACCCTTGTGAGGTTGCTACTAGGTTTGTTCACCTCAGTCTTGGGACCTTATGGAGTGCAGGGGTTGTGCGGGTGAGCACCGAGGCAGGCAGTGATCTTGAAAGTAGACATGTGGCTAGATAAAACTTTGTAGTGTTTGTATAAAAGAATTGTAATTAAAACTTGGGTTCGTCAAGACCTAGATAGAATTCCACAAGTTGACGGCTGGTCAGGGCCCCAGAAGTCACATATTTAATATCTCAAAATATTTTATTAAAATTTTGAACATGTCGACAAATTAATTTTGTTATAATATTTTATTCTAATTCATTCATATTTATTTAATTATTTTATAAAAATCATTAGAAAATAACATAAGATGTTCTCAAAATACCTATTTTTCTTAATTTATATAAATCTTTTTTTTTACAACTAAACATTTATAATCTAGTAAATTGTTCTACTATTACTCGGGTCGGGACCTCTCCACTTCCATATACCATTACCTATTTAAATGTTGAGTATTTGTACCTGATTTTGAGCAATTTTATTTTTTATGATAATTTGTTGCAGAAATCTGACACTTTTGTGACATCTATTCACTTGGCATTACATCATAGTATTATATTTATATTCCTCACAAATTAGTCCCTCTTGGACTCAGTCTAAGACCCCTCTCACTCCTATGCAACCTAAACTTTTAGCCTATTAAGCCAAGTCTTATTAACCCATTAGAAATTAGTTAATTTGTAAGTCATGTTCCCTCAAATTAGTTAATTTCTCAATATGTGCCCTCATTTGTATCCCATTCCCAAGATGGTACTCTTGTAATTCAAACTTGATAAAATATATTTCCAATTTAGTTTCATAATTATAAGGAAAAATCAACTATGAAAGCTTAAATATTTTGCAAAGGACCAAAATTTGAAAAGTGAAAATAACAATTAAATAAGCATAAAATTCATAAAAATAATTTAAGCTCAAAATTCTTTGTACTTCTAAAGTCTATCCTTCATCCTTTTCTTCTTTGCTATTTTTATAAAATTTATATAAAAAATATAAAGGAAATATGAAATAGAAGAAAATTACTTATCAACTTATTCCTTATTTATTTCTACATATTTTATTTGAAAGAAAAAAATCATAAGTTGAAGAAAATTTTAAACTTAAACTTAGCTATTCTTTCTTGATTTCTACTTTATTTGGAAGAAAAAAATTATCTGAGTTGAAGACCAAATATTTTACTCAAATTTATACGTATTGTCTTTTCTTTGTTGCTTTCTATAAGACTATTTTTTTTTGAAACCGGAATAATTTTATTAATTGTATCCTTCCCATCGCTTTCTTCTTTTGTAATTTTTTTTACAAATTTACTTATAAATAAAATTATTCTTGAAAAATATGAGGAAATGAAAATAGAAAAGAAAATTAGGTGTGGCACCACAGGCAGAATGTTGTGCTGCCAAATCTGACCCTTGAGAATACATGTAGCCATTGAGTGTCACAATGCCTACCAAAATAGTGTCTCTGCAGAGACTTAAACATGAGTAAAAATGACACGTCAGGGTCCTGTACATCCATACTCATCAAAATATGTCGAGCTATGTTAATAGTTTGAAGTTAGTACGCTCTTATATAGCATGCATAAATCATAATGTTTTCATACATGTTTTACAAAAATATATATAAAAGCACATAGAGCTTTCTTTACCAAAAGCAGCCTCGCGAGGCGCGAGTCTTCTGAACACTCCTGTACTAAAGTGGGATCCCCAAGCCCAGGGTGACATGCCTAGTAGTTGAATTCTCCCTACGAGCTACTCCCCACCTAAAATGCATGCAATAGCATCACAAGCATCATTCCCTTGATTTACACTTGGAATGATTTAGATCATGCATGATGTTTTCATGCCTATCTAGTCACTCATAGGCTCACTCACACATGGCGTCAATGGAAATACCAATGACACCCATGCTATTGCTTTTGGCTCACCAACACCCAATGCAAATGCAGTGGGGTGATGATCTGGGGTGAAATCCAGGCTCTGTCACCCGACTCACAGGTGCAGTGATAAACATCTTAGCGTGTTTTCTTTTGGGCAACATAACTTTTCGGCTTACACAGCGGGTCTCTTACACCTATCTCTAAAATTTTGTCTGTCTGGGTCCCTTACACCCATGTTCCAAGCTTTTCACACGAGGGGGATTAACATTCTTCCCTTCTGACACATTAATTACTTTTCATTTATGATTTGAACTATAGTCTTTATTGGACGTGGTCCCGAGGACAAGCAGCCACATTCTGCAAGTGGTGAACAACCATACCGTGCACCCACACCAGGCTACGACGATGTCATAGTGCACATGAATACTACAATAATACTAGATTCATATATCCAAATTCAACGACTTCCATGCCTGTTTATTTCATAATTCAACAATCATGTTAACACATCAATTTAGCATGCATTAACATATCATTTTCCACACACATTTCAAGCCATTCATTTTAAGCAATATCATGCTATCTAATTCAAGAAAATTCACATGGACAATTTCGGTCCAACAAGCAACCCGACCTATTTTTAACAGTCCCAAAACAGTACATGGGCTTTCCATGGACGACCCCCTCATCAAGCATCAGTTCCACTTCTTTGGAACCGAAATCCATGGCCATTTCGGCCTCACAACACCGAAAACCATTTCATGGATTTTTAGACAAGAAATACCCAACAAGGAAGACCCTACCTCTCGGGTGTGAAACTCACATCTTGAGTACCTTGCGTAGCCCTTGTAGTGAGGATCAGCACACCTCTTGCCTCACCAGTTCGACGGACCGTCGTCTGAAAATCTAGAAAAGGTAGGCTTTCTCTCTCTGGCTCTCTCCTTCTTTTTCTCTCTCTTTTTCTCCGTTTGCTCTCCCCCTCCCAATAGGTTGGTCAAGCATGGGTCCGAAATGGGGTCAAGTGGTACGTCTCTCACTTGCCGCGTATCGACCCTCATTGAAGTTTGGATTCACCTTATCCTTATCCATCTAACATATGTTCCACCCAATCATGTTTCCATGTGTCTCTCATCCAGTCCTTTTGAGTTCATGTTTGACTCATTACTGCATGTACGTGGCACCTCTTAAGCCTCCTGATGTGCCAGAGTGTCGCGCACCACTCACATTAATGTAAGCGTCAAAGTGATGTCTCGAATTTGATGAGGGCTCGATATGATAGCCGATTTGTGAGGCGATTCCTTGATAAAGTCGAGTTTAGTCATCAGAGATCTGAAAAATTCCAGTTTTGACCGAAGCCACAATTTTATTGTTTTTCGGAAAATTAAAACTGCAAGGGTCTTCTGATTGATTCTCATGTAGCTACATTTGGTAGAGCCAGTGAAAAAAATATCAGTTGAAGAAGAATCTTAAAAATAAACTAACTTGTTCCTTATTTTAAGCAAAATATTAAACTCAAACTTATATGACATTGTCTCTTCTTTCTTTTCTTTTGAGGCTATGTGCTTTTTTTTTCTTGAAAAAATAATTTTATTGATTCAAACTATTAATACATTGATAAAACATAATCAAATTCAATAAAAACTCTGAAGAATAATCACGACATCAAGTAAATAGCACAATAAATGAGCTTTAACTTAAAAAGCACACACATTTGATAATTACAAGTGACTAGAATACACATAAACTCAGGATGCATAATATATTGGCGACCATGATTTGGTTGGTGCCTCTTATGATCGGTTTTGTCGTTCAGATCATCCACGCTGGAAGCAGATGTAGATGTGAAAAACCAAGCGGATTTGTACTAAAGGCTTGACACAAACCATATACCACACAAGATGACCAACACATCGCCTGAAGCAACAGTAATTCTTTAGAGCTATGTTCTCCCATATAGGGGAAAATGGTTGAAATTAAATCAATAAATCATTTTTTATGTTACTTATAGCTTAATCTTCTTATTTAAACTATTCAATTTAAAATATTAAACACTTTTTAATTTTAATTGATTTTATTTATATTTGTTTTTTGATATTTCTACTATTTCTTCAACCAAATAGAACCTAAAGATTTTCCTATTATTTCTTTCTTTGCTTCTCTCTTTTTTATTTTAAATATGTAAATGGTGGACCATATTTGGAATTCGGGCATGTAGCTCTACTTTTAGGCCATTTTTAATAACCACAGCTTCTTTGGAGCATTGGTGGCGTTGATTTTTGGCTTTAAGAAAGCTAAATAGTTTTGATTCAAATTGTTTGTTTAACTTTTATGACTTATTGCTAAAATTTCTAAAATTCTAAGTAGAAAAAACTAAAATATTTGTCTTTTTATTCATAAGCATGATAATCGGTATCTTGAGTGCCAGATGATGTTCCCAAAATAGGACACTAATAAAATAAATAAATAAATAAAACTTTAGGCTCCATTTTGACAAGCAGGACGGGAACACATTCCCGAAAAGGGATTAGGCTTTTAACCCCATTCTTGAATACACATACGAACATAGACTATAGATACTCCAACTATCTACATTCGGTAAATTACACATATGATGCCACAAATCTAGTCATAACATAGAAAATCAAATCATGGTACATAAGATAGTGAGTTCATCCCAGATATTATTATTAATTTACACTTTCCAATACAATTTACTTACAAACACACTTTGAGCTTATGTAAATGTCATGACTTTCTGAGAATTGGTTTTAAGTTTTTCATTCTAACCCACACCGAACCACATACGGCTCATGGTTTTACTCTTATTCATTATTCGGACTCTTATCATAGTGGTGGCTTCACCTAGACCAGTAATAAAAATGAGGTTGGACACGACTATGATAAGTACTTGAAAGGTGCGGTGCAGTGCTGAGGTTCAGTGCTTTCATGAGTCTTGAAAGCCTTGACGGAGGAGAATGCGAGGCTTGGTGGCAGAGAGTGCCATCGTGGTGATCAGTGCTAGGAAGTATTTCGTGTGTGAGCATGGTCGAGAGAGTGTCGTCGCTACTAATTAGAAGTATAATGTACTATACGTGCACATACGTAACAAGGTGTGGTGTCATTCAATATCAGGTCTTAAGCGATTTGCAATTATATGTGTTCGGGAACATACTATATTATCATAGGGGCATTAAGTTTGCCAACATCAACTTCGCTTCACCTCGATGGAGAGGTACGGTGAGTTTTTCACTTAGTTTCATTCTTATTTGAACCCCCATTAGTAATTTATTAGGGTTCCTATACTATCGGTGTCTGAATTTGAGAGAAGCAACAATGCAAAGTGCAAAAATCAAGACTCTTTGGAAACATCAGTCACCCAGATCACCACTTTGATCGATCTTGGTACCAACTCTTTTCTGGTGAATGATGCGATTACTTGCCTCTTGTCACAATGGAGTCTGGGATCTTAAGTCAGTTACGCCGAAGTAGGCGATTTTGCTATCTCTCCTCACTTTTCTTAATTAAACATCGATTCCTCCTCGTCAAACCCACCATGGGACCTACGAAAACAACTCCAGTATAACCAAACATAAACACAATAGGGAAATTAAGAGTTCTAACTCCCACAAATATTCATACACCAAATCAAATAACCTACATGATTCTTTATAAATCCATAATCCTCCACTTCCCGAAACTTATCATACATATTCCTGCAAGTTAACCATGACTTCCAAAAGCATAATGGGTTAGAACTTCATGATGAATCTATAAAAGTGTGACATTCTCATAAGTTTAAGCCCCAATATGTTTTGCTCTCATTTGTGTAGAATAGATGCTTTTGGATTCTAGCGTTTTTATCGTAATGCGGGTTTTTTGAGTCAGTCACATTTGTGTGGTTTGGTTCAGGAAGAACAAATATGAAATCATTATTTGTCGATTACAATTTATTGTCGAGAAGGCGGTATTGTTCACCGGTGAAGAAGAACGATTTAGGAGCGTGGTACGATACCAAAATAAGTGTACCTATACCTAGGTGTAGATACTAGTCGTACCTGATCTTAGGTACCACACTTCTTTGTCAGGTACCAACATCTGATCTGCGGGACTTGACGAGCAATCTTGTTGCAGAGACATTCAGTCTCAACCACTTTGAGATCACTAATGAGTTTTATTTAAGCGCAGGAGGCAGAGTTAAGGGGATGGGATTCTAGGGCTTGATCTTGAACTTTTAGGGTGTTTTCTCATAATTTTCTAGGGTTCATAGGTATAATACTTAGTTTTCTTACGATTTTGAGTTTTAATCACTTGTAATCTTTCATTTGGTTTCTATAACTTGGTATTCTTTAAGGGTTCTATGTTTTTTATTCTAATATGAAATTAGGTATTATTTCTCAGAATCACATTTATGATTAGTGTTTGTAATCATGATTCGGCTCTGGTTTAATGGAGTTCTAAAGCCTCTGTATTAGGGTTGGTGGAACCTCACCTCCTTAAGGTAATAGCCTCCAATCCCTCTTTTGTGCTTCAATGGGATTGTGCGATATATTACTTGCAAAGCTCTTATAAAACCTTAGTTTGGCATCTTCTTGACAACGTGTGAGCGAGAGACTCTCGGTGCGTTGGTAACTGACTCATAAATGCGGCCAAATGCAAAGAAAATGGATGCGAACAAGTGTTTGTTATCGCTCAATCGTTCTTTTGTATTATAAAAACTTTAATGTTATATCTTCCGTCGAAGACTATTCATCAATGGCTCTAGATGAGATTGTAGTAAGTGGGTGTTACCTAGTCGGTGGTGGCTTGAAACCTAAGGATCTATCATTCGCCGCCTTGTTTTAAATAGTTAAGTTAATCGGTTACTCAATCAATCAATCACAACCCCCCATATTTTACTTTAATCGCACATTCATTGGATAGCAATCCCTAAGGATCACTAAGGAAACCACTCCCTGTGGAAATGACCTATGGACTCCCACAGTAGTATAATGCTTGACGACTTTAGTTCCTACGGCAAGATAATTTCGACTGAAATAGACAAAGCATTTAAGAGTTATATCTTAAGGACATTTTCAAGAGTCCATAGTAAGACCGATTTCAAAGGCAGACCTCGGATGGAGACACCTGGGAATCGGCAAACTCTCTTTAATCCAATGCAAGGGTTTTGGTGACCTGAACCACTATGAACCTCCATGATAAGGAGATGGTGATGTCTTGCGTAGAGGCAATCTGGAAGCTTGAGGAGGAAATGTTAATTTTCACCCTGTCCCGATATTAGTCTGCCTAATGTGGAAAAAGAGCCTTCGAGAAGTGCAGCCTCAAGAACCATAACAAACTCATGTGATGCCTCACTGAAGAAGCTAACCAATTCCTTATGAAATTTCAGAGATGATTCGTCTTCTCCGTGTATCGAGTCGATTAGAGAACCCCTACTCATTAAAGCTGAGGATTTTGAGGATGTTTGCGGTGCTTTATCTCTGGTCGCCCTCCATGTAATTTGTATGGGTTTATTCCCATTCTCTCTAAAGGAGAAGGCGAAATATGGTTTCTCTTTGATTCGATTTTGCCGGGAAGGCGTGCGAAATTTTTGAATAAATTCTTCCTCGGCACGTACTAATGGTCATGCTGGCTTGATCAAAACTTAAGCGAAGTGAACCTTTGTTGTTGTATGGAAAGATAAGGACCTCCTCCTCTCTCTCATCATGGTTTGGATGTTGGACAGAATTTGTGCATATTTTCACCAGGGCTGTCATGAATAACAAGCAATTACATCCAAATGATGTGTGCAGGGGAATTCTATGAGAAAAGTGCTAGGGAGGTCGTGCAATTTTTTGATACAATAGTAGAAAATGCTCGAACTTGGAGACTAACACCTCCCTAGATACAGAAAAAGTGCATGAAATACACTGAGGGGAAAATACATCATAGAGAGAATGATGACACTCCTGAAACAAAATAGCCAACAACTAGGAAGTTAGGGTCATAGAATTGAAAAGATGAATGAGTAAATTGTTGTACCAATTTGCCTTCGATTGCCCTATGGGATCTAGAGTGGAGAGACCAGCCATCATTTTGTGATGAGCCTACTCTCTCCAACTATTAGCATACAATCTTCCTCGAAGTCGAGGAAGCGATCGAATAAGCAATCCAATGTTCTTAATTAATTCAATTCTCCGTACAAAACTTATAATCCCGGGGTGTGCTTGAATTTAGTTGGAGGAATGAGGAGGCCCACACCATTGCAAACTACCAAGGCCAAAAAATTCAAAGCAGGCTTTTCAAAATCTCAAGCCTCTGAGTTCCAAAATCAGGTCCTCAAGAGTTTCCTATGAACTCTAACCAAGGTTACCCCTTTTCTCTAAGGAATCCAAACTGCAGCCTTATAACCTCATAAGAGAATTTTGGAGGACATTGTGACATATGATTTGTCAGGCTCAACAATCCACCAACCACGAATTTCAAACTGAATGATGGTGAGATCCCCGTCACTAAGCCTTCTGGAGACTTTTCAACCCTGAAAAAGGCTTCCCTTCTCCCGAACTATCAAAAACCCACACAAGGCTAAGAATAGTGTTGAGTCTTAGGTGCAAGCAATGTCTACCTTTGGGCATTGCAAGGCACATCATCTTGAAGTGGAGAAATAATTGACAAAACCATTGACCCAAAGGCTGTGCAAGATGTGCAAGCGCCTCAGGCAGTAGGGTGATGAGGTGTCGACGAGCCTCATGTTCTTTGGGGCGGATGTTTTGATGTTGCTTGAGAAAAGACCGGCCTCCCATGTCCCTCTGCTCCCATACCCTCTCTTAGGTTGAAGCCCCCGAGAAAGTGAACAATCCTTTCGAGAAATCATATGAGTTGTTCAAATAGGTTGAACATTCCTTTATTGGATGCCATTAAGAAAAATCCCATCACTTATGAAGAGATGTCCAAACCCTCTGAACAACCATAATGACATTGACTTGATCATGAAAAGTGGTCAGAAGAGGTCTTAAACTGCTAGATGTAGGTGTTATTTCTGGCATTGCGGATGGCAAGTGGAGTAAGTCCAGCTTGAGTAGTTCCTAAGAAATGGGTCCTTGTGGTAGCAAAATGAACCTGATAGGCTAATTCCCCTCGGGTCACATAGGTTGGAGGGTGTGCATAGATTTACGAGGAAACTCAGCAGGCACTAGGAAGATGGATCCCTCTACCTTTTGTGCGATCAAATGAATTTTTCGGGATCTGATCAAATTGAGATAGCCTTAGAAGATCGAAAACCACGTTCACACCCTTTTGGCATTACCTTTTAGGCTTACTTCCAGTTATGTAATGCACTAAAGGAACATTCTGTGATTATGATGGGGATTTTAACGATGATATGATGTTATATTTTGATTTTCATGGGCGATTTCTCTATTTACGGAAGTTTAACCCATGAGGGGATCAGAGAATTTAAGGTGTTGAGAGGTGTCAAGAAAAGGATTAGTGTAATTGGGATAAGTGTCACTCATGGTGACACAGAGGGATTAATGTTAGGACACATATTGTCTCAAAGAGAAGGAATATAGGTAGATAAAGCAAAAGTTTAGTTGATCTCTAAGCTTGCCCGCCCACAAGTGTGTCAAGGATAGTCGTTCTTGGGTCATGTGAGTTATATAGAAGATTCATAAGAGATTTGATTACATAGCCGTCCTTTGTATTTTCTTGCCAAGGACATCACCCTTTGAATGGTCACTTGGGCGAGAGCCTTTGATAAGTGAAGACTATGTAAGTGTCCCCTCTTATCATCACGATCTCCCAATTAGGAGCTCCTTTTAAGATCATGTGACACTAGTGATTATGCCATAGGAGGCGCTGTTAGGGCAAAGGGAAGATAAAAGGCTTTTCTTGATCTACTAATATAGCAAGACTCTAGTGCAGCAATCCAATTACACAACTTCTGGAAGAGTTCACAGGTTGTGGTCTTTTCCTAGAAAGTTTAGATTAGGTACATTATGGGGTCTCTGTAACCATTTTCACGGATCACGCAGCGTTGAAGTACTTGCTTCTGCGGGATACTATTACCTCGTTTGACTAGTGGATCCTACTCGTCAAGGAATTTAACTTGACCATTAAGGATAAGAAGGAGTTGAGAATGTGGTAGGCGACCCTCTCGATTGGTTAAACTGACCTGAAGGCTTGCCCATAGGCGACACTTTCCTGAGCAACTCTTTGCTCTTGTCTACCCATGGTATGCGGACATAGTAAACTATCTAGTGACCAGTATATTCCACCCCATGGACACTCGGCCAAAGAGGAAATTTTGGTAAAGGACATAAAAAAATACAACTTTGATGACTCATACTTGTTTAAATACGTCTTGACTAATTGGTGAAGGTTGTGTATCCGTTGGCGATCAAATTAAGGTTACTCCTCTGCAACTCTGAGTTTCTTGGAGGCATTTCTCCGCAGAAGAAAACTTGATGTGGACAAAAATCACAAACTTGATTTTTATTGGCCCGCTGTATTTAAAGAGCTGCTTTGATTTTTACCAAAACACATTAACAAATTACTTAATATTGATTAAAGAAGTCTGAGGAGCATGATGCCTCGGTTACCTATTTTAATTATTAAGATCTTTGATTGCTTAAGTTTAGACTTCATGGGGCCCTTTTCCCCTCATGTGGGTACCTTTATTTGATTGAGTTGATTATGTTTCTAAGTGGTGAGGCCATTCAGCGAGAAACAATGACCCTGAGGTTGTTTTGAAATTTTTGAAAGAACATATTTTTTCTCGCTTTGGAATGCCTCGTGCAATCATTAGTGATGGTGGGCTCCATTTTTGTAATCGACCCTTTGAAAAGTTGTTAAAAAAATATGGAGTCACCCACAAAGTTTCCTGACTTACCACCTGATTGATGGTCTGGCCAGGGTCTTGATAGGAGGTCCAGGCACGTTTGGAAAAAGGTTACCACTAGGGTGGGATTGGTGAAGCCCCGACTAGCAGGCGCTCTTTGAGCCTACCGTCTTTGCTTTTAAGACTATTCTTGGTATGCCTCCTATAGGCTGGTTGTAGCCAAGGCATGTCATCTCCCCGATGGAAATGGAGGCGTAAGTATATTGGGCCAATTAAAACTCTTAATTTTGATTTGGCTAAAGCGAATGTGAAGGCTGGCATGACGAGCTTGATGAATTGAGGTGTGAATCATATGAGAACTCGTGAATCTACAAAGAGAGGCTCAAGTTATTCCATGACAAGAACCTTGTAAGGAAGACCTTTGAACCTCACCAAAAGGTATTGTTGTACAGCTCTCGTTTGCACATCTTTCTTGGGTAAGCTCAGTTCTGGTAAATTGGACCTTTCATCGTTGGGTAGTTTACCCATATGGCGTTGTGGGGTGATCGGTAAATGGGAAAATCTTCCTCAATGGCCAGCTCTTAAAGCCATTCTTGAGAACTTAGGCCGCCTGTACAAGTGGTATTGAGAGCTGGTAGGCCCTCACACCGGGATGTTAGCCAGTAGTAATCTCTATCACCTTTTGTATATAATTTTTCTTTTCCTTTTTTTTCATTTCTTTACGCATTATTAAGTTAGTTTGTTATTTTTTTTTAATAAAGGAGAGTCTAACCCTTATGTACCCCATATTTTTGGCCCTCTCTTATAGTCTATAGGGTGTATCGTCGGTGCATTGAGGGCACTGCCTATTTCCATGGCGGGTATTGGGCGCCTAGTTAGAGCCATTTAAGTGCATGCTATTTGGTTAAATTCAGTGTTCTTAGGGGGTTAAGTGCATGCAAAAATTTCGATTTTCGGCTCTTTTGGGTATGGTACTTGACTTGTGATGTATGCAACCGCGTGACCTTATGTATGCACTCCATATAGTTTCACTGCACATACACAATAATAGGCATGCATAAAACTTTTTTTCATATTAGGGACCATATTGACCCAAATTCTTTTCTATTCTCCAGAGTCAATCTTGACTGGTATTCTCATTCATAAACTACACAAGTCATTGAATTCCTACCCCAAGCTCATTTTTGCTTGCTATTGCTTCAGCTTGTGCATTGTTTTAGCATTCCTTGTCAACTACATGCATCTTATTCTTTGAGGAACATCCATACGTAGTTGAAAGATGATTTTAAGCCATATTTTCTTTGTTAAACTTCTAAATCATACTAAGTCAACCCTTTGCACCCTTCTTGAGCCTTGGTGCCAATTCTTTTATGAGGGAATCAGTCACGAAGATCGGATGACTCAAAGGTAAGCGTAAGTTTGAGTGAGTGTAATCGTAGTCGAAAAAACACAGTCCAGAGTTGGAAGGGGTATGAAGCGGTGAAAAGTGAGCATACAATAAAATCCAAATGTAGAGAGTGCAGAAATGTTTGTAAAGTGATGCTGGTACCACTATGATACTAGTACCCAAAGCTAAAAAATTACTTGATAACAAATGATTTTGGTACCACACTTACGTGCGATTCTTCTAAGCAATGATACACTTTTGATGTAGGTGCCTTACTGATACGATACCACCTTGCGTGAATGGCCATTTGAAGGTTTTCTCCCAAATTTGAACCCTTTCATATCTCCCTCTGACTCCTATATAAGGAGAAGCCCTAACTTCTTCTCCTCTCACAAGCAAACCTAGGTCAAAAGTT
Source organism: Tetrastigma voinierianum (assembly GCA_016808115.1). Lineage (NCBI taxonomy): Eukaryota > Viridiplantae > Streptophyta > Magnoliopsida > Vitales > Vitaceae > Tetrastigma > Tetrastigma voinierianum. The sequence goes on along the minus strand of JAEQBH010002868.1, from coordinate 414,303 downwards.
CACCTAGTGTCTCAATCCAGCTACGACCGGGGGCATCACAGTTCTTAGCACACACCCAGTTGCAGAGTACTGAACCATGTGGTAAGTGCTCCTCGTCTCCTTGAAACAATGCGACAATTTTCCGGTGTTAATATAGATTGTGTTGGTGGCTTTGGTTGGTGGTTCCTATAACTCTTGGTTGATTAGAATACAACTACTTGTGGTATGGGGAGAAAGAGTTACAGCCGATCTGGAAAGGAGTGATCTGAAATCTGTGGAGATGGGTTGTTGGGAAACTTTTGATATTATCTTGTGGGCTATTCTTTCTATGTTCGCTTTTTAGTATATCTATGGCAAGATCGGCTCTTTGGGAAAGGAAGGCCACTAGCACTTTATGGGCGAGTAAAATAATGAAAGGTAATACTTAGCAAATTGTGAAAAAGGAAGGAAAGTGGAAGGGTCCTCATTGAAAGGTGAGGAAGAAAGTGAGCGAAGATGAAAGAGTGAGGCTATGTTTGCTGATTCACGTAGAATCAGTGAGAAAAAGTGGGTCTAGTCAATTGAAAGCGGGTTTCCATTGTGGCTGAATGGGGAATTGACGTTTCTATTCACTCACCTAGTCGTGTCGTTATTCAAGATCGAATCTTGCAATTTTTTAATGGGAAATTGAAATTTATTCTAAGTAGTTGTCAGTCTACTCCACTTGAAGAGAATTAGAATGTGAGCACCTTATTGGATACTCTGATTCGGGAAAGAAGTTATTAATTGACCTTGATTTGATCGCTGAATTCTTGAGATTATGTTTGCCATACTTTGCTGATAACCTTACCCCGCACTTAGAGCTAATGCAGAGTTTGATCATGGTTTTGCAAATACCATGCATAACCCACGATTACCCATGGGGCTTTGTCTTGTAAAATGTTCATCGGAAATTAAAGCAGTATGGTAGTGATAAGGTCATTCACAATATAGTGATTAGACTGAAGGAAAGGAAAGTTTCCAAGCAAGAAGAAATCCGGTTACGTATGAGGTAATGATTGGAAAACATTGATATGCTTTGGTAATATGGTGTATTATGAGGACTTCTGAGGTCCCCGATTGAAACGAGCACATCCGCTTCCCGACCCTTGTTACCATTAAACCTTAAGAGAAGCTGACGGGATAATGGGTTACAGTGAGAAAAAAGAGTTCTTCCTAAGTACGGGGGCCATCACAAACAAGGCAGACGCGGCCCACTTCCATAAGGCCTGGTCGGCACATCCCCCTCGGCTATTTCTAGGCTTATCGTCGTCAGCTCTTGGTTACGATGTGGTACATCCCTTATAAGGATGGAGCGTAGAATCAAGGATGGTTTAAATGTATCTGGGAAGCAATGGCGGGTCATAGGCTCAAGCTTGGTCACATCTACGAAACTTTGTTGTTATAGATGATCCTCCTCTGATTTGGAAGGGGATTAAACAATTTGGATGGCTGTGTAGATAAGTGCATTCTCCTCGGTGAAGGAGGAGCCCAGTAGTAGCATTTGGGTTAAGAATAGGTGGTGTTAGCAATTGGGTAGAGACTTACCATGTCATACCAACACCATTTGTTTTGTAAACCTTATTTGTGTAGCCCATAGTTGTCTGAAGCATAATTTTAGTTCATTTAGGATTCCTTTTTTACTTCTATGCATGTTAGTTTGCTTGGTTATGGTAAAATGTTTGCAGTTATAATGAAGTTCACCTGCTGACCAGACCTGGCCTAACTGCGCTCACCTACTGCCCTCTACAGGCACATGGTTGGAATCTTGACTCAATGGGCTTTCCATAGAGTCTAAGAACACTCGAAACAAAGTTCGTATGAAAAACCTTGATATACGAAGTTGGAGTCTGCGTAGTCAAACCCGGCCAGGCGACTGACATTTGGTGAGGTGTCTATTCTGACTCTTCACTATCCACGGACTACGAGTTTGAATAACTTGAATCAATGGGGTTTCGAAGAGTCTAGAACACTAAAACAAAGTTTGGACGAAAAGTTATGACCTTACCGAAGTTGGAGGTCTGCGTTAATCAGCTTCGATGACACGACTGGCGGTGAGTGACTGGTGGCTCATCTGCATTTCCTCCTGACGCATGGGTGGAATCTTTGCTCAATGAGCTGCTGGAGTACGAGAACACCCGTAACGGAGTTCGGATGCTGAAAAGTTATGACCTTTGAGTTAGGAGTCACACGTAAACCAGTAGTGACGACTTAGCCAAGTGACTAACTTTGTAGAATTAACATGACTGTGTGACTTGACTGGCCAGAGCTAACATGACTGGCGGTGATCTTTGGATGAGCTCACTTTGTTGTCCTCACGAGGCATGGTTGGAATTTTAACTTTCGATGAACCGTAGAGTCAGAGACACCCATGCGGAGTTCGGACCCGAAGAAGTTATGACCTTGCAAAAGTTTCAGGAGTCTGACCCAACCGGTACGACGACTGTGAGGCTAACTTGGTGGCTGATCTCACCTCTATCTTACCGCAGACACGTGGCGAATCTTGACTCAATGGGCTCCATAGAGTCGAAGAACACGAAAACAAAGTTACGATGGAAGAAGTTATGACCTTACAGGTTGGAGGTCACCATATTCAAACTTCTTGAGATGTTTGACTTTACGAGATGACCTTATGCGCGAAGTGTGAGCTAACCTGATGACTTACCTACTATCCTCCATAGGCACACTTAAAAACGAATCTTGACTAAATGGGCTCCGCAGGTCGAGAACACATGAAGCGAGAGTTCGGTCATGAAGTTATGACTAGAAGTTGGAGGTTACAAGTAGTCAAACCTAGTCGAGCTGACCTGACTTAGCCTAGCTGACCTGACTTGGCCGAGATGAGCTGACCTGGATGAGCTCACCTAATTCCCTCTATATGGAAATTTTTAGAATCTTGACTCAATGGAGAGCGCTGCATAGATACAAAGAAAACCAGGAGTTTGGACGAAGAGTTATGACCTTAGAGTTGAGTCACCGTGATCAAACCAGTAGAGATAACTTTGACTTGGCCAAGTAGAGTTGAGCAGCCAAGTGAGAATATTTGTATGAGCTCACCTACTATCCTCCACAAGCACATGGTTGGAATCTTGATTCAATGGGCTTTCCATAGAGTCTAATAACACCCAAAACGGAGTTTGAACAAAGAAGTTATGACCTTACGAAGTTTGAGGTCACACGTACTCAAACCCAGCCGATTTGACCTGACTAGGCCAAGCTGACCTGATATGGCAGAGATGAGTGGTTGGCTAACACCTATTGTCATCCACGAGGCACATGGCGGAATCTTGACTGATTAGTTTCATAGGTTTAAGAACACCAGCGGAGTTGGATGAAGAAGTTACCATGGCCTTAGAATTTGGAGGTGCATGTAATCATATTCTAGCCAGTGACATGACTTGGCGGCGATATGTGGGCTGAGCTGAGGCTAAGTTGGATAAACTCTGAAACTATCCTCCACATACATGGTTGGAATCTTGACTCGTGGGCTTCCATGGAGACCGAACACCCCAAGCAGTTCGGACCGAAGAAGTTATGACCTTCGAGTTAGAGAGGTCACACGTAGTCAAACCAAGCGGTGTTTGGCATGGTCAGCTAAAGATGGTGTGAGCTCACCTACTATCCTCCCACAGGCACCTGGATGGAATCTTGACTCAATGGAGAAACTTTCTATAGTGTTGTGACACAGACAAAGTTAGACAGTGAAGTTATGACCTTCGTCGGGAGGTCACGTCATCAAACATGGCGAGATGACCTAACCATGAGCTAACCCGACACAGATGTGCCGACCTTGATGAGCTCACCTGCTATCCTCCATGGGCACATTGCTGGGAATGTTGACTCGATGTGACTCACCAGAATCTGAGAACACTCATAACGGAGAATTGGAAGACGATTATAACCTTCGAGAAGTTGGAAGTCACCACGTGGTCAAACCATCAGGCGACATGACATGAGGCTAACTTGATGCAGCGTGAAGTGGGGTGAGCTGATTGAGCTCTGTGTCCTCTACGGGCACATGGCTGGGAATCTTGAGCTCAATGGGCACCATGAGTCGAACACCAAAATGGATTTTGGACAGAAGAAATTATGATCTTCGAGTTTGAGGTCTGCGATATTCAAACCAACAAGATGACCTAACTTAGCGGGCGGCGACCTAGACAAGAGTGACCTGACTTTGTTGAGAGCTCACCTACTGTCCTCCACAGGCACATGGCTAGAATATTGACTCAATGGTGTTTCCATAGAGTCGAAGAACATCCGTAACGTATTTCAGACGAAGAAGTTATGACTTTTCGAAGTTGGAGGTCACACGTAGTCAAACCTTGCCAAGTAACCTGGCTTGCTTCTTGACATTGACTGGTGAGCTAAAAGCTGACCTAGCTGTGTGCTCACGCTGTCTTCTGGCTATAATCTTGACTAAATGGGCTTTCCAGAGTCTAGAACATGAAGCGAGTTCGATCACGAGTTATGACCTTAGAAGTTGCGGAGGTCTGCGTGATCCGTCGGTAAGGCTGACGACTTGCCGGCGACGGCTTTGGCCGGTGACCTGGATTAAACTCACCTTGTTAAGCTCACCTACTTTCCTCCATAGGCATATTTCTGTAATCTTGACTTAATGGGCTTTCCATAGAGTCCAAAAACACCCGAAACGGAGTTCGGACGAAGAAGGTTTGACCTTCCAAGTAAATAACACAATAAATTGGCTTAACTTAAAGCCTACACATTTGATAATTGTATGATGACTAGAATGCATATGACTCTAGTTCTGTATTTGGTAGTGACCATGATTTGATTTGATGTCACTGCTTGATTGGTTTTGTCGTTAGATCATCCCACACCTGAGCAGCAACAAAGGCGGAGAAAGCAAACCGATGTATAAACGACACAAACCATATGCCCGCAGAGATATTGATAAACACATCACACAATATGATAATAATTCTTTAAGAATATGTTCTCCAAAAATATTAGGGAAAATAGTTGAAATTAAATCAATAAATCATTTTTTTTATGTACTTCTAGCTTAATCTTCTTATTTAAATATTCAATTACAAATATTAAACAAATTTTAATTTAATTGATTTTATTTATATTTGTTTTTTCATATTTCTACTATTTCTTCAACAAATAGAACCTAAGTTTTCTATTTCTTTATTTTGCTTCTCTTTCTTTATTTTAAATACATAAATCATGGACCATATTTTGAGCATTGGGCATGTATCTCTTTTTAGGCCATTTCTGAATGCTTCTAGAAGCTTCTTTTGGGCATTCAGTGGCGTTTGATTTTTGGCCTTTTACTAAAAGCTAAATAGTTTTCATATTCAAACTGTTTGCTTTTTAACTTTTTTTATGACTTATTGCTGAAATTTCTAAAAAAATCTAAGTAGAAAAGCTAAAATATTTGTCTTTTTATTCTGCCATGATAAATCATTCCCTCGAGTTAACACGATGATAAATTCCCGAAAAATGGGACAAATAAAATAAATAAATAAATAAAAATTTAAGGCTCTGTTTTTGACAAGCAGTGAACCTATTCCCAAGTTGAGATTTAACCTATTCTACGGATACACACATACGAACATAGACTAAATAGATGTACTCCAAGCCCATGCACATTAAGTAGATTTTTACATCTAATGCCACAATCTGAAGTCATAACTGCCAAGCCAATCAAATCATGGTACATAGGAGTAGTTGAGTTCTGTCGGATAAAATTATTAATTTTACACTTTCCAATACAACTTTAACACAAACACACTTTGAGCTTATGTAAATGTCCTTAAGCTCTCGAGGAATTATGGTTTTTCCTTTTCATTTCTAACCCTGAGCCACACATACACTCAGAGATTTTTAATAATTGGCAACCTGAACATGAATAGCAGGCTTTTATAAATTGTAGGTCGGTTTAGATACTCACGAGGATACCCGATAATCATACGATGATTCTCAGCAGCAAAGTTCAACTATATGCCAATTACATGTTTTGACTCAAATAGGAGGTTTAAGGGTTAGTTTTAAAAGCCCAATAAAGATCAGGTTTGGCTATTTATAGAATCATTTTCACTATCACGAAATAACAGGGACACCTTTATAACCCCATTTTATCAAGCTAGTGACCCAAAGCCTTCAAAGGTCACCATTTCCTGCTAATTTAATTATTGAGTTGCATTGAACAACCAATCTCCCTGTTTTTACCCCGAATCAAAAATGTGAAAGCTTCAGCCATTTTGAATCGCCAATCAGTGTTTGTGGGATGAAAACCCATCCCCGTGTGACCCTGAACCGCTATCTTTGTGGTAAACGACTCACCGGCCGGTAGAATGGAAAAATTTGTTGGTCGGATCACCTAAGTAGCACGAATCAAATGGCGCCATTCTTGAGAGGATGGTGCGAACTACGGATGATGAGTTGATATGACATAATCCACATTACAAGCATTGATGACTCTTTTAACCCTTTTTGAATTCGTTTATAATTTCAGTACACTTTTACTAAGTTTGTTCTTGGTGTTTTCTATTTCTGATAAGTTGTTAGTATGCGATCCTTTAGCGAGCCTTTTGTTGTTCTTTGTTTTGTCTCATTTTGTGTTCTGGTGTTTATCACGGCGCTTGGATAGAGGATATCGGTAGATTGCAAAAGTGAGTGCACCGATTGAGCAAGTGTAAATCGGTGTGCCGGTGATCAAATGGATCCTCTGCACGAGCAGCAAAATAGAGCAGGCCTCAGTGAATCGATAGCATACGGATCAATGAGGGACCCACGTACACCCTCTGAGTGAGTGCTCATCATACTGTGAGGATGTAGCAAGAGATGTATTTGTTGCCCTGCTACATTTCATGGTATGGAGAATGAAAATCCATACTCACGTCGGGATTTGAGAAGTATCATAACTTTTTAAGGAAAGGTATAACCGATATGGGTATTTGAAGTTGAAGGCATTCAGTTAACCCTCGAGACAAAGCCAAAAATATGGCTCAATTCACGAGAAGGCGAGCGATTAGAGAAATTGGGCGTCTTCTAAGTTTGTGTTGAAGAAATTCTTCGGTACCACCAAGACCAGCAGTTTGAAGAAATGATCTACACTTACTCACCTATGACAATGAAATTTTATCGATTATTTAGGGGAGAAGGTTCATGGAGACCATCAATGCATGCCCACACCATGGTTTTGATACCTGGATGCTAGTGAATCATTTTTATGATGGTATGTCTCACCTGCCATGAAACCTTTGCTAGAAACCACGTGTGAGGTGACTTTACGGCAAAAACTTGAGATGAAGCCACCATGGACTTCTTGAATTATGTGGCTAAGCTTCCAAGGCTTGGGATGAACCAGATCGAGAGTGAAAAGAACCGTCGACCCATCAAGGAGGCATTTATGCACTTCCAGAAGGTATGGAGATGAAAGCAAGATATCAGCCTTAACTAGAGGGGTGGAAGAGCTGAAGGAAAAGGCTACATGGTGCGAGTGGTGTTGAAAGGTACACAGTGACAATTGCATCGATTGCAGTCGTGGCCACCAGGAAGAACCTTTGTCCAAATGCTCAGATTAGTGGAGGTTGTGAACATGCCAATTACGTAATTGTACAAGCCACAACCTAATGCCCATATGGTGGCCATATAAATTCCAATTGGAGAATCTCAAATCTCTCTTGGAAACCTAATCCCAGGCTTATGTTGCCTCACAGTGTGGCTTGACAATTTAGTTCTCATCTGTATACAGCCATCACCATCCTCTTCCCTTTGTTGAACAGAGATATATTAAATTTGAAGGTGGTGACAATTTATTGGGAGGAGCAAGGGAATCAATACAGTGGTAAGAATAAGATACTGTGGAAAGCACCCTAAATAGAGAATAGATGAGCTTGAAAGCAACCTTAATCGAGAAGATTGATAACTACGATTACTCGTCACGGGATTATGATTTCTGCCGGAGTGGGAGAAAGAAGATTCCTTCCCAACCTTCTTAAATCAAAAAGGAGTCCAGCAAATAGGTTCTTCCAGCAACTCAAGGATGGGTGAAGTAAAGGCCGTCATTATAGAAGTGGGAAAATTGAGCAACCGGTTCTATAGCGTTGAAGAAATAGAGAAGGAAGGTGAGCACGAGAGGATAATAATCATTGAAGATTGATGAAAAATATGCCCCCTCCATTTCCTCAAGCCTTAGAAACGAAAATCCCAAATAAAAATTTGAAATTTGGGAGTCTTGCAAAAGCAGTGAAGGTAAATATCCTTTACTTAACATGATTAAAAGCGGTCGACATATGCAAAATTCTTGAAGGACACGTGCCGCAGTCAAGAAAGGTTAGGCATTGAAAGGAAACCTAACATGACAAGTCAGTGCAATTCATTCAGAACCGTTGAAATACGAGATCCGGGATCCCCGATATCGTCGACGTAGAGGACTTGCGTAGACAAAAGCCTTGTTGGACTTGGGGGCGATTAAATAATACGCCATATTCGGTGTATAGCGATTAGGTTCAGGAAACAAACTACCAACATCACTCTGTCGTTGTTTGATCATTGAGTAAAAATTTCTAAGGAATAGTTGAGGATGTGTTGGTAAGGTGAATGAAATTCTAATACCAGTGGACTGTAGTGCTTGATGCGAACCAATGTGATGGACCCAATCATGTACCTTAATTATCCTGGGAAGACCATTTTTGGCCACTTCAATGTGATGTCAATTGTGCGAGATAGGTCATCGAGCTCACATTTCCAACATGACATTGGAGCTTAATATTTTTCCCTTGATATGGCGAAGCTAGCGAGAATATGACAATACGGGATGGAGATGCGCTCCGATTGGTCGAGAGTGTGGGGGCCAAGCTCACTTCTTTGAGGCGAGGTGGTGTAGAAATGAAGCAGTGGTGGAGGCGTGCATCAGTCACTCTGTAGAACCCGATGATAACCCGGCATCACGAGTGAAGAGAAATTGCAAACAAAGGAGCTAAGCTTGAAGGCTGCGGTACACATGTTCTTGAGGTCAGGCCTCACTCCTTTACCCTCCACGAATGAGCCGGTGAACATGAGCTGGTTTGGCCTCCAACGAGACAGGCTATGACTCAAATTACAGTTTTTAGTTTATTTAATTTGATCTAATTTTTAGTTTACTTTATTTTTGTAACCTTCCTTATCTTAATTTTAATAAATATAAACGTTTCTAGTATTTTTACTTTTTTTTATCTTATTTTATTTTAATGTTTATTTTAATTTTTTTATTTTTTATTTTAAATTTTGTCTTATTTAAATACCTAATCAAATTGTTATTTTAATGCGGATGAATTTGGTTCGAAGCAAAATTTCAGTATAATAGCGAGAATTAAACACTCGATGGCTCTTTGGCTGAGGACCCTTCGATGGCTTAAAGCAGTTTTAAAGGGGGCCCTTCGTTATCATTCCGCCTTCATTCCTCTGAGCCCCTGAAGTGGGCGTTTCGACGCAGAGCACGTGCCTAAGTTCGAGCTCTGCGCCACCAATGACCGAGCAGTCCCTGCGAGAGCCACCGTGAGCCATTTACGATGCGGTCTTCATCCCGTGCCACACTCTCCTTGCGCCCGAAACTCAGTGACACTAATACGACCTGCGGTGTGAGCCTGTGACCCTCTCTTATGGTCACAGCCATTTGCTTGTCTTGCATTACTTTAAGCCCCTTCCGTGCTGACCACAGGCTGCATCCTCTTGGCGCCTGTTCTCCCGTACCCTTGTGTATAGCTGCTTTGCTGCCCTTGCGTGCGACTAGACCATGGGCATAGTTGTGCCGTGGTGGTTGCTCGCTGAGCCGAAAGTGGGGTTCGGTACGGAGAAGGATCTGTGAGCACCTCGAGAGGCTGAATGCCCGTTCTCGGACTTGATGACACAGCTGCATTGGCCCCGATTGCCATACGAATTATCTTGACCCCCATCTGGCGATGTCGGACCGGAGGTGGGGACCTGAAACCTTGTCGTTACCACGAGGCGACCACGGAGGGCTCGACCCTCCCCAGCGAACACGGACATCAAGCGAGGAGTCTTGAATCTCGGCCCGACGTCACCTCCGGCTGATGAGTTCATCGCCTCCGTTATCGCCGACCTTGGTCGGCGCCATTGTTCATAGGTGATCCATTCCGGGCGATGGTTGCGTGCCAGACTTCCATGAGAACCATATTATGATATCTGAGCTTTGACGGTGGATCAGCGTTTCAAAGGCCGATCTGTGATCAGCGGTATTCACTGGCGCGGCTGACCGAGCGTTCTACACTACCCCGGGTGTGCTTGATTCACCACACTATGACATCGAAGTGTAGGAAATTCGGTTGGAGCTCGGTTGCGGTGGCGACCGCCCGAAAGTACTCCGTGCGGACTTCTGTTTGCCTTGGGCCTTCAGCCATTTAGTGGTCTGCGGTTATGAGCAATGGCCTCATCCATCACGAGAAGATGATGGTTGTCTACGCTCGGATACTGGCCGGGACCTATACTCTTTCATGGTAACTAAGCCACCGAATGCCTATTGGACCATGTGCTCAGGACTAGTTTATTCCTTTCTGACGTATGTGCAGCGCGGGGGCTATACTCGAGCTCTATACAGATCTTGAGGATGCGGTTTGGTCCCTCTGACTTGTCATGACTTCCTGGCTGCGGGCCGAGAAAGGTCCTTTGCCGAGGGGCACGGCTCGGTAGTTCACAGATTATTGATGCAGCTGAGCAGGTCTGGCATCACAGGGTTCCTCGAGGCCAAGCGGAGGATCCGGTTGCACTCGAGATGCTCTCCGAAGGCAATCTCATGGCGGGTTTCCATAATTCTCGGCGAGAGGCAGAGGAGCGAGATGTTGTGGCGGAGGACCCTTGAGAGAGGATCTGTTCTGAGATAGTGGAGGTGGAAGAGCCAGTTCAGATCCATCTCCTCCCATCTCCACCTCATAAGCCCCTCTTGATCTTCAGGCCATATACTGTGCCTTGACGATCTCAGAGCTCTTCTATGTCACTAGGGGCTGTACTTATTTGTTAGCTAGTGCTAATTTGTACTGTGACTTCTGGCGTCGTTAGACGTGGTCTTGGCCCAGATCACTTGTGTGAATCATGTCTTCTTCGGATCATGAGCCACCTCGATGTCCACGGTCGAGTGAGACAGTGCTGCCTGACCCTTCGAGAATCGGTCTGTGACCTTGACGCCACTCCTTGGATATCTTGGCGGCTGCGGCGGCCCAGATCCACCAGCGTCTCCCACCACCACGGTAGAGGTGGTCACCTCCCTTCTCGGCTTTCATCCTGCTGGGCTGGGCGTGTTATACTTGGTTTGGGAGGAAAAGTTAGAGTTAAGTAATCTTCTATCATGTTTTGTATTGTTTTTAACTTTATGTTGCTACTCATTTGTATAGGATTGTATAGGATACATGTGTTAGTAGATAGTAAAGCAGTGATATTTTATCATGTTTAGCTATGATTAAGCTTGTCTTGCCACTTTGGTTATATAAAGCTTTACAACATTATTCTTACTTTCTACACTTTTGCAAATCATATTTGTGACTTTAGTATTTTTGTGTTTCTACTCTTGCATACATTGAAGAATTAAATACATATCTTTACCTTAATGTTAGAGCAATTCCATATGATTAGGTTTTAGTAGACTAAAAAGTTCGATATATTCAACTGTGTTTATCCCCTTTAGCTAATCACACATTACACCGGTTTGTCTCAATACCGGATTTGAGAAGCTATATACAGCACTCACTTTAAGCCAGGCCTTAGATGCAGTGGCTGACCCATAATAGGTTTGTGTTACCAACAAAGACCAATGAAGTCTTCGAATGAAAAGAAAAGAAAGAAAAGAAGAAGAAGAAAAGAGCTTTGAATGTTGATTAGTGCTTAAAAATTCTGAGGCCTATTCATGGGAGTTTTAGGCACTTTTGGGTACTAATCATTCAGGCTCTTGAATTGGCATATTGATGTGTTGTTTTATATGACATTTGCTTTAGGTGTTTGGTAGTTTTGCGAGACCCAGGCTCTTGCTCCATCTTCGGGCCGGGTGAGAGACGGAAATTTGAACACGTGATTAGGTAAATTGCAGGTGATGGAATCTTTTAAAATTTATATTCTAAGTTCTCCTACTAAGTAGTCAAGCTGCGCAGTATGGCAGTCTAAATGAACACGGGGATGGTTCATCCCACGAATGATTAACATCAGTGTTGAAAATGGTGAGGCTTTTGTTTTGGATTTACCGGATTTTTGTTAAAAACAGTGGGGGTTATATGTTCACTGACTAACTGTAAAGGTTTAAAGTGAAGTGTGAAATAGTAACTTTAAGAGAACTTGGTCACTAACGATAACATGGGGCTATTAAGTGTCTGGGTTATATCCTGCGTGAGGCAAATGACATATAGTCAAGCCAAAGCCAGGATCTTTGTTTAGCTATGAAAGCCTAACCTAGAACACTCCCCATTTGAGTGACACCAGTACTAAGCATTTAAGTCCCATTCGGTTTGAAACTCACAACGCTAACCTCATTTCGTGGCTTGTGGTAGCCTTCTAAGAGATGTCGGTGCATTATTAAAATGCCTTGAACCTAAAGCTTTAATGATATTAGAAGCCAAAGGAAAAGACATTAAGCATTAGCCTAGATTGAAAGTTGGGAACCATAATCTGTACTGTAACATTAAACATAGGGACAACTGCTGCTTAAAACCAAGCTAGCAACCCACTCTCTTCAAAGCTATGAGGCTTAGCGAAACATCCTTGAGTTGTCATCCTCGGGGTGTTTGGCGGCCCAGAAAATGAAAAAGAAAGAGGAGAGAGAAGAAACCATCAGAACCACTAAAAAAATGGCTGCGGAAAAGACGTATTCAAAAAAGTTGCTTAGGGTTACCAAAGTTTGTGGAACTATATGGTAGCCCAAGTGTGAAAATACAAAAATACAAAATATGAAGTACATAAAATTAAATGGTAATACATCAAAAACGTGGTCGTTTGGCATCAGAATATCAATACGGAGTGAGGATTTATTATGCGGGAAGTTGGTAGCATGCTTGAAATTAAGCTAGGCTAGCGAAATTCGTAGCCTAAGCGAAGTCTACGAATAGCGAAAATGAAATTTAAGCTGTCAGCGATAGTCGTGGCCTAGAAAATTTTGTGTGAGATATGGCGTTTAAACCTAAATGCAGATGATTGCTAATGACGATTTAAGCTAACTAGCGAAATTCTAATTAAGCTATGATTTAATTTGCAATCCCGGTAAATTTTAGCGATCGCAAAATCTGGGTTTCTCACCTTCTGTTTTGCTGTTGCATCCTCTACGTACTATTATTCATCACTTTGTCTTCACATTTACGGTTGAAAACACTTTGTGAATCCTCGGCATTCGGCACATCTTGACACTCAAGCTGAACTAATTGGGTGAGGCACTTGTGAACTGTAAAATTACTATAAAACAAACTGAAATGGATAGTGAAGCTAAGTAGACATGCGCATCGATTGGCTTAATTGATATGATTAGTGCCTGAAAAGAACTCAAAACTATCTTGAATGAGGCTCAAGAATAGCACTTTTGGGCACCTAATCCTTTGATAGTCAAGCCCAGAGTTCAAGCCATATTGCAACTTAGAAGAACAAACGAGAGCGCGAAGAAGAAACGAAGCGAAGCGGAATGGAAGAAGAGCGAGTGAGGAAAAGTCGCACCGGGGTGCGAAATCCGCCTTATCGCGAGGAATTGGCATTGGTGCGATTTGGCATGGAATATGACCCCCAGCAGCGGCGGTATAGCGCAGCATTGGTGCCAATTTTGGCACATTGCCAACTTCATGTGTGCGAAATCCCCTCTCTCCTCCCTTGTTGACTTTTTGATTTTTTTTTTTCCATTTTTACCCTTTTTGTCTAATGATTTTTGAGGGCATAATGGTATTTTACCCTAAGAAAAACTCTATATAAGCTCCAATGTTTGGGAGAATTGTAGCGGGAACTTTTCGAACTTTTGACTTAGTGGAAATACACAAAGGCATTGTAAGTTCTCCGCTTTTCTTTCTTCTTCATTTTCTTTAATTTTCTTTCATTTTCTCGGCAACCAAACATACCTTGTAGTGATGACAAACCAAAATTATGTAGCTAAGCCCATTTCCTTGAAGAGGAGATTGGTGGAGGTTTGAGGTAAGTTTTCATGCCACTCTCATTTATCTGCTTGCATTTATGAGCATTTAAGCTCCCTGCATCTCTGCAAGTTTGAAACCTCTAGATCGACCTCGCCAATGTATTTAGAGAACATTGGTTACGAGTGGATGCTTAATCTTAGATCAGCATCATCCACTTAGTTGTCTCTATTAGTTCTGCCCGTGGGACTGCCTCTTTGAAGCCATATGCACCTTGTTAGGGACTTGAATGCTCACTTTGAATGCCATATCTCATGAGGGAAATGTAATTTAGAGTTTAGGTTTTAGTCAAATCAAGGTCGGTTTAGAGAAAGCGACTATAGGTCATTATCAATAGAGAAACAAACAGGAGCATGAATACACCTTAAAATCCAATCCGGTGACGAAGACTTCAAGGAGTCTTCTTTTCTAAATTTTCTTTAATTTATATCTGGAGTTACAACCATCGATGTATTTTTGAACAAAACCCAAATCAAAGAAATACCATTTTCAACTCAATGCACTTCTCATTTCACGAAGAAAACCCATCCGTGTTAGACCTAGACCGCTATCACTACTTGATAGCCTCGCTATGGCGTGGGACACCTAGGATACAAATTTTGTTGATTCCTATAGCCACTATGGCGAGATCAAATGGCGTCGTTCTTGGGGATGGTGCCTTAGTGAGATAAAAAATTTGTTGAACTTGTGATTCATGTCCTGATTTTGGTAAAATCTCATTCCCTTTTGATTTTATCATTTTTCAACTTGCCGGGTTCAACTGCTGAGGGATTCATTTTCAGTACATTCGGTTTTCTTTGCTTTAATTTTGCTTCTTTAACCCTTTTTGTTAGTTTTGTTTTGGTTGTTTTCTGTTAATTGTGAAGTGTGCGGGGAGCGGTTATGCGTGGGATAGGAATTGCTGCGGGTAGGCTTGAGAGGGTATTCTTTGCCGCGGGGAGCAGGGCCGAAGTGATCCTCCGCGATTGCTCGAATGGATCCTCGGCGGGAGGAGCGACCAAGCGGCCAGTGCTGGGAGCCCGATGCATATCGATCCATGAGGGATCACATACACCCACCGAGGTGAAGGTGCACCCTCATGCATAATTCCTGGCGAGTGGCGGTGAAGCCTTGGTGCCTCTGCTCGACATTCAGCGCCCGGAATGAAACCCTTACGATCACATAAGGAGTTTGAGGAAGTATGCACCACTTTCAAGAAGAGGTGCGATGGACATGGGCTCCTCAAGTTGAAAGTCTTTTCCATTAACCACTAAGACAAGGCAAAATTTGGCTAAATGCATTGAGGCGAGAACCATAAGGAATTGGGAGAGTTGAGCGAAATTTCCTAAAAAATTCTTCGGTCTCCTGAGACAAACAACTTGAAGAGCAAATTTACACATTTGCAGCTCATGATGGTGAGGTTCTCAGTGCTGGGAGAGATTTATGGAGATTATCGGTGCATACCCACCATGGGTTTTGATACATGGATCTTTGATGAACCATTTTTATGATGGAATGTCCCTTCCATGAAACAATTATTGGAAACTATGTGTGGAGAGATTTCTTGAGTAAAAATCCTGATGAGGCAATGGACTTCCTCAATTATGTGTGAGCACACCAAGAAATTTGGGATGAGCCAAACCCAGAGATGAGACCAGATTCAAGCCACGGTGGGCAAGAGGAGGCATGTATGCCCTCTCAGGAAGATATGGGTAGAAAGCTAAGGCATCTACCTTGGCTAGAAGGTTGAAAATTAGAAAGAAAAAAGGGTCCATGAGGTGTAGAGCGGTGGCGAAAGCCATGCATAGGTCAAAGCATTTTCAAGCGCCGGTCCGACCACCCGGGAGAACATGTCGAGCCCATTACGAGGATGCAAATGTGGTGGAGCCCCGAAAACAAGCGCAAACAAATGCTCCATATGGCAACACTTACAACTTGATTGGAGGAGTCACCTAACCTTTCTACGGAAACCTCAACCTCCACGTATATGTACCCCGAGAGCCTGACGGCGACATTCTACCACCACTTCACACGGCATCGGCAGAAAGCACCCACCTCTCTGTTGAGCAAGCCATTTTGAATCCCGACGAGTGGTGGGAAATTTTGTGGAGAGCAAAAAAAGGCATCAATGCTTTCGATTGAACAAAAAAATTGAAAAATGTAGAAAGCTCCTTGAGCAAGAATAGATGGATGAAAAGTAATATAGGAAAATTGTGACTTGTAAGGCATCCATAACAAGAATAGCGAATCGTGAAAGCCCCGAGGAGGTTCTGTACCATTGTTGCCAAATCGAGAACCCGTGAATTGAGCTATTCCGATTGAACCTCCCCCGAATGGATGAAGTCAGTGTCATTACCTTAGAAGTGGAAAAGAGATTGATCGATAATGCCCAGTGATTAGTGCTGAAGTGCTATTTTGAGCCACTATTCGAGATGGAGTTTTGAGTGCTTTGCGCACTAATCGTGTCGATTAAACCCGATTGGGGTGTTAGTCTACTTAGTATCACTTATGCCATTTCGAGGTTATT
Source organism: Tetrastigma voinierianum (assembly GCA_016808115.1). Taxonomy (NCBI): domain Eukaryota; kingdom Viridiplantae; phylum Streptophyta; class Magnoliopsida; order Vitales; family Vitaceae; genus Tetrastigma; species Tetrastigma voinierianum. Next base: position 397,683 of record JAEQBH010002868.1, on the reverse strand, counting down.
TGTGTGGTTATTTTGCGGGTTTGTGTACCTCGTCCATTAAAGTCCCGGGTGATACTCGAGATGTGTTGAACCGTGAAGATTGAAACTATTTATTATCGACATATCGAAATTCGGTGATGAAATGAAAGCGAAGTGAGATGGAGGATGCGACGAGGGAATGCGATGAATAAACGTGAAGCAGCAATTCCGGAAATTTGATTCGCGAAAATTTATTTGGGATTCTGGCGAAAACTTAGCGACCATCGCGAAAATTTCGCGATCTAGCGAGTGAAATTTAATGAAATTTAGCGAGAATTTCGCTATATAAGCGAAAATCAGCGTACTTTAGCGAAATTCTCCATTTTAAGCTATCTCTCAAAATTTTACTAGGCTAGCGAGAAATTTAAGCTAGCTAAGCGAATTCTTGTGCATATGAAAATTCCTGACCCTACGTATCTGCATTGTGTAATTTAAACTGGGTTGGCGAAGTTTTATTACCCCAACAAAATTTTCCACCATGCGAAATTCCCTGCCCTGTTAAATTTGTGTAATTAATGTAAGCGACCAGTTTGTGTATTACCTCCTTGTCCTTGTATGAGCGATATATTGGAAACTTAACTAGTTTCACACATTGGGTGGCTATATAATAAATCATTTTGTAACCCTAGCGATCTTTTGGCAACTTAATTTATGTAAATATCTCACGCGACTTTCAGGTGGGTTTTCTTTCTCTCTTCTCTCTCCTCTTTCTTTCATTTTCTAGGCTGCAAACACCCCTCTTGAGGATAATGACTCGAGATGCTTGGCTAAGTCTCATAACTTTGAAGAGGAGGGTTGCTAGCTTGGTTTGGGCGGTGCGGGTTGTCCTCATGTTTTTAAATGCTCACAGTGTTTGTATTTATGGCTCCCGACTTTCAAATTAAGTTGAATATCATTTAAATATCATTACTTTATTGTTTTTCTACCATGCTTTAGAGTGCAGTATCTTGTGTTAGATGCCAACGTTATTCTTTAGATAGCCTTCTGAGCCGAAATGAGGTTGAGTGCACTAGGGTTTTTGCAGGGGCTGTAAATGCATGTTGCACAGTGTTGACTCAAATAGGAGTGTTTCTAGGGTTAGGTTTTCTAGTTAAACAAAGATCAGGTTATGGTAGGACTATGGGTTGCTTGCCATGATCTGAGGATGAAACAGGACCTTGTTACCCCACGTGTTATCGGTGGTGACCCTAAACCTTGAAGTTATCTTTTCCTGATTCACTTTAAGTTTTTACAATTAAATGACATCTGACAACTTCTTTGTTTTTGAAACAAATCCAAAATCCAAATTAAAGCCTCACCATTTTAAACATGATCTGATCGTGTAGGATGAAAACCGTCCCATGACCCCAGACCTTTATCTTAATGAGCTTGACTAAGTATTAGGAGGAACATAGGAAAAAAATTTTGTTGATTCCGCTCACCCTCACGAATTGTACGAATCTAGAAGCTGTTGAAGCAGAAGAAAGTAGGTATAACATTTGCTCTTGAAGGAGGACTCAATCGAGCTTGCTGCATGCCACCTCAGATTTCCCCAATGCTTAGAAGCGAAGGCAAAATCCAGGAAGGCATCCTAGAAGTCTTAAGGCGGGTGAAGGTCCATATGCCCTTTTGGACATCATCAAACAAGTCTCTGCCTATGCAAAGTTTTTGAAAGATCTGTCTGATCAAAAGGGTTGGGCATTGTAAAAGGCATTCTTCGCCCGAACAAAGTTGGCTGTGATCGATCTGGTGATGGTGAAATCTGAGGATCCGGGGACTGACTATCTCAGTTAACTTTGGAGGGACTATTGACGGCACGCTTTGTTGGGCTTGGGGTGCGGTGTCGACTCTGCCATTGCTCGGTGTATGGGCGTTGAGTTTGGAAAGTAAACGTGACATGGCATATCCTTAGCCGTCGTTCGATAGAAAATACGAAAAGGGATAGTGGAGGATGTGTTGGTAAAAGTGATAGTTCTACTATCCAAATTGGATTCGTGGTTCTCGACCTGAAGGCCAGGTGGCGAGGAGAACAGCAATCAAGTGCCATTATATTGGGAAGGCCATTTATGGCACATTAATCTGTTATCATTCAGGGAATGAGTCCATTGGAAGCTCACATTTGGCAACATGACCTTTAGACTCAACATTTCCACTTGAGCAACAAGCAAAACGGCTGAGGATGGGGAACCGTCGATGAAGTTTGCTGAGTGGTACCACGCGGTGGAAGAATGATGTGTGACAGCGGGAAGAGCGATGGAGAGCGATAAGCGATTAATGAAGAATGCATGTTCTCTGCAGCGGTCAGCCCAGCTGCCACTAGAGACAGTTGCCCATGGTTAGCATGAAGGCTTTGCACACTGCATCGTGGAGGAGCCTATCTGGACCCTCCTTGAGATCAATAGCTGTGGGGGTGGTTCTGCGGGAACACTAAGAGGCCTCCAATTTTGTTGAAATTTTTTACTTTATATTATTTTAAGTCTTAATTTGGGTTTTTAATTGATGCCTACTTTTACCTATTTATTTTCAAATATTTTTGCTTTAAGCTTATCTTATACAAATTTTAGTTTTGAAATATTACGAGAGTTATGAGTACGAGAGAATCTCATTTCTCTGCATTCTGCAGTCTGATCTTAAGTGCATTCAAACCATCACGTTCTCTCTGAAGTTGACAGATTGTTTAATCCTTCTATTGGAAGTACCACCACGGTTCTTTTGAAAAAGCTGATAGTAGTGAAATATCTTGACATAGAAATATCTACCATCACATTCCCATTTTTACGCATTTTGTAACCATTTTGTATTTTTGTGGTTTGTCTCTTTAAAGTTGAAAAAATGGAGCATTGCATCATTATCAATGTTCGTTCTTTAATTCCATACTTATCTAATTGTTGGTCGATTGAAGTCCACACAGTCTTCGCCCTTTCTCTTCATGAGAACTAGCCACACATAATTGCACATCCAGTTTTTCATTAATAATAGGCTAAGAGCTGCTTGACCTTTTTACTTAGCAAAATTAGCCTTGGTTAGGTGACCGCTGTAATAGGTTGCGGTTCCCAGTAAAGAAGACCCGATATGTCTCGAAAAGAAAAGAAAAGAAAGAGTTTGTTAAAGGCCTTTGACGTTCATTACGAAATCGAGCAGGTGAGGGGTATATGGCGAAAGCCTTTAAAACACAGTGCCCTGAACGATTGGTGGGGGCCCTGGGTTAGTGTCTTTCGTACATGGGTGGATGGGTGGAGTTGTAAAGTTGTAGGTGCGTTCAAAATCATTGATCAAGGTGAAGCACAGTGGGGTTGTGGTCGAGAGATCCTTTTGGCTTGATGCCCTAAACCTTAGTTAGTTGAAGTCATCGGTGGATCACGCAGTTATATGGACTTTGGTGAGGTTGAATTCACCGACATTTGCATCATTACTTTAGAAAGGTATGAAATAAAGTGGAATCGATTCTATTTTGGTTGGTCACCCTTCTAGGCATTATGATGTAGTTGGGTTGGAAGATGTATAGCAGCTAAGTTAGTTTAAGTGATGCAAACCGATCCTTATACATAGCACTCGGTGGAAGCTTGGGGTTGATTCCCTTGGGGTGAACACTGCCCCAGCAATTGATCTGTATGGCATGCAGTCTCTCAAACTGATTTTAATGCAGGGCTCCAACCTTTGACACTGAAGCTAGAGCATTACCTATACCCACACTTTTTGTACACATCTGCATGTTCTCCATTTTTATTGGTTGTGTGTTTTCATTGCTAAGGGACTAGCAATGTGTAGGTTGGGGGGGTATGATTAGTGCTTAAAAAGTGCTCTTTTTAGGCCTATTCATCGTAGGTTTTAGGCACTTTTGGTGTGTAATCATTCCAAATAACCCAATTGGCATATTGATGTCCCTATTGTGTTACTAACAGCATTTGTAGGTGTTTTGGTAGTTTGGGACGAAACACTTCTCATGTCGGACAGGAGCGAGGATAGAGCTGAACACGATGAATCAATGAGTTCAAAGCCATATTGCAACAGAAAAACGAGAAGCAGGAAGGAAGCGAAGAAGAGCAGAGCGAGAAGAGGAATGGAAGAGAAGGAAGCAGAGCAGGAAAATTCACACGAGGTGCAGAAATCACTTATCTGAAAATTAGCATTAGTGCCGTTTTTAGCGTGGTACGATTTTATGCTTAGTGGTGCCGGCAGTGGTGCAATTTTGGCATTGGTACCAATTACGGCACATTACTTGACCATGTGTGAAATCTCTCTCTCTATCCCTTATTGACTTTGTTTTCTTTTCTCCTTTTTTCCATTTTACCCTCTTTGTCTAATGCTTTTGAGGGCATAATGGTATTTACCTAAGAAAAACTCTATATAAAACCCCTTTGTTTGGGGAGAATTGTAAGCCCAGAGAACTTTTGAACTTTAAGCTTAGTGGAAATACGAACCATTTGTAGGAGTTCTCTCGCTTTTCTTTTCTTCTTCATTTTCTTTAATTTTCTTCATTTTTCTCAATGACTAAACATACCTTGGTGATGACAAACCAAGGTATGTGGCATCACTTATTCCTTTAAGAGGAGGGTCGGTGGAGGGGTTGGAAATTAAGTTTTCATGCCCTCTCATTTATCTGCTTGCATTTATGAGCATTTAAACTCTGCATCTCACCACAGGTTTGAAACCTCCTGGTCGGCCACACTGATAATGTGTTGGCAGAAGCTTTGTGGATTCTGATTGGATGCTTAATCTTAGATCCGATGTCATCCATAGTTATCCTATTAGTTGTCGTATGTTGCCTCTTTGAGGCCATATGCACCTTATTGAGGACTTGGTCTCACTAAATGCCTGCCATATCTCTTGGGGGAGTAATTTAGGGTTTAGGTTTTAGTGTCAAATCCATAATTCTGGGTTTGGGGAAATGACTAGGTCATTATCTGACCCGAGAGGCATGAATACACCTTAAAATCAATCCAGTGACTGAGACTTCAGGAGTCTTCTTTTCAAATTTTCCTTTAATTTATATGCAGTTTACAACATGTCAATTACTGTTTTTTGAACAAAACCCAAAATCAAGAGAGAAACTTTGACTCAAGCGCACTTCTCTCATTTCATGAAGAAAACCCATCCGTGTTGACCTGACCGCTACATTTGCAGTAGCCTCGCTACGCCGATGGGACCACCTATGATCTAAATTTTGTTGATTCCTATAGCCTCTTGTTGCAGAATCAAATGTCATGACACTTTACTTGAAACCCAGGAACACAGTCACGCGGGGTATACAGTAAAGCCTTTAAACCAGATGCCTAAACCTTTATTGGTTGAAGTCATCGACTTAGTAATTATTATCTGGTGGATCAGGTAGAGTTTAGCGAGTTGTAGGTGCTTAATTCTTAAGTCATTGATCAGGTGAAACTGTTAGGTTGTGGTCGATAGATCTTTGGCTTGATGCCACAAACCTTAGTTGGTTAGAAGTCATCGATGGACCCTAGATTACTTGACTTTGCGGTGAAGTCGAGTTTTAGCATTGACTTGCACAATGTCAAGAAGGAAATAAGGGTGTAACTGATTCTATTTAGGTTGGTCGTGGTTTAAGGCGTGACCTTTGGTTGGGGAGGAATAGCTTTTTGCGACTTATTGGTTTTAAAGCCCGGATTTACCTTAAGAACACTTGATTTTTAGTGGATGTTTAGGTTGACTTATGTTTTAGATTGATGTTGCCTTAAAACTTGTTCTTATATGGCATTTGTTCTCTCATGATGGTATCACATCTGAAGTGCAAATTGTTCTATCTTAGAGTAAGGCCTCTTGTACACACACTTTTTGGACAACATACACTGCATACCCTTGATTGTTTTTAGCATTGCTAAGGGATGCTTAGCGTGTCGGTTGGGGAATTAATGATTAGTACCAGTACTATTTGAAGTCCTATTTAAGATAGGTTTTGAGTGCTTTTACGTACTAATCATATTAATTAAGCCGATTGACAGTAATGCGGTCAGTTTAGTACCTCACGATTTTGTTTGAGAGTTGTTTTTATAGTTTGCAAGTTTTAAGGGCTTCTGACCTTCATTAAAGCTTGGCCGTATCGATCAGCGATTTATGCGAGATCTCGGCGATTTCATCAAGCCGAGTTGAAGAAATGTTAAGTGGAATTGAAGAAATGGAGGAATCACGGGGAGGATGCGAGGGGAGAGTCACGGGATTTTCACTATGCATTGCGGAATTTATGGATTCTTAATTTATGACATGTTAGCAATCCTGCGATTTAAGCTATGCACGGGTTTTCAACATGATGCGTGATTTCGCTATCATAGTAAGTCAGCTATCATAAGCGAAATGGCGTACGCATGGCAAATTTGAATTTTAAGCTATGCCTTGTGTTTTTTGGCTATAAGCGAAATTCAGTGCATAGTGAATTTGTCCCATCTGTTTTTTTATCTAACTGACTTAGTTTTGTGTAGTTATTTGTCCTGACAATCATATATTCTTGGTATTTTGGTATTTCACACATCTTGTATGGCTATATAAGCCACCTTATGACTTTTGTAACCTAACTTTCATTCAAGCTTTTTTATGGCTTTTGTTTTTTAGGTTCTGAGTTTTCTCTCTTCTCTCTCTTCTTTCTCTCATTTTCTTGTTTGCCGAAACAACACGCTGAGGGATGACTAGCTCAAGGGATGTTTGGCCTAACCTTGAAGATGAGGTTGCTAGAGTTGTTAGTTAATGGTGGTTTGCGGGTGGTCCTTAGTTTTAAGTAAACAGTCTTGCATTTATTGTTCGAACTTTCCAAACGGGTTTAATGCCATTTTAATGTGTTTCTTTTGAGTCGATACTTGTCATGCTTTAGGGTTGATTATATTCGCAAGGGTAGATGCCCAGCGACATTCTTTAGATGTCTACGAGTACTTGAAATGAGAGGTTAAATGCTATGCTTTCAAGCTACTTTGAACATTAAATGCTCAGTCGTGTTTTGACTCAAATAGGAGGGTTTAAGGGTTGGATTTTTTAAAGCCAGACAAAGATCCGGTTTGGATACTGACTATAAGTCATACCTTGCCACAATCTGAAAATGCTTGGGACTTTATAACTAATTTTATCAACCTAGTGACGAGCCTTCAAGGTCACCATTCACACTTTAATTTAAATTTGTTTAGGTTACTCGATGAGTGATCTCCCACTGTTTTGAATCCGAATCCGGAATGAAAGCCTCGCCATTTGAATCGCAATCTGAATCATTTGTGGGATGAAAACCCATCCCCGTGTTTAGGCCCCTAGACCGTTATCTTTTTGACTTGGCTCGACGGTAGGAAAATAGGAAACAAATTTTGTTGATTCGGATCACTTTAGCGCGATCCTTTGCATTACAATTCTGATGAGATGATGTGTAATTAACTGATGTGCTTAGTCGGAGATCACGGGGATCTTGGCTGGTGGCTTCGAGAATGGCAGATGCTCGAAGTTGTGGGACAGTTTAGACTACATTACAATGGTCAGGCTCAAGGTGTTTTGGGGAGTTTAGTGGCTATACCTTGGCTGGCCGGGGTGATTCAGTATAGGACAAGCGAGATATCATTCATCGAGGGTAGGTACAATTAGGTACATGTAGGCCATTCGTGATGATAATATGGTATAGGGGATGGTTGTGGTTCTAGTTGAGATCGAGATGAGATTCTCGAGGTTCATTGCTCTTGTTTGTAGTGAATCTAAGTGTGCGAAGATGTGCAATCTGTCGTTAATAATGCTGGAGTGGGATGAAACATATCACGGACTTTGTTGTTGGTGATGTCTCATGTATTTAGCAAATAAATGCCATTAGAGGCGATGGGGTTTGCTAGCCTCTAGAAGTGAATCAGTGGAAGTGGGAACATGTCTGATGGATTTATAATAAATTATCACTAACATCGCGGAGCATGATGTAGGTGTAGGTGATAGTGGACTAGATCCACCAAATTATTTTATTTAAGTTTATGTAGATGACCTTCACACTAGAGGAATTCTGTAGGTTACACAAACAAGAGACGGTCCGGTTACATGGAGTGCTATTCTCTATCGTATCAGACCGGGATCCTAAGTTTACGGCTCACTTTTGGAAGAGTTTCCAGAGAGCCACGAGAACACAGTTGGTGATGAGCATTGCTTTTCATCCACAGACAGATGGCTAGTTGGAGAGGACCATATAGGTTTAGGAAGACATGCATGGGTCCTAGATTTTAAGGGTGGTTGGGGAGAGAATTTTCCCTTGGTAGAGTTCACCTATAACAACGATTTATCAGAGTATGAGCATACGGATGGCACCTATGGGGCATATGGGAGAGGTATGTCGATCCTCGATTGTTGAATGAGAGGTGGAGAGAGATTCACCACGGGTCCGGATTTGATTAGAGACACCTCTGAGAAGGTGGATTTGATACGGAAACGTCTTCTCACGGCTCAGAGCCGGCAGAAGAGTTACTCGATAAGACGGAGGCGACCTCTCTGGGGTTTGGTGATGATCATGTCTTCTTTGGGGTGATGCTAAGAGAGGAGTGATCAGGTTTGGCAAGCAGAGAAGCTATCTTGAAGTATGTGGACATCATTATACTTAAGAGGATGGAGTGCAATTGCGTATCGGATGGCTTTATCGTCGAGTTTATCAAGTGTCCAGGCATTATATATTCCTTTGTGCTCCGGGATACACTCGAGATCCTGACTCATGTAGTGGATTAAATGACTTGTTATTGATGTGGATGGGACAGCCGAGAGGGACCGGTGCGTATAAGCGGTTGTTAAGGATCAGGTTTTTGATTAGTACCCAAAAAGTGCTATTTTGAGCCTGTTCAAGATAGGTTTTGAGTGCTTTTTGCGCATAATCATGTCCAGTCCTTGATTGATGTGTCTGAGGTCCTAGTTTCACTAATTCCATTTCGAGTTGTTTTGGTTTTGTAGGTTTGAGAACTTTAATCAGCAAGCTTAGCTTCTTATTGGGTGTTGAGATACTAGAATCCTCCCAGATGATTCAGCGGAGGCGATATCAAGATTAGGTGAAGGTGAAAATGAGAAGTGAGTGGGTCCTAGATAAGAGAGTGCGGGGAGATCTGGTGGGCAAAGCAGGATGAGACATCAGTTTTATTGTGGATTCTGGCGGGTTGAGAATTTCGCGTCATATGAGGATTTCTCGCAGTCTGCGAGTGAGAGCCTAACTAGGCTAGCGAGGAATTTGGTAGTGGGAATTCTTTGTGCCTGAGGAATTTTTCCAGTTGTTTATCCTCTCAGGTGGCTAAATTTAGCGAAATTTTGTATGTATCAAGTGCTATTGAGGAATTTCCCATTTTAAATGCAGCCTGCAGAGATTTCCTATTTGTGAAGTTTTGTAATTCTTGTAAATTCTGCTCATCTGCAGTACCTCTTTGCCGTGAAATCTATTTATGTTTTTTGTATACTTTATCCCAAGCGACCACATTTTGATGTTACCATTTTGACCCTAATGTGTTCATATTTTAGGTATTTTGTATTTTCCACACTTTGGGTTGGACTACTCTCGCCCCCCTACTGTAATAGTAACTTTTCATTTTATAAAGTTTTCACGGCTTTCATTTTAGGTCTCATTTTGCTCTCTTACTCTGTCTCCTCTTCTCTCATTTTCGGTGCCAAACACACCTTGAGGATGACAACTCAAGGGATGCCTTCAAGCCTCCTGTGATGAAGAGGGAGGGTTGCTAGCTTGGTGTTGGGTACATTGCGAGTTGTCCTCATGCTTTGATTGTTACATGTATGTTGCATTTATAGTTCCCGACTTTCCAAACTAGGGTTTAATACCATTTAATGTCTTTCTTTTTGGTCAATACTTGCCATGCTTTAGGGTTCGATTGCATTCTTATTGGTGATGCGACATTCGCTAGATATCATTCACGACCATGAGAATGAGGATGTGCTAGGGTTTCTCAAAGCGAATGGGATTTAAATGCAGTACTTAGGTTGACTCGAATAGGAAGTGGTTTTAGGGTTAGGTTTTATGGCTAAACAAAGATGGGACTTTGACTATGTCAATTGCCCTAATGCGAGGAAATACTTGAGACAACTGTGCCCCATCTTCATCAAACTAGTAACCCAGGCCTTGAGGTTACCATTTCACACTTCACTTTAAACCATTACGATTAGTGGTGAAACTAAACTGACCTCGGCTGTTTTTAACAAAATCCACAAATCCAAACAAAAGCCTCACCATTTTCCAAACAGTGCAAATCATTAGGTGGGATGAAAGCCATCCCAGTGCTCGACACGAACCATGCTCTTTGCGGTAGCTTGACTCGGTGAAAGGAGTATAGGAAACAAATATTGTTGATTCCGCTCACCCAACCGTGGCACGAATCAGTTTTGCGAGGGGAAAACTGTGAAGCTGGTAAAGGTGTTGTGGCAGCACCGAGGAGTTGAAAAGATAACATGGGAACACGAGGACACGTTGTGTGCCACTTATCCTTTCTTATTGGGATCTGGTACATTGTTTGATCATTTAGTACTTCAATGATTTATTTGCATATGCATGATTGCAAAGGGTGTTCAGTAATTTTGAATGAAATTTTTTTTTAGAGGGAAGTGTGTAAGTAGGAAAAATGTTTTTTTCAAATGATAAATCATGTTTACTATAGTCAGTTTAAACTTTGTTTTCTGATCTGGTTGTGAAACGGGCTTCAGTTGGTTCAATCTTAAATCGATACCAGATCATTGATGATTAGACAATCAAATTCAGTATTTAAACATCTCTGGATATTGCACTTGGGTAATATATAACATAAAATATGTGATCATCTTAAAAATTGAAGATTATAGTGAGAATATGTATGCAGATTGTCACTAATTGCATGTGTCATGTATTATGCATGAATAATGATCATATGAAGTATATCATGGGAGAATGAAAGTGAGAGGGAAGTTTCCTCTCTTTGGATCAAGCAAGAAATATGTTAGTGACAGAGAAAAGGAAAAGAAGAAAGGAAAAGAAAAGGAAGAAGGAAAATAAAAAAGAAAGGAAAACATAAAGAAGAAAAAATCTTAGTGGAAGGAAAAAAAGGAAGAGAAGAAAGCGTGTTTTCTCTGTTAAGTGTTTTGTGGTTAAATCATAAAAATTAAAAGTTAGTCAATTCATCGAGAGCTATGAGTAGGTGCAAAAAAACAAAAAAGAGCTGAGGTTTTCTCCTTTGATTCTTCTTGATCTAAGGGTCATTAATGGTCGTGTGGTTCAGCCCTAACCATGGGTCTGAGTTTTCGGACGTTTAGACTATTTTTTGGGACGGTTTTTTGGGCCGAGTTTTAGGACTGCTTCATGGATGAATTTATAGTGTTAAACCTGTGAAAAATTTATATTTAAATTTTTCAGAAAAATCAACAGTAAAGTAATTTTAAGAATAATCCTGGAGGAAAAGCTAGGATTTTTCTAGATCTCGGATGATAAACATATTTCAATAAATACAGGATCATCTAAGTACTTTTAATAGTGAATTTAAATTGAATTTGAGTGATTTTCATGTATTTCGAGCGGAATGGATTGATCACGGGGTGCCATGTGGTGCACGACATGTGGACCATTAGAGCCCAGTATCAGCTGTGGCTGCATAGGAGGTGGAGTGGTGTGTGTCCTAGGCATGGAGACTGTGGCTCACCAAATGCCATGTGTCCGGTACCATGAGGGGTAGAAGTGATGAGTAGAATGAGAGGAGAATGGATGAAAAACAAGGGGGTGCTAAAACGATGGGTGAAGCGGGGAGAAGGAGGATTTACGTTGATGAGCTGAGTTCTAAGCAGGCAGAGGAAGGAGGAAGGAACCAGAAACTAAGAAGAAAGAAGGAAGGAAGAGGAAGGAAAGAAGGAGAGGCCAAAACCTCCATTGTTGCAAGGTTGAAGGATCAAGGACTTGATTCCACAAGCTACAGAGTGGGATCTCTCTCCTGTTGATTGTTCTGCATGAGGCCATGGAAATGGCATTTGGTTGAGTGGTTGTGACCCTCGTGGAGAGATTTTACGTATGAGGTAAAAAAAAAAAAATGTTGTGTTTTTGACGGTGCTATCCGGTTTTTCCTTCAACCGCGGCTATGTTTTTGGCCATAACAGCCATCACTCCTCTGAATTGAATGATTCCAATTCTTTGGAACTAGACTCTTAGGAGAACATATATGTCCCTTGGAAATAGATTACATCTCTGAAGTCCGACTCCTTTGGACACCTGATAATGCACATTCTAAGGCTATGTTGAGACGGAGTTTACGGTCATGTTTGAGAAAATTGAGTATACTGTTTAAAAATAGTGTTTCCAACCTTTGTTCTCCTTGCTTTTTATCGGTTTTAAATCATAAATTTGTGACTTTCTTAGGTTAATCTCTACACCAGTTGTGATGGTATGAAGCGAATAAAGCCATTGTGAATTGACTCTTTAGGTTAATCTCTGCACCAGGTTGTGATGGTATGAGGCTTGAATCTAAAGCCATTGTGATTTGTGGATTAAGTTGCCATCTCTTGGTTAAGAGATGACATGATGTCTTTGGTGTGTGTTCCAAATAATTGGGACTGTATGTGTTTACTTGAATATGGACTTTGTCTTGTAGGTTGTGGGGTGATATATATCATGTCTGAGCTTGATTATTAATGAGTTGGCTGTGTCATTAAATTCGCAGATAAAGTTAGGAACAGGATGCATGCTTGTGTGATGCATTGAATATGAATGTGTGAATCATCTTAGCTGCATGAGTAATGATATTGGAATGAAACATATGAACTCTTTGTGTGCATTTAGAATAGTCCTTCATGGTACTGAGATGATGGGTTATGCGGTATATGTATCATATAGAGGTCATCTTGCATGTGGCAGGTATAAAGTGCAATACTTTGCATTACGCATAAGCACCCCACGACAAACATCATATTTCGTAGGATTAGATTGCATTGGTTGCAAATTAACATCGTGTAACGTTGGTAGTGCGGGCTCGAAGCCGGACAATGTCCAGAAATTAATGAGGTTTATGATGCTTTTGAAGTAAAGCGGTTTATCGAAGGTATCTAATGCTTTTTTTGGAATTCGCGATTTTGTGACACCCATTTCCCTAAGAGAATTGAATTTGACCCATCAACAGTAAATATTCGGTGTCGATTGACACCACCCTCCATTAGGTGCCTTCAGGGCCTTCGAGGACTTGAACAATCGACGAGTCTCCTTTGTGGGGAGCTCTGCGAGAAATGCAACCTGTCCCAGCATTGACCTGTGACCCACCGCCCAGTTCGTGCAGTAAAAATGGCCACTTGAGCCCATGCATCATACTCACAAAAATACATCAACTATATTACCATGATTCGAGGTTATTACCTACTCTTAGCAGAAATATATATCAAAATTCACTTTGTACATGTTATGTATACAATGTCCCACCAAAGCCACAATGGAAACTTTTTCTTCTAAATCGGCCCCTAGTGAGCATCGTCTTCCTGAACACTCCCTGTACCTGAAATAAAGTCCTAAGCGAAGGGTGAGCAATGCTTGATAGTCATAGGTTACTCCGGCTAAAGTGCACATGAAATAGCAACCAAACACACTCAAAGCAAATATGATCTCATGAATGTCTACATACCCAATCCCATGTCTCGAGTCCTCATAGAGCTCCTCACACATACCTAAGCCAAATGTGAAAAATAAAGTTTTCAAAACAAGGTTTGTTCAGAAAACACCAAATACATTTAAAATCTATTAGACAACCTCCAAGGCGAATTTGTTGGATAACTCTCCCAAAACAATTCATGGGCCCTCAGGCGTGGTGTTGGACAATCTCCCAACAATTCTCCGGAGAAAATCTTCGTTGAAATTCCTTTCACAACCATTTTCCTTTTTGTTTCTTTCATGTCATGCCTCACACTGTCGTTAGAGATTGCCGTGCATATGGAATGCATTATGCCATTTCAAACAATTCATACTAATATATTTTACATACGCCATATTAACAATTAGTTCAGCATCATGTTATTCAATCCATGGCAATAACATCGTGCATCCACATGGGCTAATTAACAATTGAAGCAATTCATTTGAATCATAAACCTGCCGTCTTACCACGATCCGTGACGGTGAAGACCTTCGACCAACTCTTTGTTGAATACTATAATAAATTTTCTTCACTTTCGATTCAAATAATAGAGACGAAAACACGGCCATCAGGCATAACAAATCCCGTCTATTAAAAATGACTCTTAGCGAAGAATAAACCAAGTAGGAAAAAAGATCCACCACTCTCTTTGGGGTTGTCAAACTCAGAAAATCGAGTGTGTCCACACGTAGCCTTTATAGCGTGAATCAACTTTTACTTCTTGGCGACGAGGAAGCTGATGAATTAGAAAATGGAAATCTAGAGAAAGTGATTAGTACCCAAAAAAGAGGTGCAATTTTGAACCACAATCGGGGATAGGTTTAGGTGCTTTCTGTGTAATCCTTGTCGATTGGCAGATTAATTGTGTAAGGTCCACTTGGTTCCACCTAATGCCATTTCGAGGTGTTTTAGTTGGTTGCGGGTTTTTAAGGACTTCTTATTAGCTTAAGCCGTGTGGTGTTGAATGTGAGATTCCTCGATAATTTCATCGTAGAGGCGATGAAATATAAGTTAATGAAGAAATGGAGACAAAGTGATGAACAAGAGTGCGATGGGGATGCGATGTGCAAAGCAGTCGAGCATTCGAGGGATATTTACTATGATTGAAAATTTGTTTGGGATTAATTTAACAACCATAGCGAAAATTTACGCAATCTATTAAGTGAAATTCGCTAGGCTAGTGAAATTTCATTTACCTAAGCGAAAATCCTTGTGCCTAGCAAAATTAACCAATTCGCTATCTCACATAATTTAAGCTAGCCTAACAAGAAGAATTACTAGCTAGCGGAATTCTTTGATGATAAGATTTCTCAATTTATCTACTGTAGAATTCATTTAGGCTAATGATCTCATGAAATGTGAATCCATGACGTGAGGTGTCTCATGGCGTGGGCATACTGTGATTTTGTGTAATTAATGTAGCTTGACTGGTTTTGGTGTATTCCACCTTGTCCTTTTGTAAACCCGATATTTTAGGCATTCTTGTATTTTTCACACTTTTGAATTATAGCAAACCCCCGTTATTTTGTAACCACTAGTGATTTTGTGACTTTTCATTTTATAAAATTCATGACTTTCCCATTTAGGGTTTCATTTGCTTTCTGTTCTCTCTCCATCTTTCTTTCATTTTCCTAGGCTACCAAACACAACCCTTGAGGATGACAACTCCAAGGGATCTTGTAACCTCTTGTATGAGAGGAGGGTTTGCTAAAGCAGTTTGGGTTCTTCTGTGAGGTTGTCATCATCTTGTAAATGTTCAGTCTTGCATTTATGGTTTCAACTGCCGAGCTATTTAGGGTTTATGCCATTTAATGTTGTTCCTTTGTTAATGCCCATATACTTTTCCGTGCAGTGCATACTTATTGTTAGATGCGATGTTCATACAGATGGCCTTTACGAGCCGGCGAGTAGGTTGGAGATGTTGAGTTTGTACGGGGCGGGACTTTGAATGCTTAGTACTTGGTTTGACTCAAATAGGGTGGTTCTGGTTCAGGTTTATGATTGGCTCAATAATCGGTTTTGCTTTGACTGTAATAACTTATAATAAATCAACTGCAGGAGACCTTGTAATACCCCGTATTTGTCATTATTGACCCGAGCCTTGAGTTACCATTTCACATTTCACTTTCGACCATTACGGTTGGTCAGATGGCAAACAACCCCAGCATTTTTAACCAAATCCAAAAATCCAAACTAAAGCCTCCTGGTACCAGCCACTAATGCAAATCATTCGAAGGATGAAAACCCATCCCGTGTTAAATACGACAATTATCTGCGGTAGCTTGATGTGATATGAGAACAGGAAAACAAATATTGTTTAGTTGCTCACCCTCATGTACGGATCAAGAAGTCACACTTTCTCTCTCTAAAACTAGTCTCTCACACACCCTTACACTTGATTTCGGCGACCAAATGGAAGGTGCCTTTTTGTCTTGTTTACTTAATATTTTCACTTAATTCCCATTTGTCCTTTAGTTTTGACTTCTAAAGGCTTTGTTGCCAGCTTAATCTAAGCCATTTATCTTCTATCATCTCACTAAATGTACAGCATGTGTCATAATAAATTTTCTTATTGATGACTTTTTCACATCACATGTCTCATGAGCTATGTACGACAAATGCTCTGGTGTCCAGCGTAGAATTGCGTATTAGAATTCAACGAATTCAATGTGGTAGCTAGATTTCGGGGATCTGATTCATGGTGAAGTCAGTTTCATCGTAAAGGATCTAGAAAATTTTTCAGTTGGGTCAGTACCATTTTACCATTTTTTCATAAGAATTAGGATTTTCTCGGGTTTCTGGCAGGTTTATCGGAGACTATCGAGCTTTTGAATTAAAAGCGGTTTATGAAACATCGTGCTGAATTAAAGTGGTTTTTATCGGAGTTGTCAATGCTTTTGAATTAAGCGGTTTATCGGTGTCAATGCTTTTGAATAAAGCGGTTTAATCAGTTTGTTAAATGGTTTTAAATTAATAAAATAAAATATTTTTTTTTTTTTGGAAAATGGTTTGCATCACGCACAAGAATCATGGGTGTGTGTGAGCAGATGGGTGCTTCTTTCAGGTTATTACCAGGTAGCACATTAGAAATGGAGCTTAAAAGGCTCGGTCGTAGGGCATGTAGAGTGTCGTCATATATGGCGCTTGTGGATTAAAACGCCTGGACTCCATGGTCAGTTTGGAATGTTTGTGTGGCCTTGACCGCGTCATTTCATGTGCACCTAGGTGGGAAGTAGCCCTTGTAGGTTTGTCTCTCTCTTTGGGCGCGTTAGCTCACCTAGTGTGGGACCCCCTTTGGGTATAGGACATGCATGTAGACAACCTCCTTGGCCCGGGATCTTAAAGCGCGCGGTGGGATTGCGGCATGACTTGTTTGTATGTATGAGGTGACCCGGGTTTAATACATATCTGTTTTGTATGTTAGGCACATGGTTCCTAAGCCGTGTATGTTTTGTACCATATGTAGAGAGTGTTGTGCTCTCGGACTCTTACGGACAATATAAGGTAATTCTGTATATTTATGAATTAAAGTGACTGAATGAGTCTGACATGAGATGTATGGTGTAATGCTCGGGACACCCGCTATTCACACATGTTTTAGTGGTCCCTGGAGTTGTCGCGGACCCCAGGTCCCACCTGGGCGTCACATATAGCCGGGTGATGGTATTTAAGATTAATAATAATAATAATAATACTAATAATAAAACATAAGATGAAATTTTTGGACTGAGTCCGGATTATTTCCAAGGCTGAGTATGGCCGAATTTATGGCCGGGAATGGCTAGTTAGTGTGGACTATTTTTGTGTTGTAAATATGTTCATATATTGGTGTTATATATATTAGCATGAATGGATGTAAATTATGTGATTTCCATATAATTATCCATGGTGCGATAAAAGTCTGGATTTATTAATTGTTCCATGTAGTGTTCGTATTCATGGCATGGGGATAAATCGTTGACATTTGCATTGTATATACTGCGGGGCATCGCATTGAGTTGAATTATTATTGTGTATGGTTATAATCATTCATCGATGTAGTGAATGGATGGTGAGCTGTACAGCGGACTACGTCCGATGAGTCCTCACGGTTTCGCTAATAATATATATATATATATATATATATATATATATATATATATATATATATATATATATATATATATATATATATATATATATATATACACGTGTGTTAGGCATGAAGTAGGGATAGATCACCCCACAGGTTGAAAGACACCAGTAGTTGCGGTTATACATGATCCTGATCGGTGACGTAAAGAACAATGTAGAAGGAGCTTGTGGCATCCTACGGTGAGAACCCTAAAATCTATGGCCCACAAATGCATAAACACACAAGAGTTGATTAAATCAAATGGACATTGGATATATCAAGTGAGTTTTTATTTATAAAACAAAATATTTTGTTTTTGGAAAAGTCGTTGGATGAAACACCCGATGAGTTTCACACTTGGCATAGAAACTTGTGTGAGAGGTCGGTGAGGACTGGGACATGGGCATGATAGTCTCATCTCATTTCATGGCATGTAGGATTTCATTTGGGAGTGGAAATATTCTTCATCGCAATGTTGATGTGTGTATTATTGTGTGAACATGACATTGTATGTGCACTTAGGTGGGGAGGAACCCTTGTAGGAGTTATCCTTGGGCATTGCTCATAGTGTTGGACCCTCTTTTTGGTGGATTATGGCGATAACCTCATCGAGACTACGGTGTGAAGAAACTGTGTGGCTTTGGGGCTTTTTGTAAGAAACTAGATTTTACATGTAATATTTTGTATATAAGAGGTTGCTTTCGAACTCTTATGAGCTATTTTGATGAATTTATATATTTTTAAAATATATACACATGAATGGATCTGGTGGAATGTATGTGAAACGGAAGAAAATCTAATTTTATGAAAAGGGCCAAAATGGTAATTTGGTCAAAGGGTCGAATTTTCAGATCTCAGAGATGGCGAAACGGACTTGGTTGGAATCAAATCTATTAAAATCTAGGCCCACCATTAGTCGAGACGGTGAATTTACGCGTTTTTCGAGCGGGGACATGAGCGCGTTTGAGTGCCTCACACGGTGTGTGCCACGATGTCGGATCACGAAATCGGTCAAACGAGCTCAAAGTGTAGGCCCATGGTGACATGTTGCACCTCTGGTGGTGGAAATCGATAGTTGGTGGATAAGTGGATAAGAATCCCGTGAAGCGATGGTGGCTTGCCAGTGGCGAGTGAGGACCAATAGAGAATAAATGAAAAGAAAAAAGGGCAAATCTTATCTCAAAATGGGTCTTTGGGCGATGGAGTGGAAAAAAAAATCGATTTCTGAAGTGCTTCTCTGCAGATTTCACGGCTTTGAATGAGTCGGTTGGCGTCGAGCCCGAAGCAAAGTTATCTTTGAAAGGGCTACAGCGTGGACAGAGTTTTGGCAACTCAAGAGGTAGGGGTCTTCTCTACTCGGTTATTTTCGGTTTTAGAGAGCTTTATGGGATTTGGAGTGTTTGAGGCGAGTAATGGCTGTTTGGTGGATCGAAACTTGGGAGTACAGATTGTGCTGGGACTGTTTTTGGGCAATCCCACAGGACAGAGATTACGGATTGTTATTAGTCCATATTTTATAATTGATGTGGTATGGTTTAGGTCTTTTTAGATTCGGAAATGGCCATGGATTTTGGTTCCACAAAAGTGGAGCCAGATCTTCAAATGAGGCGTGCATGATTAATGCCCAAAAGATTACAGTACTGAACACTATATATTAGATAGGTTTTATGGGGTGGCTTTGGCATTAATCATGTCTCATTTATACCAATTGGAAGTGTTCTAGTCTTCTTAAGTAACCCCACTTATGCCATTTGGGGGTATTTTTGGTTGTTTTGTAGGCTTTTGCACACTCTTAGAGTTCAATCTGAATCGAATCATGAATCATGAAGTTAGATTCAAGTCTCAGCCATCAACCAACCCAGATTAATGAGAAAACTCAAGGCAAAATAGAAGAAAAATTCAATACGATTTAAGAAGATAGAATGATGTTGAAGAGTCAACAATGCGGATTTTATTAGAGTTGAAAATTTTAGCTAGGATTCTGAAAATTTACGCAACCTTACTTTATTTATGTTTCTCATGAAATTTATAACTAATGTGCCAAATTTAACAGACCCTCAATTTCGCTATATGCCTTTGTTCCTTAGCGAAAATAATTGATTCCTTCTCACAATAATTTCGCTAACCAGCGAAATTTACTAATATGAGTGTCCTATATGAAATTTCTTGTTTTCGTAGACAGGTTCGCTAATTGGCGTACTACTCGACCTAGCGAAATTTGATGCCTCGTCATCTTTTGTAGTGTGCAGTAGCCTCCCGAACTTGGTGTATTACTTAATTGTCCTGTAACTTAGCCAATTTCATAGGTTTTTTTTGGTATTTTCATACCTTGTGGAGCTATATAAGCCCCTCTTGTTTGTAACCTAAGTAACGATTGAGCAACAATCGTAGGAAGATATTTTTGTAAGTTTTATTTTGTAAATGAAGTATTTTATTTTGGTTTGCTTTTATTTCCTTCTCCCTCTCTTCTCTCTCTTCTTTCTCTCCTTTCGACTGCCAAACACACCTCTTGAGGATGGCGACTCGAGATGCTTAGCCTAACCTCCTTTCTTTGAGAGGAAGGAAGCTAGCTTGGTGGTGGGGCATATGCATGTTGTTCTCTTATCTTTAAAAACTGGTGGTAATATTTATGGCCCTTGTATTTTCAAAACATGGTTATAACATTTGAATATCATTAATTTGGCCAATACTCTCCATGCTTTAGAATCCGGTGCATATTCGGTGGGGATTCTTTGTGATTCTTTAGATGGTCTTTCTGAGCCTTTAAATGATATTTATATGTTAGGTTTCTCAAATTAGGGTTGCATAGCATTTAATGTTATTGATTTAGTGCCTCTCCATGCTTTAGGACTATTGTTCTTTAGATGATCTTTCAGGCCTAGATGATATTGAATGTTGGGGTTTTTACCCCA
The DNA here is from genome assembly GCA_016808115.1 of Tetrastigma voinierianum. Classification (NCBI taxonomy): domain Eukaryota; kingdom Viridiplantae; phylum Streptophyta; class Magnoliopsida; order Vitales; family Vitaceae; genus Tetrastigma; species Tetrastigma voinierianum. The sequence goes on along the minus strand of JAEQBH010002868.1, from coordinate 377,089 downwards.
AACTAAAAGGGGCCTTATTGCATCTTTACCTGTCATTATTTCGAATAGGAGATGTTTCATGGGTGAGGTTGCTAGTTAAATATAGATCGGTTATGCCATGGACTATAGGTTGCATATCATAACGAGGATAAAACCGAAAGGGACACTTGTTTGCTAACATAAGTTAGTGACCTAAGCACTTCCCTAAATCTTTAGGGATTAACTTTTTCACCTTTTAATTTCAGTTTTAGTTTCTCAGTTTTCAACTTCATTCCCACTGTTTTGAAACACCAATTCAAGAGTCCAAATAGAAAGCCTTGCAGACTATTGCACTGATGCGACCATTTTAGGATGAAAAACCCATCCGTGTTCGATCCTAGACCACTATCTTTGCGATGGCAGCTAAAGCATTAGTAGAACATAGGTGTATATAAATTTTGTTGATTTTAAGCTCAGCCCTCTTTGTGGCACGAATCAAATGGCGCCGTTCTTGGGGATGGTGCAAAACACAAATGGTAAGTTGAAGAGTACTTGTGATCCACATCACAGAAGTGAAGGTAACCTTTTTACCTCTTTTTGCAACTGGTTGTAGGAGCGCCATTTTAGCAGTGCGATGGCTGCCTTTATTTCGATTTTGATTCGGTTTGATTTTCATTCGATCGATTTATTGTTGTTAGTTAATTTTAATCTTTTCCAGGATTGTTTGTTGCTCTTTGTTGTCTCTGTTTATAAACAGTGTTTATGCAGTGGGATAGAGACACATCGGGTAGTGAATAGGATTAGTACACAGCAGGCTGGCTAGTGAGGTTAGTGTACCATGATACCATGGATCGTACACGAGGAACAGACGACCCGGGAACCCCCATGAATCGAATGCCTATAGAGCCATGAGGGATCACATCACCCTCCCTAGAGTTAGTGCACCTGTATCATTCCTCCTGAAGGTGTAGCATTGAGGCCATGTTGAATTTTCCTCTACTCCCCATATCATGGTATGGAAATGAAAATCCATACACTCATATTAGGGATTTGAGGAGGTTTGCACTACCTTTAAGGAAGGTATGATGGACATGGATTTGCTGAAGCTAAAGGCATTTCCGTGACTCTAAAGGACAAGGCCAAGATATGGCTCCAATATTGAACTGAACCATTAGAAATTGGTGCATTTATGGCTGAATTCACGAAGAAGTTTTTGGTACTTCGTAAGACGATCTTGAAAAGACAAATTTATACTTTTGCATTTCATGATGGTGAGAGATTTTGCAGTGTTGGGAAGATTTATGGAAACCAGCCGGTGCACACCCATCATGGGTTTGATACTTGGATGTTGGTGAACCACTTCTATGGTGGTATGTCTCTGCCGTGAGGCGCCTCTTGAAACCATGTGTGGGAGACTTTCTAGTAAACATCTGATGAAGCCATGGATTTTTAAATTACGTGGCTGGCTTACTACAAGGAGATTTGGGAAGAGCTTAACTAAGAGGCCGGATGGTTGGCGGGCATACCAAATCAGCCAAAGGGTGGGATGTGCTGCGAAGAGCGAGTGAGAGCTAGGATTTGTTTGGCCCAGGAAGATGAAGACTTGAAGGCAAAGCGGCTCAGTGGTGCGTCTGATGTTGAAAATCACCATGGGTCAGCACCATTTTTCAATCACCAGAGGCGTTGTCCTGGCCCTGTGAGTGAAGGATTGATGAGAATCATGCGAATCTTGCCAAGACGGTCAAACCCGCAAACAATCCCGATGCTCCATATGGTAATACCTACAATTCGATTGGAGAGATACTTTAATCGTTCCTAATCCCCACGCCTATGTACCCCTAGTGCCAAGCAGTTTGGTTTCCCTATGATCACAACAACCACCATCCTCTTTACCTAAGTGAAAGCGACCGTATTGAATTTGGAGTAAGGTGAGGTAGGCGACTCATTGAGAACAAAGATTAATCTCATGTTGGCACGAAGAATTGATCTTGTAAGTACATTGAATAAGAATAGATGGGCTTGAGCAATCTGACCAAAAATTGATAACCTGGTATTCAATCACGAGATTAACAAGTTGCTGAAATTCTGAGAAAGGAGGTTTTCCCTTCCGCAAAGCAGTTTGAATCACAGGAATTGGTGAGATCATCGACAATTCGGGAATGGATGAGGTTGGAAGCCATAACCCTGAGAAGTGGAAAGAGGTTGATCGCGGCCTATGCAAAACACATTGTTGAAGAAGAATCTAGGCGGGGAGAAGAATTGCGGCTGGGCATATTCTCTAGAGGAGGATTGATGAAATACGCATACCACCTCCGTTTCCACAAAGCACTTGAAGGGAAAAAGGCAACTCAACGAAGCAGGCATTCTTGAGGTTTAAGGCAAGTGAAGGTTAACATACCTTTACTTGACCCTAATCGAAGAACAAGTCCACGCTTATCTGAGAATTTTGAAAGATCTTTGCACGATCAAGAAGGGATTAGGCATTGAGGAAGAAAGCATTTCTCCTTTGAACATGTCGGTTCAAAATTCAAAGTAAATACCACATCGAATCTGAAGATCTGGATCTCCCCTGCAATTTCGATCCAATATTGGTGGGAATTGCATAGGCAGTCATTTGCTTGATTTAGGAGCAGTGTGAACCTAATCTTAGTATTCGAGTATCTGGCAGTTAGGTCTAGGTGAACTTAAACCTACCAACATCACACTCTCATTGGCCAGATAGATCGGTGAAAATCCTAAGGGGATAGTTGAGGATGTCTTAGTGAAGATAGACAAATTCTACTACCGGTGGGCTTTGTGGTACTTGACAGCGAACCAGTGCTAGTGATGAACCCGACCATGTACCAATCATCTTAGGAAGACCATTTTACGCCCTTTGTAATGCAATAATAAATTGCTAGGAATGGAGTCATGCATAACTTTTGGTAACATGACCATGGAGTTGAACATCTTTCATTTGAACAACAAACATGAGTTCTTAAAAATTAGAAAATCAAATTTCGATGAAGTTGTTTGATTGATCGGTATGCGAAAACAAAGTATCGAAGCGAGGAGTGATCAGCAAGAAAATGAAGATATATTGGTCTTGCCATCGCACTGCAGGTAATTGCTCAATTCAGCGATGTCATTGAGGACCGGATCAGCAGGTGGTCGCTGACCTGATGGAATTAGCGGGCATTGGGGACCGGGAGATTATCCTCATGACCACTCCTTGAGTAATTTTGGTAAATTGAAGGCTGGTTTGGTGTTCTCAAAAACCAAGTGCGGTTCAATTTTTGTTTTGTTATTTAGTCAATTTCCATTTTAGCTATTTTTAGTATGTTTCTTAATTTGCGAATTTTTCCATTTTAGCAAGTTGGTAAGTATTTTATATTATCTTATATTAAATAATTAGATATATTCTATTTACTAACTTTAATTTTAATTTTTACTTTTAATAATATATTAATTTTCATTTTAATCACGAGGCTTTGAATTACGGAGTGGTGTCTTGGGTGTAATAAATTAAACTAAAAATGGCAAAGTGGCGAGGAAGACCCTTCGGCTGCTTGGTGGATGCTTTTTCTCAAACGCCTGGGGGTTAGTTTAGAATGCCACTTCACATTCTCCCCCTCCCGAGTGTTGCCACCAGGCTGTGAAGCCACTGATCTGATCCTGGCGGAGTCGAGCTGTCCCGCTGTGCCAGCAGTCGTCGCCAGTACACTTTCGACTTCCATTCTTGTGTGCCGTGACGGAGTGCACGGGTTCGGAGTTTCGAGCTGACCAACGCTGGCCTGCAGGCCTTCGGTGAGCATCCTCCACGCGTGCGCCACGAGCCACATGCATTCATGCCGGGCTGACTACCTGTACGGCCGAGCCACGGCGTCGATGAGCCTCCACGGCGCTGGCGAGCCGCCGATTTGCGATGCAGTGCGGTTGAACGGTGCCCACGCCTGCCCAGCATCCGGATCATTCGCCGAGTCATCGATTACGATTCGGGCCATGCTCCGATGTGCTTGATGAGCGCGGTGGGTTTGATTACTTGATACTTGATAACCGAGAGATCTTGATTGAGATATGATGCGATTATATTTTGATGAGTCGAGCCAGCACCGGTATTTTATTTGATATTAGATATAGTTCATTGCTGAGGTGGGTCCCCGATCTTCGGCTTCAGTGAATTTATACGCTGAGAGGCGACTCAGGTGCAGCTCTGTACCATTCACGGTCCGGAGGCGAGCCGCCGGGCTCGGGATTCAGCGTTATCGATTTCGGATGGGATGTTTGTCGCTATACCACGGAGGAGGGAGATTAGGGCTTGGCCTCAGCGAGCCCGCACATCGGGCTGGGCGGAGTCATCATCTTCTCGGCCTCCCTGTCTCCAGTTACTCCAGTGAGACTCCATCTCAGTGTGGCAGCCTCCAGGATTCGGAGGCCGTTGTGGTGGGGCCTTGTTAGAATGTCGACTCACCGCCGAGAGAGTTTCTCATCAAGGAGTCATTCTATGACGTCCCCCAGCGGCGATACGATCTGGGTCTATGAGTTGATCGAGGAGTATTCACTCTTACCCTTTATGACTCGCGAGCGGTTTGTGAGAGTGGTATTGCAGTTCTACCGCTCCATGACATCGAGGGGAGGCGAACGGTCCACTAGAGATTGATTCGGTATAGATGGCCAGCCACAGTGCCCTTTCGGACCGTAGATATATCGGCATTGGGATTCGCGCGTCTGGCCAGCGCAACTCGGAGGTTCTGAGCTTGGGCCCACGGCCTCCTGGAGTGGTCAGAGCGCGGCCGAAGATCCTTCTTTGGTCGGTATTCTCGGGAGGCGAGCAGCCTCGGATCTTCTTCGATTGACCACTTCTTTACGTACCGGCTTGTTCCCTACGCAGCGTGTGGAAGTATCAGAGCGCTCAGAATCTCGGGGATTTTGGTTCGACCAGCTGGCTGGTGATGAAAAGCTTCCTGTTGCGGTTTGAGAGAAGGTCCATCGGGAAGGACTGGCAGGCGGAGGCGCATCCCAGCTACGTGTCGAGACTCCACATGCTATGTTCTCGAAGCCAGGATGGATTCCCAGAGGACCAGGCTAGAGATGAGCTAGATGCCCATAGTAGCCAGTGTGATGACCAGGGTTATGACTATGCGAGTCTCATTCCATATCGACCACGGGGCCCGGGAGATGCGGGTGGAGGAAATTTTGAGGACCACCACACGGATGATGCACGCCCCAGGCACGGTCAGAGAGGACTCCCCATTCAAACCGTTCGCCTCGTCTCCTCACCTCTCTTGCATCGACGATACTCGGAGCCTTCTGATATTGAGCCCATCGTTCGCGGGAGTACATCCATGCTAGCTGAGAGATGGCGGCGTGATGGTGCATATGCTCACTTACCTTCTACAGGCTGCCCGGAAGGATCGAGAAGGTTGGCCCGGTGCCGACCTATCTTGACTCAGTTATGACCCATCTAGGTCTTCCTCGTGATCTTGCCCGGAAGAGAGGCCCTTGCGATGCGACTTCATTGGATGTTACGGCTGCGAATGGCAGTTCGAGCCCACCGCGCCTGCCACAGTAGGTGAGGTGGTTAGGTTTATTTTTTGTTTATTTACCCAGGCTTTGTCAGCGCCTACTAATTCGTTTAGGATTTATGTATTAGCCATAGTAGAGCGGGTGATAGTTTTGTGTTTAGCTTTGTATTCATGTATTAGCCACTTTGGCTATGTCAAAAGCTATTCGATTTATATATCTGACTTTTTGTACATATCATGTTTTGTGCCTCTATGTTTAAATGTGTTTTCTTTTCAATTGAACAATTGGTGCTACAGTGGACAATTGAATTGCTTTATGTTGTTGGGAAGTGAATCACTATTTGTCACTTATATACTGGGATGAATTATATGAAACAATTTTGAGTGAGTTCTGGGTTCATGTATACTGACTGATGCCACAACAATTGGTTAAGTCATGATTTAGTGTTAAGATTACATGGGTGGTGAAATTTAATGTTTGTGTGGGTGCTTAATTTTTTGAAATCAATTGAGTCAGTCAAACCTTTAGAGTTAGTGTCATGTGATCCTTTTTGGCTTGATGCCCTAAACCTTAATTGGTTGGGAGTCATCGGTGGACCCACAGATTACCGGGACTTTGGTGAAGTCGGATTTTAAAGCGTGCCTGATGTAGGTGGATAAGAAGAAGAGTGTAACCAGCCACTATCTAGGTTGTTCAACAACTTAAGGCCATGTCGGTCTTGTTTGCAGGAGGTGGCAATTTTCTTTGATTTATTAGTTTAATGCGGTTACATAAAGAATCATTAAGGTATATGTGGAAATTCAAGTTGAGAATTATGGATCCAATATTGACCTAGAATTGTTCTTGTATGGTTTGATTCTTTCATGTCGGTTTGCTTTTGATTCAATTTCTCAGTTTAAGGTAATGTTTATATGTATATAAACCCTTTTTGAATCATAACCTTTTTGCAAATCACCACATGCATCTCCTGTTTCTTTATTTTGCATTGCTAAGGGACTAGCAACGTTTCGGTTGGGGGGTGTGATTAATGCCCAAAAAGTGCAGTGCAGACCATATTGGAATAGGTTTTGAGTGCTTTTGCATTAATCATGTCATTACTCACAAATTGAAGTGTTCTAGTCTTCTTAGTAACACTTATACAGAGGTATTTTTGTAGTTTGTTTGTAGGCTTTTGCACCTCTTGTAGTTCAATCTCGAGATCAAATGATGAATCATGAGACAGATTCAAGTCACCGACCATATTGACCCAATTCGTAAAGCCAAACAAAATGAAGAAAAATTCAATGCGAGTTGAAGATAGGAAACAATCGTTGAAGGTCCAACAATGCGGGATTTTCGCTAGAGTTGCGAAAATTTTTCGCTAGGATTCTTGAAAATTTCGCAACCTTAGCGAAAATTCGCAACCTAAGCGAAAATACCAAATTGCATATAGACACTCAATTTGGCTAACCTTTGTTCCTTAGCGAGAAAATAATTGATTTAAGCTTCTCACAATAATTTTATTAGCTTGAAATTTTGCCTAATAAGCAGTGCTCACCTTAAGCGAAATTCTTGTTTTCATTAGACATTGATTTCGCTAATTAGCGAAATTCCTCGATATCTAAGCGAGAATTGATCTCAAATCATGCTTTGTAATTAATGCGACATACTCCGACTTGGTGTATTACTTAATTGTCCTATAACTTAGCCAATTTCATAGGTTTTTGGTATTTTCACTTGTGGGCTATAAATGCCCCTCTTGTTTTGTAGCCTAAGTAACAATTGGAGAGCAATAATCTGTGGAGAAGATATTTTTGTAAGTTTTATTTTTGTAGTAAAGTGTTTATTTTAGGTTTTGCTTTTATTTCTTTTCTCACCTTTCTCTCTTGCTCTCTCACTCAGGCTGCCAAACACACACCTCTTTGAGGATGACAACTCAAGAGATGTAGCTCAAACTCTTTCTTTGAAGAGGAAGGAAGAATTTAGCTTAGTGGTGGGGCATATGCATCTTGTACTAAAGCTACAGGTAGTGTATTTGTGGCCTTGTATTTTCAAAACATGGTTGCACAGTGAATATCATTAATTTGGCACGATACTCTCCATGCTTTAGAATCCAGTCATAACCGAGTGAAAGTGCTATGATTCTTTAAGTCAGGTCTTCTGAGCCTTTAAAATGATATTTATATGTTAGGTTCTCAATTAGGGTTGCATAGCATTTTAATGTTATTGATTTATTAGCTCATGCTTTAGGACTATTGTTCTTTAGATGGTCTTTACGAGCCTCTAGATGATGTGAATGTTAGGGTTTCAAGCTAAAGAGAGACCATGAGGCGCATGCTACTGTATTGACTCAAATAGGAGATGTTTCATGGGTGAGGTTTGCTAGTTAAATATCAGATCCGGTTATGCCATGGACATAGTTTATATCATACTTGGGGATGCGAGACACTTGTTTGCCACCCCCAACTTGCGAGTTAGTGACCTAAATCTTCAAAGTTAACTTTTTCACCTTTTTATTTCAGTTTTTACAGTTTCTCAGTTTTCAACTTCATTCCCCTTGTCTTGAAACAGAATTAAGAGTCGAATAGAAAGCCTTACCTTCATGCCTTGATGCAAACCATTTTAGGATGAAAACCCATCCGTGTTAGATCTGAACCATATTGATGCTTGACTAAGCGATGTGGAAACAGATTATAATTTTGTTGATTTTAGCTCAGCCTGCGTGTACGAATCAGGCTGTCGAGACAGGCCGCGCTGTTTAAGATTGTTAAAAACAGTCGGTTTGCTGGGTAGAAAATGGTGACCGTAGTATTGTTTCAAGCAAAATATTGCTTGAATTGGATAGCTTGGAATTGTGGCGTAAATGTTAATGCATGGAATTTAATGTAGCTGTTAACATGAGGTTAGTTATAAAATATAGCCTTTGAGCCATTGGAATTAAATTGAATTGTTGATTAAGCTCCAAGTTAGCTAATTTGAAGTGTTATTATGAATTAAATAACATGTGTTTGGTATTTAAATTTTAATATATACATAGATGATATATTAGCATGTATTTGCATGAAAATGGCATAATGCATTTCATATACCTGGGGCAACTAGGAAGTGGTGTGAGTGCATGACAGCACACGAAAATGAAAAGAAATAAAAAAATGGAAAATGGTTGTGAAGGAATTTCAAGGGAAGATTTTAGAAGAATTGCCTTAGAGAGTGGTCAGCCAGTTCATCTCGGAGTGCGACCCATATTTGTTTGGAAAAATGATCCAGCAATTTACCTTGGAAGGTAGTCCAATATATTTGCCGGAACTCGGTAGTGTGTTTTCGAGAACAAAAACCTTTTGTTTTGAAAACGATGTTTTTCTCACATTTGGCTTAGGCATGTGTGAGGGAGTTGAAGAGGAGCTCGAAATGGGAAAGGGTGAGTCGCATTCTCATCCATATCACGTGAACATTCAAGTAGGATTAATAATGTTAAGCAGATGTGTTTATGTTGAATCATTGCATGTGCACTTAGGTGGGGAGTAACCCATGTAGGATAATTCCTTCTTGGGCATTGCTCACTGCAATCGAGGATCATTATTTCAGGTACGGGGTGTTCGGGAAGATGAAACTCACTGGCGAGGCCGATTTGGAACCATGACCCGGATGTATGGCTTTGGTAGATACTTTTTGTATAACATGTATTAAAATTTTAAATCTTAATACATGTTTGTATTAAGAGTGATGTATCAACTCTTGAACTATTGCAATATAGTTGGATGTATTTTGATGAGTATGATGTGTAGGCCAATATGGCCATTTTTACTCATGTATGGGTCTCTTAGTATGAGACAAGAAAGTTATTCCCACCTTGGTTGACTGGGTTGTTCAGCGGCCAGGGTTTGAGGCGTCATAGCATGGTGTTCAGGCTTGGAGTAAGCGTTTACCTAAGGGCGGCTGGTGTGGGTATCCACAAGTATGGTCTTAATACTAGCTCGTCTTAGCTAGGTTTCAAGGCTAAGTTATGCGAGTTACCTAGGGCTGGTGTGGGTAAAGCATCTGGCCCAGGTATAGCTTAGTGTTAAGGCTTGGGTTTATGATTACCTAGTGCTCGATTGTATCTGATGCTAACGTCACATTTTGGTAATAGGGTCTAGGTAGAGTGATTACAGGAGTTTATGGGACATGGTTTAGGCATTGGTCATTAAGATGCCACAATATGAGCATCACAACCCGGTGTCAAAGTTTAGGTATGTGATTACCCCTGAGCGATCCACGGGGCCAGTTAGATCAGAGCCATACATTGTGTGTGTTTTTCATATACCTTTGATTGTATGTGCGTGATTGTGTGTTACAAATTGCTAGAAAGGACATATCTGGCATTATGATGTATATGGAAATATGATTGTCTTGGTTATTCTTGTGGGTAATTATATACGTATTATAATGTATATAGGAGAAAAGGTGAAATCTTTGGAGTTAGGAACTGCAACCTTAGGGTTGGAAGGAATCGATCGAATGTGACATATTGTATAGGGCACATACTTGGTACATGGTATGTGGAAATGAGTATCCTCTAAATTGGTGAATTGGGTTGTGTTAGTGGTTGGCCGGTTGGCTTTTCTAAAGGAAAAAAGGGGTGATGAGCGAGTTTTGTTCATGATGAGTAAGTCTATTAGTAGTTGGCATGTGCACTACTGGTTAGACTGGGATAGAAAATCTAATAACGTTGTTGCCATTTGACATGTGTAGATGGCACGTCGAGATGGGAGCATTTGTTGTTTTTGATGCATCATGTTCATTATTACATCTGATGTGGTAGGTTTAGGCTTGGAGGTTGAGGCCTTTGGAAAGAGAACGGTCATACGGAAAATTCTCCCTAAGACCTAGGATGAGGGTTATTGAGGTAGGTTGAGCGGGTTAGAGATCTGGGGATTCTGCTCTGGGGACCTTGAATTAGTGATTCTGTGAATTTAGATGTCATTCTCGACATGGATTAGGTTGGCGGCCCATCGGGTTGTCAGTGATTGTGACCTTAGGAGGTCATCGCTTACACACCAAAGGTATTTGAGTTATGTAGGGTGACATATGCATGTGGTTTGATGCGTATGTGTGTGGAATTTCGGGACGAAATTCTTTTCAGGGGAGGAGAATGTGAAACCCCAGAAAATTCAATGTAAACCAGGAAAGTCAATTTTAAAGAAAATTAAAATGGTAATTTCGGTCAAAATCCGAGATTTTCTAGATGCAGATGACAAAACAGACTTCACCGTTAGAATCGTCTCGCGAAATCTAGCTACCATGTCGAATTTCGTTGAATTCCGAGACAGTTGGAATTTCACGTTTTTTGAGGCACCCAGAATAGTGCGGGACACTTGGTTCATTTGAGTGGCTCAAGATGAGACACGTGTCAAGTGGAGAGCTAGTCAAACAAATAACTCAAGTCGGACCTAGAAGAGACATGTGGCAACACATGATTGGAGGGAAATCTAAGGTAGATGGATAAGGTGATAAGGGTAATCCAGGAACACTTAGAATTGAATGATGTAGTGAGAGGACATCTCATGACCCTATCTTCTCCCCAATCGGTTGGGTGGGGAGGAGAGGAAGGCAAACGATTTGAAAGAGAGAGAGTTTAGAGAGACTCACCTTCTCTCTAAATTTCTAGAGAAAGCTATGGCGGTTCAAGCGAAAGGAAGAGTTCATTCCTCCACGACAAAGGGCTTCACATAGGAATAGAAATTGGGGAGTTTTGATAATAGCTCTAGGGGAGTAGATCTTCTCTCCTACTTTGGTTATTTTCTACCCTAGGTTTATTGGCTTGAGTGATTATCAACACCTAGGGAATGTTTGGTTGTATTTTGAACCATGAGAAGTTGCCACATTGTGGTAGTACACATTAACCGGAATTTAGAACTGGTTTCTGGGTGGGAAAAAAAATAAATTTGGTAGTGAGTCCTTCTGGTAAATTGTAGCCACGTCAGTGAACTTGATGTTAGGCTTTTGAATTTCTCGATTTGGACCTCTACATGTATGGTCCATTTACCTGAAATAGTCTAAATAAAGCCTGCTAGAGGTCAGGCGCTAGAAATTCATTCGCTGGTCGGTCGAGGGTGAGCTCGGCGAGTCGGGTGAACGGTGGAATTTGATGTGACCGACCGGAAGGTCATGCTTCTTCGTCCGAACTCCGTTTTAGGTGTTCTTGGACTCTATGGAAAGCCCATTGAGTCAGGAATACATTCATGTGCCTGTGGAGGGAAGTAGGTGAGCTAATCCAGGTCAGTTAAGCTCGGACAGGTCAGGACACCTCGGCCAAGTCAGGTCAGCTCAGCTGGGTTTGACTATGTATGACCTCCAACCGGGTCATAACCGTCCAGACTTCTGTTTGGGTGTTCTGGACTCTATGATCCCATTGAGTCAAGATTCCAAACTTATATGTAGAGGTGGTGAGCTCCAATTCGGCTCATTTCCCGGACGGAGGAGTCGGAGGACACCTAGAGCGAGTTAGGTCCCGACTCAGTGACTACGTATGACCTCCAACCCCGGTGGAGTCATAACTGTGGGTAAACTCCGTTTTAGGTGTTCTTGAACTCTATGGAAAGCCCATTGAGTCAAGATTCCATCCATGTACCTATTGAGGGAAGTAGGTGAAAATAACCTTGATTAAAACCTATGTTTTTCACCAAGTGAGCAGGTTGCTTGGTTGTGTCTATGTAAATAGCCAGGGTTTTGACATGGCCCAGGTGCGCATGGCATGATGTAGGCATTGTATTGGTTATGAGTATGTGGCTGCCTATATGGGAGGCCATAAGGGGCCATATGGTTTGGTTCCCAAAGCAGTATTGAAGGATAGAGGATTTCTATGACCGGTTTCACACTGTCCAAGACTATGGTGGGTTTGGGGTTTGGCAGGCGGAAACTAAAAGTTTCTAGGTTTTATAGTTGTTTGATGTTGTATGGATGATTGGAACCGGCGGTTCATGATTGTGAAGAAGGGCGTGGTACCACGGATGGGTCAATTGAGACCTTGTTGTGTGTTATTGCTTGTATGAATAACATGAATGAATATGACATGTTAATATCTTTGTATATGATGTATTAACATAGGTTGTGCATGGAGAGAATTATATGTATTAATTATAATTATCATGATATTATGTTGATGTGCATGTAGCACTCATATATACATACAGCTGGAGGAAAAATGCGTGATTGCATGCTGCAGAAAACATCATGACATGGGTGTGAGTGCATGGTTGGGATTGACAACTTGTGTTAGGTGTTTGATGGAGTGTATCGTGGAGTACACGATTGTGGATTAACCTTTGCGTGTGTTATGGTGTTGATTAGTGGGCTCGGTCATTGGGACCAAAGTCAAATAGGTTACCTTTAGTTAAAGAAGTAGTAAGAGGATAATTATGTGTCGGGTATCGACCAAGTTGGGATAGGTTATCGGTGAAGAATGACCAGTAATTATGGTGGAACATAGTCCCCACAATGGTGAAAGGCTAGTAAAGGTGTCCTAGGTTCATGAATTCAGTTAGTGCGACACCGAATCCATTACCTGACAAAGCGCATGGTTGTAAGTGAAAATGTGAAAAGATTAAGAACAAATCTTTGGTTGTCATCGGAAAATGAAAAATAGTTCACGGGCACAGGCAGGTGTGAGGGAGTCGGTGAGTGACTCGGGATATGGGCATGATGACATTTCATACGCGTATGACATTCGTAGACATTTACTTGGATATGTGTTTGTTATCGACGTTTGTGTGCATAGTTGGGAGTAACCCTTGTAGGAGATTATCACTACTGGGCTTTGCTCACCTCATCGTGGGACCCCCCTTTCAGGTACACGAGAAGACGGTGCTCCTTCGAGTCTGTGAGTACGAAGAAGGCGGGGTTGTGGCCTTGAGAAGCATTTTTGTAAAATATATTAGAATAATCTAGTTTTAATATATTTTGGCATGTAAATGTGTAAAAGAGTTGTACATCAAACTCTTGTAAAATATTATAGAAATTAGTTATTTGAAAAATACACAGAAATGGGTCTCGATATATGAGACATGTGAGTGTGATATCAGACACCCAGATATTCCACGGGTTCAAGCGGGTTATGTGGGTTGTCAATGGGACCCAGAGATAGGGCTGCATAGTATCGAGCATGAGTGATGAGTATCTTAAATACTCATTTTATCCATATGCTTTAGTTAGTTTTTCTAGTGTTTTTATGTTAAATAAGTGCCCTAATGCTCTAAAAGTTTATACTTATGATCAGGTCATCCATTTGATGGAATTGTTCAAAATTGGTGGGAAAACTACTACAGAAGCAGCTACAGTATTTTGACGTTTTCAGATATCATATGAGCTCCAATTGAAGCAAGCTTTATATTTATGAATTCTAAATTTCAAGAGCTTTCAGGATATAAGAACATAAAGTGGAGTTCGAACAAAGTTATACAAAATTTCCAAAACTTGAAGAAAATCAGCAAACATTGCAGCACCTTCAGAAGGAGAGGCTACTGTATTTTAATGTTTTCAGACATCATATGAGCTCCTATTGCATCAAGCCATATATGGATGGATTTTACACTTCAAGAGCTTTACAACGGTACCAAGAACACCAAAATCAGAGTTTGGATGACAAAGTTATGGTCTTACGAAGTTGAAGCAAAAGCGGGAAGCTGCGACAAGCGTCCACCGACGTTAGAGCGTCAGCGGCGTTCCAATGTCGCGGCGTTGCGAAGGCTGCGAGAAGCGCGGCATCAGAAGGCGTCGCGACGTTGCCAAACGACGTCGCGGCGTTAGGGGTGATTTTGGATGGATTTAGCCCTTTGAGCCATAATATAGGATTTTTAAAGCTCAAACCGGAGGGATCAAAGGGAGAGTTGGTGATAGATTTTGGAGCTTTTTTGAAGGGAGAAGCCCTCTCTTAGGAGTGAAACACCTAAGGCATACATCTTGAAGGAAGCTTGAAGAAGAAGGAGATTGAAGAAAAGGAGATGGCAAGCGTTCCTCAAAATCGTTTATTCTCATCCTGCTCATACCATTCTCTCTTTTGATTTTTCTTTTTGACTTAGAGATGTTACAGATTTAGTTCTAGGTTTTTGTTGTGCCTTGCTACTTTCGAGATGGATTAATGGTTAATTACATTTTCATTCATTATATGGATTGATTTTATATCGTTGTTCTATCTCTGTATTTTATTTGCACATGGTAGTGTTTGGCCAACATTGGCGATGTTTTCTTTGAAGTCACGAGATCGAGAGATGATGACCAGGGATGAATAGAGCAATGAATTGGTCAATCGGCGAATAGAATATTCGGTTCCAAAGTGTGGCATTAAGGGTTTAAACATTTAAGCGTTTCGGAGTTCCAGGGTTGAGGCAGAGATGCAATACACCCTACTGGCGAGATAGGCAAATATATCTCGAGAGATAATATTATTTTGTAGGCACGTCGGCCGATCGGCGCAAATCAATTATTATCTTGAATGAATAATATATTTAGGTTAAAAAAATTCATCGAGTGTATGGTAGGTGAAGGCACAAACCTAGTTTTCATTAATTGATTTAGCAAATAATATAGGATTAGTTTTCTTTTATTAATCGGCATTCATTACAAATTTTACAAGTCGGATAATATTTAAAGCGTAAAGTCGAAATTGCCTCAGCACACCTTCTCCTAGGTAGATCGATATCCGTACCAGGTACTATATTGCTTGAGGCGCGCGTGCGCCGCTATAGGCGTACACATATATACCTGCAGCTTTTGACTATCAAGTTTTGGCGCCGTTCTTGGGGAGAAGTTTTTGTATTGATATTGGCTTGACAACGCCTTAAATAATACTTTGGATCGATTTTTTTATTTAATACATTTTTATTTTATTTTTATTTGCCCATTTTACATCCGTGCTTGTTACTTGGTCTCTTGTTTGTTTGTGGTTTAGGAGGTTAATGCTGCATGCATGCGAAGATAGGGTCAAGAATGAGACTAGTTCCTTTTGATCCCGAGCTAGAGAAGAAGGCAGTAAACATACTGCTTAAAGCGAAGTACAAGTTTCAATCACAATGGATCAGATCATCGAGTTGACAAATGCATTGGCTCACCTTGACTGACAACTAAAGTCACGACAATTGGTGATGAGCATCGAAAATTGACAACTCAATTCGCGAGAGTCAAGTGTGCGACCATGTGCATCGATAAATTAATTATGCTCGATATGGGTACACCATGCTTGAGCAATCATAACTGGATGGGCCACCACCCTAAACACCTCATGGAATACAAGCTATAGCTGCTCTTCAATCTCCATAAGTCCAAAAGATCAAGCCTAGAAAACTATGGATGAATTAAGAAGAACTCAGCTGCATTTACCATGGCCACGACCTGAATTTTCAAGATCAATGGATGAAATGGACTACTCTCAAGAGTTGGGTTGCCTTAGTTTTTAATCCAAATGAGATAAGTCAACCTCCACATGAGAGAATGACAAAGTGAGGCAACGATGGTGAAATGAAAGAGTTCATGCTAGATGTGACATCTCAAGTTCGAATTCATGGAATTGACAAGGGCTAATGTTCAAATTGGTGTACCATTCGATAGCTTCAAAGAAGAGATGGCTCAATGGCCACTTCAGTACTCAACTTACATTTGAGAAAAGACAATAACCTAAAGAAGAGGAGAGTATAGGTATAGAAGAACTGATACGCCAAATATGTGAATGAACAAGAGAATATGGCTACAATGTCCTTTGAAGGAATGACATGAGGATTATAATCTCTTGGGAATTGAATACGAAAAAGCTGAGCTACAATGAGAGAAATCACTTCAGAATTATTAGAGAACTTGAGAGCTTCAAAGGTGGAGGATGATGATGCATAAACTTTGAAAGACTTAGTTGAAAAAGGAGGAAGAGTCAACTTCTGCGGAATCATATGAAAGGTAAGGAGGTTGTAGAGACATTTCCGGAGATGACTTTATGGGGTGAGATGCATGAAGGATTGAAAAATGAGAAGACAATCCCAAATTCTGAGGTGGATGAGTACATCATTCACTTCAACAATGAATTGAGAGGAACCATTGTAAACAAAAAAATTAAAAAAATAGAAAATCAAAAAAATAATAAGATTGTGGAGGGACTATATTAACTCAAGTTCTTGATTGAGTATGATAATCAGCCTATAGAGAGGATGACGAGAAACACTTGACCCATCAAGTAATTGGTAGAGTCACAGCTGGACTAGAAAAACGAACCGGCTCCTTGGGAGCGACCCAGGCTTAAAAAGTTTTCTTTCTTCTTTCTGTTCGTAGTTAGTTTTGAGTTTTTTAATAAATTTTAGTGCTTGATTTGTTTTCTATGTTTGGTTTTTAATTTCAGGTTTTGGGGATTCAAATATGGTTTTGGAAGCTAAAAAGGTTAGCTTGAAGTTCAATAATTCTGGGGCGGCTTAAGAACCAAAAGAGGAAACCATTCAAGCATCCTTCGTGGACAAGTCCGCCTCTTAACACCTCTTTGCCTCCAAAGCCGAGCCATATTCATTGGAGCAACTTCCGAGACTTGATCAACCTCGGGGAGTACTGGAATTTATCCATTCTTGCTTTTGTTTCACATGAGGACAATGTTCATTTCAAGTTTGGAGAATTGAATTCAAGAAATCATTAAGAAAAAAATTTCAAAAATCCAACTGTTGTATCTCCTTACTGTTTTAGTTAGTTGTTTGGTTGTTGTAGTTGCATGTGCTTTTCATTCTTTATTTTATTTATTTTGTGTCTCATAGGTGAGTTTGATGCCTTGTTGGCTAGTAGAGGTCATTTAGAACACAACTATTCAAAATGCAAGTGTAAGGGAATAGAACCATAGGTTTTAAATGATCTAGAATTGTGTACTTGCTTGGTATGGGTGACTTAGCTTAGTCACCTCCCTTGTGCTATAAGAAGCTATTTCTCAAGGAATCTATCACACACACACTTTTGGTCTCCCTTGTATACCTTGGTCGGACCTTGTAGATTCAACTAACCTTGTGGGATTCTAGCCCACCTTAAATAGTGGACACCTAAGCAAAGAGAGTTGCCATCGACTGACTTAAAAAAAACACAAAACAATAGAAAAAGTGAAAATAGAAAAAAAGTCAAAAAATGAGCATGAATTAGAATAAGTGGATCATCAATCAATTATCCAGGCACAGTCGAGGAGCCTTTCAAAGCCCTAATGCCCTAAGCTATTTGTGCAGGGAGTCATTGACTTCCTTGCCCTCTACATGGGACGGAAAATGGATCATTCACACAACCTAGGGCCCTTAGAGTTTGGTTGAGTGTTAGGGGTGAAAATTTGAAGAATTTAATGCACAGTGCCCTTAACCAGCGGGTGAAGTCACCAATAGATCATTACAGGAACACTCATCTAAAACTTCTTGGCACTAGTTCTCTTCACTTTTTAAGTATTTAGGAAATTTTAGAGGTATTTTGATATGAATAAAAAGTGCGTTCTTATCCTTTCTTAGTTAACTAACTTCAGGAAATAGGTGAGAGTTGAGCTTAAGTTTGGGGGTGCTAGGACCTTGCTATACAGCTGAAGATCATGCTATGTCACCTTAGTTTCATTGGGAAAGAATTAAGCTCGGACTTGGGGAGTTGATTTATACTTGTGCTTTGCTGCCATGTGTTCCTAAGTTTAAAGTTTAAGGATCCTAAATTTTTAGTTGAAAGGCTAATATTGCTTCAAATTGTGTTCATATTGATTCTTTTCCATTTGGAATCATGTTATCATACTCATCTCATTATTTTTAGTTCATGACATTTTCAATTTTTGTTTTGTTTTGAGTTGGTCTCTTGCTTAGGGACAAGCAAGAATTTAAGTTTGAGGGGTGTGATGAGTATCTTAAATACTCATTTTATCCCTATGCTTTAGTTAGTTTTCTAGTTTTTATGTTAAATAAGTGCCCTAATGCTCTAAAAGTTCATACTTATGATCCAGGTCATCCATTTGATGGGATTGTGCAAGTGGTGGAAAACTGGAAGAAACTAAGTATTTTGATGTTTTTCAGATACCATATGAGCTCAATTGAAGCAAAGATTTATATGTATGAATTCCTAAATTTCAAAAGAGCTTTCCAGGGATACCAGAACACAAAAATTGGAGTTCGAACAAAGAAAGTTATGCAAGTTCCAAGAGCAGAAGAAAATCAGCAAACATTACGCACCTTCCTTCCAGGAGAGCTACTGTATTTTAATGTTTCAGACATCATATGAGCTCTATTTCATCAGCATACATGGATTGATTCTACTTCAAGAGATTCGCAGTACCAGAACACCCAAATTGAAGTTCGGATGACAAAGTTATGGCCTTACGAAGTTGGAGCAAAAACAGGAAAGCTGCAGCAAAGTCGCGACGTGTGAGAAATCTACGGCTTGTGACATCGGCGTCGTGACGTTGCCAAACGACGTCGCGACGCTAGGGGTCGATTTTGGATGGATTTTTAGCCCATTTTAAGCCCATAATGTAGGATTTTAAAGCTCAAACCGGAGGGATCAAAAAGGGAGGGGGATTGGTGATAGATTTTGGAGCTTTTGAAGGAGAGCCTCTCTTAGGGTGGAAACACCTAGGAGCATACATCTTGAAGGAAAAGCTTGAAGAAGAAGGAGATTGAAGAAAAGGAAATGGCCAGCGTTCACTCAAAATGTTTATTCTCATCACCTGCTTTCTTTGTTTCTCTCTTTTTTGATGTTTTTCTTTGACTTGAGATGTTCCTAGATTTAGTTCTAGGTTTTTGTTGTATCTTGCTACTTTCGAATGGATTAATGGTTGGTGCGTTTCATTCATTATATGGATTGATTTTATATCGACTTGTTCTATCTCTGTATTTTATTTACATGGTAGTGTTTGGCCAACATTGGCGATGTTTTTCTTTGGGAGTGAGATCGAGATGATGACCCCCGGGGGGATATGAATAAACGAAACACTTGGTGATCAGAATAGAGATATTCCGGTTCCAAGTGTGGCATTAAGGGTTTAAACATTTAAGCGTTTCAGAGTCCAGGGTTGAGGCAAAGATGCAATACAACCTACTGGTGAGATAGGCAAATATATCTCGAGAGGGAATATCTTGTAGGCACGATCAACGTCGAAGCAAGTCAATTAATCTCTTGAATGATAACCATATTTAGGTTAAAAAAAAATTCATGGGGTGTGGCGGTGAAGCCAAACCTAGTTTCATATTAATTGATTTAGCAAATAATATAGGATTAGTTTTCTTTTTTTATTAATCGGCATTTCATTTACAATTTTAAGTCCGGATAATATTTAAAGCGTAAGTCGATTTTCCGGCACTTCTCTTTGTGGATCGATATCTGTATGATTGCATATATTACTTGAAATGGCAATTGCACTTGCTTTACATAGGTGTGCACGCTATATACACGCCACCTTTTCTACCTGTGTGGTTTATAAATACCTAGAGCTTAATGTTTGGATACTAAGTATAGCAACCCAGTATCGTGAATTTAGAGTATATGATTGCATAGGACTTGATAGACGCGGGTTAGATCATGCATTCCTTGTGCATTTGATGAATAGTGTGTGATGTGTGATTGTGTTTTGTGAATTATGTATGTAATTGAATAGAATATAGGAAAAGATTTTGAGATACTAGGGTTGAGAAAATATAAACCCTAAGTTGAGGTTTAAAGTTGTTTAAATTTTAGATGAATGGTCCAAATAAGCGAAAAAAATAGTTATGGATTAGCTCCGGTTTGAACATTAATAGAATGGTTTGTGAAATTCAGAAGAATTACTCGAGTTTTCTTGCAGAAAAGCGGTTCAGTCAAACTTTTAAAATTTTGAATTTGTTATAAGTGCAATTGTCCTGACTCTTGCATTTGGGAGTAGCGGGGAGGCTCTTGGATGAATGAAAAAAAGGTTGTGGGTGGAATGGACTATTGCCCATTTTCGGTGTTGGTCCTGATACAGGGAGATTGTATCGTGACAGCGAGGGGCCGCGGGGCACGGGGGCGCGCCGGCCGGCGGCTGCGACACAGCTCCCCCAACAGCCTCACCGAATCGCCACGAGCCCGCCGCGACCCGCTGCGGTCGGCCAGCGTGCAAAACGAAGCGATGGCGTCTTGTGGCAGGCCATAGGGAGTGTCGCGATACAAAGTTTTGTATCGTGGCGGAGGGGCAGCCTTGTGTTGCGACACAGGCTGCGACATGGCTTCTTCTTGTCTGGTCGGTCTTGCGACGACACGGCTCATGATGCGGCGTGGCATGGGTTCGTTCGTCTAATTTTTGTATCGTGACAGGGGGGTGACCCTTTGGGTCGCGATACAGCAAGCGGCGGCCTACGATGTGGCGGCGTGCGGGTGCGCGACTGCGCCTCTGACATAGCGGTCGCGTGCGACATGGGGCGCCTGGCGGCTGCGATATAATTTTTAATATGTCATTGATAGCTGCGACACAGCGCTCTGGTCTGGCGTGTTCTTGCGATAACCGACTCTTGACTGCGTGGCGCAACTGGCCGCGATGCGCGTGCATCAAGGTCGCGGATGTGCTCAGCGTGCACCCAACCCGATTTTAAACTCATTGCATTGTTTGGATCTTGTTTATAAACCTTTTGTTATGAACCTTTGTTCACGGGGTTTTAAAAATAAAAATAAAATAAAATAAAATAAAGTGAAATAAAGTAAAATAAATTTTTTTTTTTTGCGTATGATTTAATACATGGAAATTATTGTCTTGCATTACCTATGAATGCATTGACATATAAGTACAGAAAATTTTCCCAATGAGTGAATAGTGTCGAGAGTTGTATTTACACCCTTAGAAGAATGTCGTTAAACTGCTGTCATTTAACATGTGTGAATGGCTAGTCGCGGAAGGGCGTGGGGTGCGTCCACAGGGTGCTAACTAAATGCCACGGTGTTGACCAACGGGCCTTTGTTGAGGTGTGGGGATTCTGGTTGTAGCACGGTGCCTGATTGGGGACGAGGAGTGCAGGTCACCTCCGGTCGGGGTCTGATATCCTCCCTCGTTCACGGGGAGGAGATCTGATGGTGTGAGACCAATTGGTTCATCTGAGTGAGAAGGTGTTAGAGGCTATGGAGATTACATCAAAACCGACCAAGATCCAGACTAAATTTGCATTTCGGCTAGAGGGCGAGGCCCAGTGGTGGGCTTGGGTGAGTCTCTAGGGACCGAGCAATGACTTGGGCCCAGGTTCCATGAGCTTTTATAATAGAGAGTATTTTCCGGCCCTTGCTAGACATGCAAAGCCCAGAGTTCCTGAGTTTAGCGAGAGCGATATTTGTGATTAGTATGTATTTAGGTTGCAGGTTAGCTCACTGTTGACGATTATGTGTGCAGTTTTGGCTTGAGGTAAGAGGTTTGAGATGATGAGATTGCCGCATTCGAGGGGTGGATTATGGACTTCACCTACAAGACATGGACTCTATGGTTGGGGACATATGACCATAGAGAAGATGGAAGATACCTGGCTTCTTTCGAGATCTCGGTGTTGTGCAAGAGGAGAGTGGTCTTCTGGATTGAAGAGGCTGAGCTTTTGCTTGAGATTGAGAGCAGGTCCAGGATATCAGGCCAAGGCCAAGATGGGCATTTAATTCGACGGGACGAATGATATGTTATACAAACAAGCGAACATATGAGTGGATGCCCCGAAGACAAAGATCTGAATTTTGGGGCAACCTGATCCATTGCGTGAACGGGAAAGTACAATTCATTCCTCCACACCTTCAGTAGTGGTCAAGGCTGGTTGATTGCCGGGTGCTATCTAGCCACTTTCGGCGGCACGAGATGGGCAGAGGGGCCGAGTGTGGAGTCGAGCTAGTCCTGAGGCTCACAGGGTGGGACTTGAGGACCCGGCGTGTCATACCGTTGTGCGGAGAAATTTGAGCATGTAGACGTAGGACATGCGGAATTACGTTTATACACCCTTTTTGTTTTTCGATGCATTCTGTTTATTGTGTGATAGGTTTGGGCTTGGGGTTGAGACTCTAGAAGGTCGTTATGGATGTTCTCCTAGAACCTAGGGTGGTTGACTTTGATAGGTTAAGGATTGTGAGTTAGAGAGATCTTGGGATTCTGCTCATGGTGGACCCTCGGGATTGGTGCGTCACAACATGGCATCATTGTATTGATGTGCACGGTGACATCGCGTCGTGTCGGGTGTGGGTGCCTGGTGTGGACATTCCTTCCTCTTGGTAGTGTGGGCTACAGATTTGGCTCTTTAGGACTACATCAGTGAAGACTCATAGTTCAAATTAGGAAATGAGGAGTAATTAATGTGTGTTGAGCAAAATAAGAAGGGACGTTAATGCTTTCAGAATTGAAAAGCTTGGAGTGGGTGAAAGGGGTAGTGGTATCTGAAAGGTCTTGTGTGGGTGTAAGAGATTAGTGGAATATCAGAATTTATAGTAATGGATGAGACCGAGCGTGGAGATATCCAAAATTTCTGTGTGGGTGTAAGGAACCCGTGAAGATATCCAAAATTTATTTGTGGGTGTAGAGAGACGTGGAGATATCGAGTTTACGTGGCGTGTAAGAGACTTGTAGTGTAGGCGGAGGGTTGCATTTGCCGGAAAGCCTACGGTCGCCGTTTATCATAGACTTGAGATCGGTGACCGGAGTCGGGGCCCGACTCGGGATTAGTTACCGACCGCGGGATTGTCGGGTGTGGTGGCCAGACAAAGGGGCTCGGTATATGGGTGTCATTCATGACACGGATTAGGCTAACGACCCATTGGATTGTCAGTGATTGTGACTGGGAGAAGGTCGTTTGCACACAACGAGTTGTGTGGGGTTACATGCGTGGTTGGATCGTATGTGCGTAAATTTCAGGATGAAATTCTTTTAAGAGAATGTGAAACCACAGAAAATCTAATTTTAGAAAAATGACAAAATGAAATTCATTTCGATCAAAATCGAAATTTTATAGATCTTGGATGACAAAAGATTTCAGTTGGAATCAATGTATGAGAATCTCTTCACCACGTAAATTTCATTGAATTAGAGCAGGTCAAAATTTACGCGTTTTCTAGACGAAAAGCGAGGCGTAGTCGCGGGACATGGCGCATTTTGAGTGGCTCACAATGTGCCCTGTGTCAGGTAAAAAATCAGTCAACTCAAGCTCAAGTGTGGGGCCTATGGGTGACATGTGGCACCTCCTAATTGGTGGGGGAAAATCGCTGGGTGGTGATTCGATGGATAGAAATCGATGAGCAGTGGTGGCAACAAAGTGGCAAGTGAGGACAAAATGGGAATAAAATGAAAGAAAAGACACCTTCTCTCAAAATGGTGCTGGAACGTGCGGTGGAGAAAAAAATCAGATTTCTAGAGAGAGAAGGTCGCACGACTTCTACTATCTGAATTTCGACTTTCGGGCCCAGGTCGGTTCATGTCGGGCAACAAAAATTGTTCGTACTGAAATTACGTGTGGACATGGAATTTGTGGGTTGACTCCAGTGGGGGTCTTCCTCCTACTGGTTATTTTCGGTTTAAACTTTGTAATGATTTAGTGTTTGAAATTTGTAAATAGTCGTTCCAAATTTCGGTCCCAAAACATCAAATTTGAATTGGAAATTTTGGGACCGTTTTGGGCGATCCTGGGGTGATTCGGAGTATGGTGGTCCATGTTATAATTGATGCAATAAATTATGAGATTTGGGTGTTTTTAGGCAGTAAATGGCCGTAGTTTTAGGTTCCACAAAGTGGAGACGTGCTAAATGAAATTGTCACGGACATTTGCTATGTTGGAATTTGTTAAAAAAGTTCAGTTTGTGATTGGACCGAAAATGGTCCCGCCATGTGAAACTCAAACAAAGTCTTGTAGATCGATAACGGGTATATGAAAGAAATGTTAATGCATGGAATTTATTAATATTATTATAGCGGGTTGAATTATATAAATATAATTGTATGAGAGCCATTGGAATTAAATTGAATTGTTGATTAAGCTCGTGAAGCTAATTTTGATGTGATATGAATTAAATAACATGTAGTTGATGAAGTAAATTTGTTAATATATACATAGATGATATATTGGCATGTGTTGCATGAAAATGGCATAATGTATTTCATAACTGCAGGGCAACCTAGAGTGGAGTGTGAGTGCATGACTGAAAATGAAAGGAAATTAAAAATGGAAATGGTTGTGAAAGGAATTTCAGGAAGATTTCGAATAGTACAGCAAGAGTGGTCCAACGGTTTCATCTGGGTGCCATATTGTTTGGAAAAATGATCGGCAATTACTTCGGACGGTTGTCAAATAATTTACCAAAAGCTTCGGTAGTGTGTTTCGAGACAAAACATTTGTTTGAAAACGATGTTTCTCACATTTGGCTTAGGCATCGTGAAGAATTGGTGAGGCTGAAGCTGGGGAAAGGTGAGTCGCATTCTCATCCATATCATAGACATTCAAGTAGGATTATGTGTTTTCTTGAATGTGTTTATGTTCAGATCATTATGTATAGGTGAGGAGTATTATGTAGGATAATTCCACTACTAGGCATTCCTCACCCTATCGAGGGATCATTATTTCAGGTACGGGGAGTGTTTGGGAAGACACGCTCACTAGAGGCCGATTTTTGGAAGAAAGTCGGATTGTGGCTTTGGTAGATGCTTTTTGTATAACATGTATTAAATTTTTAAATCTTAATATATGTTTTTTATTAAAGTGATGTGTCTGACTCTTGAACTGTTGCAATATAGTTGGATGTATTTGTTGAGTGATGTGTAGGCCAATGTTGTAAAACCGTGAAATATTTAAATTTAATTTCAAAAAAAAAAAAAAAAAAAAAAAAAAAAGGAAAGAAAGGGGTAAAGCAGTAATTCTTGGAATAGTCGAGGAGAAAAGTTGGGATTTTTCTAGATCTCGGATGACGAAACGGATTGCACCTTCGTAATCGTCTCGCGAAATCTAGCTACCCAGTCGAATTTCGTTGGATTCCGAGAAAGTCGGAATTTCACATATTGAGATAACAGGTGTCAGCGAGAGATATGTGTGATGTGGGTATTTATAGTGAAGCCATCATGAGTGACACATGGAAATTTATGTGTCACATTGCATCGCAAAGGCCTATGCATGTAGGACACATGGAAAGCCATGTGTGTGGCACATGGCAAGCCATGTGTGTGGCACATGGCAAGCCATGTGTGTGACACATGGCATGCCATGTGTCATCTGTCCTATGTACCTGAACCTATAAATATGGGAGTTACCATTCAGTTTGGGGGGCAGCAAGATTCCCAGTTCGTGGAGACAGCAGAGAGGAGAATGAGGAGGAAAGGGAAAAGAAAGGGAGGAAAGGAGAGAAATAGAGGAATAGAAAGAAAGGAAATAAGAAAAGAAGAAGAAAAGGAGGAAGGAGAGGGAAAAAGAAGGAAAGGGAAGGAGTGTTGCGTATTAGGAGTAGACCGGACCGGCCCGAACCCGGAGGCTAACGCTCACAAGGGTTAAGGGTTCCTCCTACTCTAGTTATTTATGCTAAGGGGCTGTGTAGTGGCCCTCTGAGTTTAGTTCGATTTTCGAGGGCCAATTGTATGTTGGCGTGTGGTTTGTTTGTGATTGTGTGATGGTCAAAGACCGGTTTCATGGAGTTTTGGGACTGTCCAAAACTGAACATTGTCTTAGATTGCAAATCCAGAAGCATAATAGTAGCGAGGTGTGCCAATTGCACACCCTTGTAGATAGTCTTCAACTTTGGGTACGCCTGCTTTCGTCGAACTCCGATTCATGCATTCTTAGACTCTACAAAAAGCTCGTTGAGTCTAGAATTTAATAAGATAAAGTGCTTAGCAAAAATGTAGTTTTAACATTAGGCTAGGTCATGGACAGTTGAGGAATGGTCCGTTCAGTTTCGGAACTTGTTTTTCGAGCAGGTTTATGCTTAAAAATACTTGGTATATGGCCTATGTAGGGAGTAGTGTGTTGGACGTTTCGCTTTTGTGTGGTATTTACAAAATCGACTTTCTCGACTAAGTCCATATTATTTCTGTGCCAAGCATGGCCGATGGCGCGGAATGGCTAATGTGTGTTATTGCCATAAATTCACCTATATCAATATGTGAAATTATGTGACATATGTGTGATAAAGATGGAAATAATTACGTGTATCGGGCGTATGATCGACAATAATTATGTCTCAAAGATAGGAATATGAATTATAGCATTATTTCGTCAAGTAATGGTTGGAATTATGTTAATGTTGTTTTCTGAATAATGTGTCACAGAATGAACCGAATATAAGATGTAAAGTGCTTATGTGATGCACCGATTAACAATGTATGGAATATTAACATGACCGCATGTATGTCGATGTTGAACTCCAATATGGAATGTCAGGTGCATTAGACATGAGTGTTCAAAGCACACACATAGTGTATGGTGTAGAATGTCCATGTAGAGGTCTTCATACATTGGTCATACCAGTGCAAGGCACAAATCAGACGATTGGGTGTGTGGTAACACCGCATTACATGGATGTGTGTACATGGTACTGGTTATGCACTACGTTCGTATAGAATCTGCGTGGCTTCGTGAAATGAGTCCAATTGAGTTCCATAGTGTTAAATGAAATGAAAATGAATGTGTCGCATGAAAGTGTGGGATACACTCCCTCAAGTGAAAAGCCCAAAACCGGTTAGATAAAGGTATCCACCAAGAAAGCCTGAAAATGCCTAGGGTGTAAGTGAGACCCGCGCGAGACCTCGAAAAGTCTCTGCTGCCCAAAAGACACGAAATGACTAAATAAATATCACATAGACTACGGGTGGGTGGTGATGAGTCGGACTGACCTCGGCATTGATTTTCCATTGGCACTTGTACTGGGCGGTAGAGGTCACCCGATGGCTAATGGGCATGTAGAGGTCGCCTACACATGCATGTATTTTTTTTCCATGATAGGGACAAACATGTATGCACGAATTGGTTGTTGGTTCGACTGTGAAATGATCATTTGTACGCGCATTCTGTATGAAAGAGTCTCTCAGATTTATCTCACTGTGCTTAGCTCATCCCGTCGTGACCCCTTTCGTGCAATAATGTGAAAGGTATTGTGAAAACGGCGCTCCTTAGAGGCCGAGATTATGAAGCAGGCAAACGGCGTTTTGTGTTTATATATTAGAACAAACTAGTTTTAATATATGTTTTAAGAGTTATGTAATAACTCTTGGATCTATATAAATGTATGGTTTTGGTAACTGTATAGACGAGTATGGATGATAGGCCCCAAGGTCATTTTTACTTTCATGTATGGGTCTCATGATATGAGACACACAAGCTTCCGTGAGGTTAACAAAGGGTCAACGATCCCCGGGCTTCAAGGTCACAAAATGTGGTCATTTTTACTCATGTATGAGACAAAGGTATTCCACGGGTTGACGGGTTGTTCAATGGACCCCCAGGATTTGGGGCGTCATAGAATGGAACATGATATGGTGGTATCAAGATATGCGATACCCATAGGTTTCTCACACATGGACGTTGTCAATCTGACCCCGGGCAAACTATATGACAAATTAACCTTGATGTATTATAATCTTTGTGAGTCAAACCTTTCCCAAGGATGCAAAGCCATGGGTTGAATTTTTTAACTCATTTGATGTTAAAGCCATGATAAACATGTTTTCTATTGTTAGGAAATATACATATATTCTATCGTACTCAAGGTAAGAGAAGAAAATTAGTACATATTAAAAAAACATAGATTTATTTCAACTTTCTATTTGCGCGATTTTGTTACAAATGTGGAGTAAGACTTCACATTTTACATGTGCCTTCTTATAGATTTCCTGATCAACACATTTCTGATATGTTCTTATAATTCTTTGTCAATCAAAGATGTATGGGGCTTGAATTTCTTATACAAACTGAGGGCCCAACCAAGGTCTCTACTCGCATTCTTACCCATTTACCACACACATTAACAATTATCATCTAGAATCTTGGATGGATGAAATATGTTTTTAGATTTAATCCACAAATTGCTACAACCCTAAGCATTTAACCACCCTGGTATAGAAGCCAACAAAGGGCTCCTGGACAGAGGGATTTCACCAAAACCATGGAACTTCCTTATTACTCTCATTCCATGATCCGTCACATGGTCATGGTATTGCAAATAAGGAAAAAGGACACTTATCATTGCTGGAATCACATACGCCAACCGCGATCTACACTATTTCACCTCAATATTCTTCCTTAATTGTTTCTTAGAATGACTTGAGAATAGATCTAAGGAGGTAGGTCCGTATATTCCCATCCATACGTGCATGTATATATATATATATATATATATATATATAGAGGAGAGATATATATATGAAAAGAGTATATATAGAAAGTAGGAACAGAAAGTAGGTCAATGTTTTTTATGGTGTTATAAATTGCATTTTGGTTTACCTAATGTGAAGTTATTTTAATTTATTTAATGTAGATAGTAAATGAGAAATATTTTTGCAGATGATATGAAAGAACATATTTTGATCAAAAGCCTTAATATAGTGTTTTAAACACACTTTCAAACTTGTCCTATTTTACATTATTTTTGAGGAATATTCGTTTGGAATAATTATATTTACATTGTAATTGCTAATAACAATCTTTTTTTTATTTGTACCAAGCTTACAACCTTTTAATTGTACAATAGTAAAAGATTACTAATAAAAAATATGATTGATATTAGGATTTGACAAAACCTTTACCAAATCATATTATCACTATTGTAACATGCCCTAAAGAAAAAAGTATAAGTGCCTTTTTCATTTTTGTTTGTCTCTACTTTTTTCTTATTCTCTTTTTTCAATTTCAATAGCATGCTAAAACTCTCTTTTTAATAACTTTAACATCTTGGTTAGGTTTAATTTCCGGGATATGATAGTATTTCTATTTGTAAGAATCTTTATGTGTATTATCTAGTGTTCTACTTTTGGGGTGGTAAGTGTTTCTTTAATTCCTTACAACTTTTTGTTTAAGCTCTCTTGGCTCTCCTTGTATACCCATGTACATGTTTGGGCTACCTTTGGCTATTTTTTGGCTATATATGATATATTCATATACTCTTCACGATAAAATTTATATATATATATATATATATATATATATATATATATATATATATAAGTATATATGGTTATATATATATATTTATAGTTCTAATTTCATCCATTTAGATCAATTTGCTAAGCTAAATAATAAAATGTTTATATAATATATTAATAAAATTTTACAAGATAAATAATAAAGAACTTATAGTTTCTTTTTTCTTTCCTCGCTTTTCTTTGCTTTGGTTTTTTTCACCTCTTTCAAAATAGCAGTGTTAAGTTTTTTTCGTTAGGGTTAGGTTTCCTTCATCTTTCAGATAGGTTTCTTTCCTCCTTATATTTCCACCAAAATAATACAAAGAAGATTTGATAAGGATTGATGGGTCATAAATGGAAAAGGTTATAAATTTGAAGTTTTTTTCGAGTTACAGAGATAGGTATATATATATATATATATATATATATATAGGTTTTGTTTTCAGAAAGATAAAATGGTAATTTTGGGTTATAGGTGTTGGAAATAGTGAATGAAATTAATGACATTCACTGAATAACTCTTTGTTCAGAATTCTATGAATTTCAGTTATATGAAATTAATGACGTTTAATGAATAATTTAATTCAGAATTCTAAGGGTTTGGGAAGCTAAAAAGGTTTGGCATTCCAAAAGGCCAGGTCTCTCCTTTATAAAGGTTGTCGGGGTATTTGAGTAGGTGTGTCTCAAAAAGGTCATCGAGTCTCTAGTTTTCATTCCTTCTGCCTTTGTTTGATAGTGCTTAACACATCATTAGCTCGCTTCGAGGGAGGCAATGTGCTTTTCAGATACCATCTCGACAAACTGCTTTATCCTCGGGAGATAGACTTTGGGAATCTCAAAGCACCAGTGGAGAAGGCAAATTTGTCTTAAGGAAATTATTTCACAATACTCAGCTGTTCTCTACTTTGGTTTTATTTTCTCTCACTTTTATTACTTCACTGGTTATTGGTGTTATTCTAAGCAACCATCTTTTATGCAGGTGTAAATTTTTCTAATAATCAAGTATATGATCAAAGTTAAATAGGGAATATTTTCAGATAAAGTATTAAACCATTATTGTAATGAAGTGTTCGGATAAAAAAAAATGCAAAACAAAAAATTATGTGGCAAATTATCCTCGCATAAAAAAAAATAATTAAGTGGAAATTTTTCAGGGGGCATATGCCACCCACCTACGCCTATGCTTCCATTGGTGCATGTATGGGATGGTGAGGCGTTATAGCTAGGGAGTGGTTGTTTGGTATGACTATCGACTGATAGTTAGTAACTGATTATAAATTATTGCTTGGTAAAGCAGTTGATTAGAAATAACACATTGAAATAAATAAAAAATAATATATAGACATTATAACAATATATAACAATAAATTAAAAATATGAAAGTTTTTTTATTTAACCATAAATAATATTATTTACAAATAAATAAATTCTATGAAAATTTTCTAATTATCTTTTTGTAATATTATTTATAAATTTATGAAATACATTTCATTTAATGATTATTTATAATTTCATTAATAAAAAAATATTAATGGTTATAATCAATATAAATAAAAATATTATTATATAACCATAAAATATTTTTATTTATTTTACATATTACTTTTTTATGTGGTGATAAATTTTTCATATTATTATATAAAAACCATACAAAAATATTATAATATTTCATATTATTTATAATTTATGAATTAATTTAGAATATTATTTCATAAATAAAAACTAATAATAAAATTATGCAAATTTAACCATAAATATATTATTTCGTAAAAATAAAATAAAATATTATAGTTATAAATTTTATCATTTCATATTATTATTTTAATAAATATAACATGAAATAAATTTATAACTTACAAAATTCATATTATTTCATATAATTTATAAGCTATAATATTAATAAAAATCCTAAAGAAGACTAAAAAAGGAAATTTTCTATTTTAATTAGAGCGTATAAAAAAAGCTACCATTTGTAGCTTTTTCACATTATGACTTATTTAGCCCTGATCGCTATCAACAACTCTAAGAAAGATTTAATGTAAAGTACTTATAAAAGTTCATCAGAGATGAACACCTATCACCTCAACCAAGCACTTCAAAGTCTATTTCATAACTCTAAAATATTTTTATTAATTTGAACATGTCATTGGAATAATTTTGTGTATAATATTTTATTCTCTAAATCATTCATATATATTTATTTAATTATTTTATAAAACAATCATTAGAAGATAACATAAAGATGTTCTCAAAATACCCTATTTTTTTCCTTAATTTGTATCAATTATTTTATAAAACAATCATTAGAAGATAACACATGAAAGGGGGATCCTACGATCTAGGTGAACACCCAAGAGTTAATCTTACTACATTGCTACCTCACCTAAAATGCACATGCAATGGCACATCCTAACATCCGTATCTCCATACACTTACAATTTGTACATGGAATAATTTATAACATGCATGAAATGTTTGTGCTCATACCGAGTCACTAGCCGACTCCTCACACATGCCTATGCCAAGTGTGACAATCGTCATTGGTAATACCACGACACCCATATACCAAGCCTTTGTCAAGCTCACTCAACACCTAATGCAATTTTTGCCACAATAAGTAACCAATCCCGAGTCAATCTCGACCATCACTTAACTCTAGTTCAATGATAAACATGATAAGATAAAGCTCCTTTGGGGTAACAGAACTTTTCGGCCTACACCGCAAGTCTCTTACACCCACATAGAACTTTCCGAATCACACCGTGGGTCTCTCACACCCATACAGAACTTTTCGGATAATACCGTGGGTCTCTTACACCTGTACAGAACTTAGCTCTCACGCCGCGGCTCCCTACACCTGGCATAGAACTTTTCAAATTGAGGGACTAACAACCTTTCTTTGCTTCGCCTCTCAAATTACTACTACTAATACTTTTCATTTTTATGATTTTGAACTATGAGTTCCTTATTGACAGTCCAAAGATTAAAACTCTTAACCCAATATCTACCAAGAGTAGTGAACAACCATATCGTGCACCCACACCCAAACTATATGTCACTGTTTCATAAGGAATGCAATGATGCCACTCATATATCTAATTCCAATAGCTCATACACAATTATATTTCAGCAGAATTCAACAATCATGTTAACACATCAATTTAGCATGCATTAACATATCATTTTCCACACACATTTCAAGCCATTCATTTTAAGCAATATCATGCTATCTAATTCAAGCAAATTCACATGGACAATTTCAGTCCGACAAGCAATCCGGACTGTTTTAACAGTCCCAAATCAGTCTGTGGTTGCCATGGACTACCCCTTCCATCGGGCATCGCTCTACTGCGGAACCGAGAATGTGACGCCTATTTCTCGAGGGTCCCGTGCTTGACCACCGTCAACCTCGCTGGAAACCTGCGTGTCTTATATCATGAGCACGACCCATACGTGAATAAAAATGGCCACATCGCCCATACATCCATACACACCAAAATGTATATTTTATACCAAAATAAGTGAGATTCTGATAATATTTTGATTTGTTAATTTATCCAAAAACTCGGGTCTTATAAATCTTATTTTTACAAAAATACACACAAGGTCATATGGCCATTTCTTTCGTTTCTAATACCTCGATGTCCCATCCCTGTGTGAACCTTCAGTACTAGAAATAATTTTTCCTCTATTGTGGTGAGCAACAGAGTGGAATTATCCTACATGGGTTACTCCCCACCTAAGTGCTCATGGAATTGCAAACCAAACATTTAAGCAAAACATATATGTTCCTACTCAAATGTCTACATGAAATGGATGAAAATGTGACTCACCCTTTCCCATTTCTCGAGCCCTCACTGACTCCCTCATGCATGCCTAAGCCAAGTGTGGGAAAACACTGTATTCAAACAAAAGGTTTTTGTTCTTGAAAACATAATACCGAGTTTCAGTAAAATCTATTGGACAACCCTTCGAGGTGAATTGCTGGATAACTTTCTAGAACAGTCATGGGTCCTCCTTCGAGATGAACTTTTGGACAACTCTCTAAATCAATTCTTTGGAAAATCTTCCTTTGAAATCCATTTAGCAACCACATTTTTCATGTCAAGCACTCACCTATTATTTAAACATTCTAAAGGCATATGAAATGCAATATGTCATTTCACAAACAATTCATGTTAATAAATTAAGCATGCATATACTAATTAATTTATACAGAATCATCATGTTATTCATTCATACATATCAGACAACATAAAATTAGGCTCATTACGGGCTAATATACAATCCGGCTATCCATCTTGGAACTGCCCTAAGCATCACACGAATAACATAACATGTTATTCAATCAAGCAATAACATATTTGCACTCAAGGCCACACACAAACAGTCCATGGTCAGTTCGGGACTATGAGAAACCAATTTAGGGATTTCTTCACTCAGTCCAAATCTTTTGGAACCTAAAACATAGCCATCTAGGCCTCAAGATATCCCCGTCCATTAAAATGGCTCTTAGCCAAAGAATAAAACAAGTAGGAGAAAACCCCTACCTCCCAGAGTTGTCGAAACTCCACAAAACTCGTACCCACTCGTAGGCTTGGCAGCGTAGACCAACTTCTCCTCTTGTTCCGACGAGAACCAACGGTCCGATCACCGGGAATTCTAGAGAGAAGGTAGACACTCTCTCTCTAAAATCTCTCCTCTTTTCTCGGTTTTCTATCCCCTCTTTTCCTCTCCCCAAACTAGTTGAGAGAACTTGGTCAAGATGACTCTCCTCTCATGCTAAGTGTCCATTTCTCATCGACAATCTTAGATTACCCTATCACCTTATCTATTCCCATCGATTTCCTTCTAATGAGATGAAGGCGTGGTGTCTCCATGGACCACACTTGAGATCATCATATTTGACTAGCTCACACCCGACGCAGTCTCACCTGAGCTACTCGAAGTCAAGCCACGTGTCCCGCACCACGTATGTGCCTCAAAAACGGAAATCTGACTCGCCTCGAATTGCATGAAATTTGACATGGTAGCTAGATTTCGCGAGACGATTCCAACGATGAAGTCCGTTTCGTTATCCGAGATCAGAAAATATAGATTTGACTGAATTAATATTTTACCCTTTTTTCAAAAATTAGAATTTTCTCGGGTTTTACAGAGAATCCATGGCCATTTCTAGCCTCACAACACCCAAAACCATTTCATGGATTTTTAGACAAGAAATAACCAAGTAGGAGAAGACCCCCACCTCTCGAGTCAAGCCGGGAACCCACAATACGGCACTCCATGCGTGAGCCCCTCAGGAAGGGGATCAACTCGGGCTTGGCTCGGCTTCAAGATTCGACAAACTGATCGTCGAAAAATCTAGAGAGAAGGTAGACTCTCTTCTAAAACTCTCCTTCCTTCCCGCTCTCTTTTTTCCTTTCCTTTCCCTAAACCGCTTAATTTAAGACAAAATAGAATTGTTCCTTCTCTCTTTGCCACTTGTCCACTTCTCTATGGCTCTTGGATTACACCCTATCCACTTATCCTTAACAAAGGGATTTCCTTCCACTCATGAGATGCCACATGTCCACATGGGTCCCACTTGAGTTTAATGCTTGACTCGGGCCCCCCCCACTTGACACGTGTCTTCATCTGAAATACTCAAAATGTGCCAAGTGTTCCGCACCACCCTCGATGCCTCGAAAAACATGAAATTCCGATTGTCTTGAAATTCGATGAAATTCGATGTGGTAGCTAGATTTCGCTAGATGATTCCAACGATGAAGTCTGTTTCGTCATCCAAGATCTAGAAAAATTCCAGATTTTGACCGAAATTTACCTGCTCTACCTCTTCCTCGTGAAATTTGATCTCCTGGTTTCATAGTTACCAATTATTACTCAAATTGACCCTCCCTTCCCTATACCATTACCTATTTAAATGTTGAACGTTGTACCACATGCTCATGGGCAATTTGTTTAGATGTTAATTTGGTAGAAATTAGTTTTTTTATTGACATCTATTCACTTTGGCATTATACCATAAGATATTATGCTTATATTCTCAATAATTTGTCTCTCTTTAGGACTCAATCTTAAATCTCCTCCCTATGCCAACCTAAACTTTCAATGT
This sequence comes from Tetrastigma voinierianum, assembly GCA_016808115.1. NCBI lineage: Eukaryota > Viridiplantae > Streptophyta > Magnoliopsida > Vitales > Vitaceae > Tetrastigma > Tetrastigma voinierianum. Next base: position 341,471 of record JAEQBH010002868.1, on the reverse strand, counting down.
GAAGCCCCAAAACCCGGGGGTCCGTTGACAACCTATCAACTCGCGGAAGACTCGTGGATGTCGGGTAACCCAACACCACACCACCTTGTCCCCTTTTTAGGGACCCACGATTTAATGAAAATCAGATAGAGTCTCCTTTGTACGGAGAGGTCTACCAAAAATACAACCTATACAACTCACATGGCCAAGGACTAATATAATACAATGACCTCACCGGGTCCAATTATGAGTAAAAGTGGCCTAATCGGGTCCACTCATCCACACTACAGAATGTACAGGACTAATTACTATAGTCCTCAAGAGTTTAATTACAACACTCTTACAAATATTACAAATTAGAATAAGGTTGTTCCAAAGTATCTTTTTACAATTCTTCTACATAAAATACAAGCTTGAACCATGACCAGTTTTACAAAATGAACTGCTGTCATGTGTCCTACTCCTTCATAACTCGGGTTCTCGAGTGAGGGCCGTCCACCCGCATACTCCTTGTACCTGAAAGGGGGTCCCATGACAAGGTAAGCAATGCCAAGTAGGGTAAACTCCTACAAGAGCTACTCCCCACCTAAGTGCACATGCAATGCCGTGTTCACACAATCAAACATTCCAAGTAAAATGCATTTTCATGACCGAAATGCCTACATGCCATGAATGAAGTGTCACTCAATTATACCCAACCCAGTCCTCACCACTCCCTCACACATGCTTATGCCAAGTAAAACTTGTCATTGGTGTTTCACCCAACACCCTTTATCCTTAAACAAAAGCTTTTTTAAAAAAAACTCATCGACATCCTCCGATAAACCGCTTTATTCAAAGCCATTAGACAATCTCCGATAAACAACTTTATTTAAAATCATTGGACAATATCCGATAAACAGCTTTATTCAAAGCTATTGGACAATCTCTGATAAACAGCTTTATTCAAAGCTATTGAACAGTCTTCGATAAACAGCTTTATTCAAAAGCATTGGAGAGTCTTCGATAAACCGCTCTAATCAAAAGCATTAGACAATCTCCGATAAATAGTTTTATTCAAAGCTATTGGACAATTTCAGATAAACAACTTTATTCAAAAGCATTGGACAATCTCCGATAAATAGCTTTATTCAAAGGTATTGGACAATCTCTGATGTGACACCCCAAATTTGGGGGGGTCCTGACAAACTCAGAACTAAATTATCAGGGATTTCGTGACCCATACCACATTGTTGTGTCCCATTATCGGATCTTATATTTTAAAATCGGCGTAGTCTCTTTGTTCAAAGGGAGCTCTACCTTAACATACAACCTATATAATGTATCAATCATAACTCATCCAAGGTCTCAATGTATAGTGGTATCGAATTTTTCATAGGGTCCATCTGTCCATATCCCTAAAATATACATCCATTTACCGGGACCCATTAATTCACATTTAAATCTAAATTATGAAAACAAAATTCTTAATTACAATTCGTAAGAGTCCAATCACGACCCTCTTACCATAATTACTTACCCGATTATTTAGACAATAGTCCCAAAAGAATTTAGTTACAATTCTTTTATTATACAAAAATGTTACTTAAAGGTAATATCAAGGCCACACAACGACCTTCTTCATAATCAAGGCCTCGTTGGAGCACCGTCCCATGTACACCCCCTGTACTTGAAAGGGGGTCCCAAAACGGGGTGATCAATGCTCTAGGTAGAAAGCTCTCCGCTGGGCGGCTACTCCCGCCTAAAATGCAAATGCAAGACATACAAAAACATCAAATCATTCCATATAAATATAATGCAATCCTATTTGAATGTGTTCGCATGATGCACGAGATGAGATCCTTCATGCCCATAACCCGAGTCCTCGACCGACTCCCTCACACCTACAACACCAAGGTGAAAAACTAGTCATCGGGTGTTTCAAACAATGATCGAAACCATCGACAACCCTCCAATTTTAATTTTTCAAATCCCATGTGTTTAATCATGGGCCATGGCTTTTTCGGGGTCACACCGTAGGATCGACGCACGCCTTCCGACATTTTTACGGGCTTTCACTGCCGGTGATCATGTTTAATCGCATATAAATTTGGGTCTTTCACCCTGGGGGGGGGGGTCTACCCCATCTTGCTACACCCAAATACACGTGATTTATATTTATTATTGTTTTATAAAACCGTGAGTCTCGATTTTGGACGTGATCCCATTTACGAGCTCACCACACATTCACTAAGAATGGTGAATAGCATCCGACTCGACACGATGTGATCGCACATTTGAAATGCAATCATGCCATTTCATGCTATGTCATTCTACATGCAACATTTATAAATACCAGATAATTATATTTCCTACATATAATTTTCATTCATCACAATTTCCATAAAGCATTACATCAATTTAAAAACATATTAACATGATTTTTACACACAACAACATATTATTTATTTTCCCACAATACACAACACACAAAATGGCCCAAATCTAAGACCCATATAAAACAGGGCACCTCTTGGTCCCTTCACGGTTCGTCACCGAATTACTGTGATACCAAAACATACCACAAAACCTGAAGACATTAGTCTTGGATCAAAACCAAACCTCAACCCAGTCCAAAACTACCCGAAAATTGTCCCGCAAATTATGTCCAGACTATTAAAAAATAGTTCCGAAAATTCAACCCAGATTGTCCGAAAACAGTCCTGAAAATTCAGCTCATACTGTTTGAAAATAGTCCCAAAAATTCATAAAAATTCCTATACTCAATCCCAAAAATTTGGTACTGAAATTTATGGCCTCTCACGGCCTCTAAGAAAACCTCAAGCCATTAAATGACCTTTAGGCTAGAAATAACCCAAGTCGGAAAATTCCCTACCTCGTGGAGTTTGACGAAACTCCAAGATTTGGTACCCACAGGTAGCTCCCGATGCATGAACTGACTTTGCCTTCTGCTCCGATGAAAACCTATGGTCCGATTTCCGTAAATCTTAGAGAGAAGCTAGAGCTTCTCTCTCTATAAATTTTGTTTCTCTCTCCTCTCACTCCTACTCTTCGTCTTGACTTTCCTTTTTCTATTTTTTTTCTTTTTTTTTTTTTTTTTTTTTTTTTTTTTTTGTTTTAAATTTGGATACATGGCTCACATTGCGCCATGTGTCCATCTCTTATTCGGGTCCGTTTTTACCTCGAAACAATTTATTTCTTTTTAGTTCAATTTATTTTAAATGAACTTAGCTCAAGTCATTTCTTGACTTCCGAGATTTTCATAAAAATCTCATCCCTGGAGTCATTGACAACTTATTACCTTAAAATCGTAAAATTCATTGTCGTAATTCGATGAAAATTTTCTAGGTCATCGGATTTTGTGAGACTTAATTTAACTACAGAGACCGCTTTCGTCATCCGAGATCTAGAGAATTTTCTAAAGCCCCGAACCATTATGACAATTTATTATTATTTTTATTTTCATTTTGCCCTTTTTGAAAATTTCTAATTTTCCCAGGTTTTACATCCGATAAACAGCTTTATTCAAAGCTATGAAATGCACTCGTGAGACTCTGTTGGACGTAGTCCAAAATACCGAGCTCACCACCCACTCACCAAGAATGATGAATAATCATGACCATGTACACCTACCCATTTAATGTGATGTCCCCGTGCATATGCAATGCAGACGCTATCAGACGTTATATCATGCCATATATATGATGAGCACTATATGGACATTTTGTCCATGCATAATACCCATGCATCATTTGGGCAATCATATCAATTAACATACAATTTCAAATAAATCACACCATACATGTCAACATATTATAGCACACATATATCGACATCTACAAGTCATCACCAATCAACCAATGACTTTACATTATACTCTAGGCTTAATTGCGACACCAGCGTCCGTAACAGCCTACAACCAAGCCATGCATAATGGCTTTGTGTAACGCCCCCCCATTCCGAGAGTGTACGATACGTGTACAAGAAGGTTCATACGCACCATGGCTTCCTTAAGAATAATAATAATAATACTAATAAATTACCAAATTGTTCAGTGGCTTTAGAAAATTCCCTGATTCTAATGATAAACAGACTACGCCATAAATTCATCTCGCAAGAAAAATCTAGTGACCTAGAAAGTTTCTCAATAATTTTAAGACAACTATAATATTTTTACGATTTTCGGGTGATAAGCCGCTCAGGATTTGTAGTGGACTAGATTTTTTCGAAAAATCTCTAAGTCGAAATGGCTTGAGTTAAGTTCATTTAAAATAAATTGAACTGGAAAGAAATAATTTTTTTCGAGGTAGAAATGGACCCGAATGAGGCAATATGAGTCATGTACCCAACAATAATAAGAATAAAAAGATAAAATGAAAAAAAAAAACAAACGAGGAGGCTGTGAGAGAGTGAGAGATTCTCACTGGTGATCCATGAAACATCAGAGGTTTTGCCTAAGCAAAGGCAAAAGCTCGGTCCACGCAGATCGAGCCACGAGCGAGCACTCAAAATCTTAGCTGCCACAAACTCCAAGAGGTAGAGAATTTTCTATCCTAAAGGTCATTGAACGACTTAGGATTGGCTGAGAGGTCGTGAGAGGTTGTAACTTTCAGTCCAAAATATTTGGACTGAGTTTATGAATTTTTAGGAATTTTCGGGACTGTTTTCGGATAGTCTGGGTTGAACTTTTGGGACTATTTTCAAACAATCCGAGTTGACTTTTTGGGACTGTTTTGGGATAGTCCGGACATGATTTTCAGAACTATTTTCGGGCAGTCCCGAACTGTGTTGAGGTTTGGTTTTGATCCTAAGACTGATGTTTTTGGGTTTATTTTCCATATAGGAGTCGTTTTGGTCTTGGTTGAGCATTGATTCGTACACAAGTATCGAGCTAAAATCAACACATTTATATACCTGAGTTTCTACAATCACAGAATAAGCTAATGCAAAGATAGTGGTCTAGGGTCGAACACGGGATGGGTTTTTTCATAAAAATGGTTTGCATTAGGCATGAAGGTAAGGCTTTCTTATTTGACTTTGGAATTCATTCAAAATGTGGGAATGGTTTGAAAACAGAAATTGTAAAACTCGAAAAGTTAAAACTCGGAAATTAACAATGAAGAAATTTTTACTTTGAAGATTTAGGTCACTAACTTGAAGATAGGGCAAACTCAGGTTTTATCCTCCTATGTGAGTCGGACACAGATGGAAGCTATGGCCCCTTGTTTAAACCCTAACATTCTTTTATCATTTTTCGAGGCTCAGAAGATCTAAAGAATCACGCTGCACTTCACCCAGCACGAACCCCAAAGCATGGAGAGTGGACTCAGGGCTAGTAAAGACCATCTAAAGAATCACAAAGCAGCATCTCTCACCCGAGCACCGAACCCCAAAGCATGGAGAGTATTGGCCAAAACAATAAAAGCAAATGTTATTTAACCCTAATTTGAAGAACCCTAACATGTGAATATTACCATGCAAGTAAGTGACCATCTAAAGAGCCACGCATCACACTCAAGCACTGATCTAAAGCATGGAGAGTATTGGCCAAGACAATAACATCCTATGTTATAACTGAGTTTTTAAAGATAAGGGCCATAAATACACTAACACCCATAACTTTTAGTACATGAGGACAACATGTTTAACCTCATCGGGCTAAGCTACTTCCTTCCTCTTCAGCTGGGTGAGGTTGTAGCTAAGCATCTCTTGAATTGTCATCTTCAAGAGGTGTGCTTGGCAGCCGGAAAGTGAAAGAAAGAAGAGAGAAAGAAGAGAGAGAAGAGAAAATAAAAGCAAAACTTAAAATAAAACAAACTTTATTTACAAAAGCAGTAAATGAAAACTTACAAATCACCAAAAACTTGTCTTTCTTCCTCTCCTCTTCTCCTCTCTTATTACAAAACATGGGTGGGTATTTATAGGACTCCCTCAAGGTATAAAATACCAAAACCCTAATAACTAAGCTTAAGTTATAGGATAGAGAGAGTAATTCACCAAGTTTGAAGGCGGTTGCATTAATTGACAAAGCATGACGAGGTCAAGAAATTCTCGCTATTAGTGGGAGAATTTCGCTAATTAGCGAATTTGGCAAGGGTTAGCGTAAATTGGCAAGGGTTGTGACTTCATAAGGTTGCGACTACATAATACTCCGCTAAGCTAGCGAATTTTCAGTGAGAAGTCAATTTCACGCACAAAGGTGCGCTGGCTAGCGACCGCAATGCGTGTCGAGATCATGCGAACCCGGCTTGCGAACGCTTGCGAATTTCGCAAGGGTTTCACCATTACAACAGGCTTAAATCACTGTTTTGCTGTTCCGCATTCCTCTCGTCATGTCTTCAACTGCATCTCATTTTCTTCAATTTCGCTTCCTTTGTTTTCCATTGATTCGGGCTTGTCATGGTCGAGACTAAAATTCCAACCTCATGATCGATCATTTGCATTGAGGTTGAAGTTCAAATGTGTGTATAAAGTCTACAAAACAACCAAAACACCCCGCCAATTGGCATAAGTGCTACTAAGATGACATGCAACACTTCAATTGGGATAAATGACATGATTAATGATCAAAAAGCACTCAAACCCATTCCACATAGGGTTCAAAATTGCACTTGAAGCACTAATCACACCCCCAACCGAAACGTTGCTAGTCCCTTAGCAATGCAAAATAAGAATTGAGATGCATGTGGTGATTTTCAAAAAGGTTGTGTTTCAAAAAGGTTATTGTACTTATATACAAACTACATTACTTTAAATTGAACAATTGAAATCAACATTTGAAAACCTATATACAAGAATAAAATCCATAAAAGGACAATTTTTAGAACAACATCAAGTTTACAATTTTCTAACTTGATTTCCACCTAAGTCTAATGGTTCATTTTGTATCTAGATTGAGTCAATAAAATGCAAAATTTGTTTCCCCCAACTAGCATTGACATGACCTTAAAGCGTTGAAACAGTTAGATAGAGTACAGTTTGCTTCTCTTGCTTTCTCAATTATATTGTAGGATGCAATGCTTAAAAAATCCGACTTCACCAAAGATCCATGTGAGAAGTCCCACCCGTGACTCCCAACCACTTAAGGTTTAGGGCATCAAGCCAAAGGATCAAAGACCACTAACTCTAAAGGCTTCGCGGACTTAATGACTTGAAAATCAAAGCACCTACAATTAGCTAAATTCTACCTATCCACCCGTAGCGAACACAAAATCGATGACTCCCGACCAATTAAGGCTTGGGGCATCGAGGTTTCAAAGGCTTTCGCCATACACCCGCGGACCGTGCTCGGGTTTCAAAGCAAAACTCACGATTTTATTTTTCTTTCTTAATTTCTTTTTCTCTTTCTTTTCCTTTTTGGAAGACAACATTGGTCTTCAATTGTTGGTAACTCAAATCTATCCTAGGTTGTCAACATGCCTAAGGCCGGCTTTGCAAAGTGGAAGGAGGCATACAAATTTACAACCTATTGAAGCAATCTAGAGTGCAGTGTGTGACATAGCATAAAGGGAGGAGGAATTTCCCGAGTTGAGCATCTTTGGAGCAGTGGCGAACACAAATTGTTTCAAGCATGGCATTTGTTCTAACATAGAAGTGACAAAATGATGATTCAATCATCGAGCTTAAAGCAATTCAATTGTTCAATTTGAAGCAATTCTATTGTTCAATTTGAAACGTTTAATCATACTGGTTTGAAAGAAAAACACATACTTATACATGAGGACACGATGGCAAACACAATATGCAAAAGCTGAATATATATATACCTAAATACGAGTAGCTTTTGATATATGGCCAAAATGGCAATACATGCGAGAAGCAGAGGCTACACACAAACATATCCACTTTGCCTTATGCTATATTTAATATAAAAAATCATAATCAAAATCAGTAGGCAGTTGATAAAGCTGAGACTATACATAAATAAAAAAGAAACCTAACCACCTCCCTTTGTTGTGGTGGTGGTGGTGTAGCTCTTTGCATTGGCACCGGGAGATATCAATGGCAGGGGCGCATCGGTGGCGAGGGCTCCTCTCTCTGGGCGGGGATCGTGGGAAGACCCAGATGTAGTTATAGAATCGATGAAGCATGGAATCTTTGTCCCAGAAGTGGCCACTCGCTCCCAGAGCGATCTGCGGTCGTGTCTTTGCATCTTTGGGCTGCCCTAAGAGGTTGCTAGTGTGCGAATCGCATCCATACTCGACCATCTCCCTCGGTGACATGTATACTCAGGTGGCGGTGTCTTTGAATGAGGGCGAAGGGAATATCACGTAGGGGCTACAACTGAAGTAGTGGGTGGAGGAGGCGATTGGTGAGTCACGAAATGAGGTGGGACTCACTGCAGTGCCTGCGGTGCGGGGGCAGTGGATGGGTCTGCATTGTGCATCCTCGACCTCCTCACCGTACCTCCTCTGATCGGCGTATAGTAAATGGACAGGTATAGTCATAATCAGGTCCCACTTTGCTACTCTTTTGTAGGCAGGCGTCTCGCGTCTCTATCGGGCTCCTCAAATCCATCGCTCAGTATGGGAAAGGAGCCTCGGAATAGAAATAGTGGTATGCTCTCACTTCGTATGAGGTCTCCGTTGGACCTTCTCCTCAAAGCTGTAGAAGCTAGTAATCACCAGCTCGGATGGGCTGAACAGGAATTGCCAGTCCGGGTACAATGCCTCGAGATAGGCCCCTCCTGCGCACATAATCTTTGCGGGGAGAGATAAGCAGTCTTGCCGCGCCAGTGGGTGTGAGAGCGGCATATGAGGCGGGCGCCTGGAGTAAAGAGGCGGAGCGGTTGTAGCATCACGGCGGTGCTCTAACCATCGCTGCGGGCGGAGGGTGAGATTTAATCTCTATAACCCTCAGCATTGCGCGGTGGTAAGTAGCGATCACCGAGAACAACGATAACCGTGGTGAGTACACCTCATTTGTCATCTATCTGAGAAATGGATCTCGGAGATAGTCGCATCCCAGAGATGTCATGGAGTGGTAGGCTGCCCGGACCACTCGGGTAGTAGAGCGTCACCGGTCATAAATGGGAGGAGCGAATACCTCTCGATCAATCTCATCGACTCCTAGTATCTGGGGTCGGCCATCAATCCAGGAACGTCGTAGAATGACTCCTGCTGAAATGGTCGGCTACGTATATCTGCATTCCCCGGAATGGGGTGTCCCTCGAACATGGGCCTCCTGATCCGCGAGGCCGGTGATAGCTGAGGTGAAGGTGTCGTCTCAGCTGCTGATGCGACCGGTGATGGTGGCGGTCTAGAAGATGATGACTCGCCTGGGCCCGAAGTGCGGGGCCGGCAGGCGGGGCCCTCCTGGCTCTCCTCGGAGTGCGGGGATGGGGCCCGAGGTCCTATCCGCGCGTGCAGTAGCGTCCCCGAGATCGGAGGCTCGTCGTGCGGCCTCGGGGACGGGATGTCAGCTGCGGTGCTGGTCCCGGGTGGCTGCGACCTCTGGCTCGGGTGTGCTAAACCTCACCCGAGGCCGAACACGGGACCCACCCCTCGTACGGACCATATCTGATATCTAAAATAAATCTTTGAAGGGGTGGACTCAGCGAATATGTGGCTGGGATACATTGCCTGCGAGGCCGAAGCTCTACGAATACCTCGGATCTCACGGAAGGTTCTTGGACTTCTGAATACCCTCGCGACCCGGGGCTCGGTGAGGCGAATGGACAGGACTGAATAAATCAGGGCTCAATAGAATACCAAGGGCAATTTAATGAACCGTGGCTACAAGAAGATCGACTGTGCCTGGGCGCTGTGGTGAAGGCTCACCACCTACCAAAGTGTGACGCCGCGAGGCCCCACACCGCCCTGGGCCCGATGACGCGAAAGTGACTCGGGCTCACCAGCGACGAAGGTCAGAGGCCTGGCCATCGGCACCCGCCACGCAGTCAGCACCCGGCCTGCTGGGAGCTCGTGGCACCCGCCAGCAGGAGCCTCAAAGGCACGCCGGGAGGGGGGAGAATATGAATGTGCTCTCAGGCCAACTCCCTCCCCGCTTTTATAAGCGTAGCATGGTAGCCGAAGAGTCTCTCCCACCAATTTTCGCTTAAGCTACCAATTCGCCATTTCTGCCTCCCGCAATACATCAAAATTTTAACATTAATTACTAAAAATTATATATTATGAATTTTAACTTATAGTACTGATATTAAAATCTAATACACAATACGATACTATAAAACTATATAAAATTATCCTAAGTTAAAAATTTCAAAAAAAATAACTACAAATCGACAAAATCGACTAATATATGACAAAAATTAAAATTGTGAACCGTTATTCTGCTTTGGAAAACACCAACCCGCCTGGTTCGTAATACTCAAGGGGGGGTCATGAGGATGACTTCCTCAACCCACGCAGCGGGTCTCGCCGGGCTCCATGAGATGCTGGGGGTGGCCATAAGTCGACCGTTCCTCCGAATGGTCAGGATTTGAGCAATTGGCTCGGGTAATTGGTGTTGCTGGCAAGACTAATTCTCCTTCATCACCAAGGTTGATCACTTTGTATTTTCTTGCACCGTTATACCAAGACACCGATCAACCTAAACAACCTCATCGCTTATAGGATTTTCAGGTTCTAACAATTTTTTGGGTTGTCATTCAAATTGAAATGTTCACCTGGCTATCATGTCACCAAATGTCAATTGATGATTCCATTCCTATAATTAATAATTGCATCAAGTAAAGCATGTAAATGGTCTCCCTAAAATGATTTCAGTACATGATTTAATCAAATATCGGGACTCGTGTCTAGGACTACAAAATTCAATGGATAAAGAGAAATTGTCAATTTTGACAAGGACATCCTCAACTATCCCCTTAGGGATTTTCACTGATCTATCTGCCAATGAGAGTGTGATTGAGGTAGGTTTAAGCTCACCTAAACCTAACCGCTTGTATACCTAAAACCCGCATAAGATTCACACTGGCTCCTAAATCTAGCAATGCCTTTTCCATGCAATTCCCACCACAGCAAACCCAGATAAGGGAGAAACTGTGGATCCTCAGAGCCTTAACAGGTACTAGCTTGGATTAGCACCGGACTAAAGGAGAAAGGCCTTCTTCTCAATGCCTAATCCTCTTTTATGGTGCATAGATCCTTAAAATTTTTGCATAAGTGTGTACTTGTTGATTAGATCAAGCAAAGGTATGTTAACCTTTTACTTGCTCTTAAGACCTCAAGCATGCCCGCTTGTTGAGTTTCCTTTGTCTTCTTTCCTCTCAATGCTTGTGGAAAATGAGGTGGTATAATGATATTTCATCAGGTCATCCTCTAGGAGAATATGCTCGTCGCATTTTTTCTCCCCGCCTCGATTCTTCAACAAAGCCAAGTGTGAGGTTGATCAACCTCTTCCACTTCTCAAGGTGATTATGGACTTAACTCATCCATTCCCGAATCTCTACCCTACATGGATCCTAGGATTTGAAGAGCTGATGGGAACTCTCCTCTTTCAGCCTCTCAAGAAATACATCGCTCAGAATCACCGTAGGTCATCAAATTTTTATTCGTTTTCTCGACAAGACAATCTTTTCAGGCTAATTGCATATTGGTTCCATTTTGGTCATTAACACCTGCTCCACCACCTTACCCAAATCAGCAACAAATTTGTCTCTACCTGAGAAAGAGATGGTGGTCATTTATGGATCTATGAGGAACCAAACCGAGGTCGGCCCCGTGTACATGCTGTGGGGCTTGGTTCCATGCAAGGTTAGGATGATTCTCCAATCGGATTGTAAGTATTCCCATATGGAGCATTTATGTCGGTTTTTTGAATCATTCTGGCATGCCAGGTGCACATTCCGACATCAAATCCAATTGCAGGTCACAGTCAAAGGTTCTAGTCAAGCTTCAGGCCGGGATTGGAAATTTGTGCAGTGGATTAGTCAGCAGTTGTCGGGCTACCACGCCTGACTTCATTATCGCTCTCCAACTCCTCTACCCTAGCTAGAGTCGATAACCTAGCCCTCATTTCCATCTCATCATTCAAAGGCATACATACCACCTCGATTGACCTGGTGGTTTCATCCCATCCGTTTGTGGTTAAGCTCATCCCAACCCTTAGAAGTTTCAGCCACGTAATTTAAAAAATCCATGGCTTCATCAGGATGTTTGCTTAAAAAGTCTCCCCCACACATGGTTTCTAAAAGCTGCCTCATGGCAGGAGACATACCACCATAGAAGTGGTTCACTAACATCCACGTAGTCAAAGCCATGGTGTACACATGCACCGATGGTCTCTAAAACCTCTCCCAACACTGTAAAACTTCTCACCTTCATGAGCTGCAAAAGGTATAAATTTGTTCTTCAAATGGTTTGTCTTATGAGCACTAAAAACTTCTTCAGAACTCGTCATACTGTACCCCAATTTCTTATGGTTCTAGCCTCAAATGAGTTGAGAGCCATATCTTGGCTCTGTCCTCGAGGGTCAATGGAAAATGCCTTTAGTTTCATAAATCCATATCCATCATACCTTCCTCAAGGTAGTGCATACCTCCTCAAAATCCCTAAGTGTGTGTATGATTACTTTCCATAACATGGTATATGGGAAGTAGGGGTACTAAATACGGGCCTCAACTGCTACATCATCATAGGAGGAATGATGAAGGTGATGGGGCAACAACTCTGGGAGGGGTGGATGTGATCCCTGGTTCTATATATGCATTCGATCTGCAGGGTCTCGGGCTTGGCTCCCGTTGTTCCCCGTATGGGATCCATGGTATCTCTGCTTGTGCACTAACCTCACTAGCTAGGTCGCTGTGTACTAATCCTATTCAAATTCTACCAAGTGTCTCTATCCCATCAAGTTGCATGCACGCTTGTTACACAATTGTAGAGACAACAATTAGAACTAACAAAGAGTGCTAAAAGAAAAATTAAAACCAACTAACAAAAGGAGTAAACACTGAATGAAAAACTGGTCAACTCAATGCAAGCATCGGGCTAAGAAACTCGGCAGCTGGCCGCGAATCGATATGCAAAAAGAGTAAAGTTACCTTCACTGCGGATGTGGATCACAAGTACTTCAACTTACCATTGAAGTCAGGCACCATCCCTAAGAACGGCGCCATTTGATTCGTGCTGGCAAGAGGTCGAGCTAAAATCAACAATATTTATATACCTTAAGTTTCCTACAACCGCCGTAGTCAAGCTACCAAGTAAAGATAGTGGTTCAGGTCGAACACGGATGGGTTTTCTTCTATAAAAATGGTTCAGATTAGGGCATGAAGGTAAGGCTTCTATTTGACTTCACCCATTCAAAAAACAGGAATGGTTGAAAACAGGAAATTGTAAAACCAAAGTTAAACTGGAATTAACAATGAAGAAATTTACTTGAAGATTTAGGTCACTAACTCGCAAGCTGGGGCAAACACATGTCCTCGTGTTTTATCCTCCCATGTGGACAACACGGATGTAGTTATGGCCCCTTGCTTAAAACCCTAACATTCTTTATCATTTTTGAGGTCAGAAGATCTAGAAAGAATCACAAAGCAGCATCTCTCACCCGAGCACCGAACCCTAAAGCAATGGAGAGTATCGACCTAGCTAGTAAAAGGATCATCTAAAGAATCACAAAGGCATCTCTCACCCAGCACCGAACCCTAAAGCATGGAGAGTATTGGCCAAAACAATAAAAGCAAATGTTATTTAACCCTAATTAAGAACCCTAACATGTGAATATTAATTTCATGTGCAAGTAGAATTCATCTAAAGAGCCACAAAGACTCACACTAAGACCGGATCTAAAGTGATGGAGTATTGGCAAGACACAATAACATCCTATGTTATGCAACCGAGTTTTTAAAGATAAGGGCCATAAATATACTACCCATAAACTTTTTTAGTACATGAGGACAACATGCTTAACCCACTGCAAGCTAGCCTTCCTTCCCTCTTCAAAGGAGGCTTAGCCAAGCATCTCTCAATTGTCATCTCAAGAGGTGTGCTCGCACCCTGAAAGTGAAAGAAAGAAGAGAGAAAGAAGAGAGAGAAGAGAAAATAAAAGCAAAACTTAAAATAAAATGAACTTTATTTACAAAAGCAAAGAATGAAACCCATAAATCACCAAAACTCGTCTTTCTTCCTCTCCTCTTCTCCTCTCTTATTACAAAAACATGAGGGGTATTTATAGACTCCTCAAGGTATAAAATACCAAAAACCCTAATAACTAAGCTAAGTTATAGGATAGAGAGTAATTCACTCAAGTTTGAAGGCTACTGTGATTAATTACAAAGCAATGACGAGTATTCACCCCAAGCATAGAGAATTTCGCTAATTAGCGATTTGGCAAGGGTTAGCGAAATCTGGCAAGGTCATGACCTTATAGGTTGCGACTCACAGCTAGTTTAAATTCCCTCGCTAAGCCAGCGAAATTTTCGCAGAGAAGCGACTTCGCAATTGCACAAAGGCAAAGCATAGCTAATTTAATGCGTGCCGAGATTGCGAATCGCTTCATAACAGCTTATAATTTCGCAAGGGTTGCGAATCGTTGCCAACAGTTGCGAAATTGGGTCGTTTTGTCGTTTCCGTGACTCTCTCACGTTCTAATCGCATCTCATTTTCACTTTGCCTTTGTTTTTCCATTGATTTTGCTCAGCTGATGGTCGAGACTAAAATTCCAATCCTCATGATCGATCATTTCTGCATTGAGGTTGAAGTTCAAATGTGTATAAAAGTCTACAAAAAAACACCTCAAATTGGCATAAGTGCTACTAGCAGATGGCACTGACCTTCAATTGGGGTTAAATGACATGATTAATGATCAAAAGCACTCAAGCCTGTCTATGTAGATTTAGAGTGCACTTTTTGAGCACTAATCAGCATTGAGGTTGTTTGGATGGTGAAACCAGGAGAAGCGCATTTTTTCTTGGTTCGCGTGTCGCGCTCACGATCGAAACCTCCAGAGTTGGACGATATAACTTTTTTATTCAGAACTCAGGGTTGGTGAACATTGTACTCTACAAAAGCCCCTTAGTCTGGAATGGCATTATCTTAATAAAGTGTTTGAATTTTCTTTTGAAAATTTTAATTGTAGCACCAAGTGTGCAATTGTAGTTGTGATGACATGGTCTAATGTGTGAGATGCGGGGTGGAGAAATTGTGAAGTCGATCTTTCGATTATTATGCGCGAAAAGTGAATTG
This sequence comes from Tetrastigma voinierianum, assembly GCA_016808115.1. Lineage (NCBI taxonomy): Eukaryota > Viridiplantae > Streptophyta > Magnoliopsida > Vitales > Vitaceae > Tetrastigma > Tetrastigma voinierianum. Next base: position 326,343 of record JAEQBH010002868.1, on the reverse strand, counting down.
TTCTAAACTTTATTTATATTGTTTTTGTTGTTTTATAAATAGTTTGGAGTTTGTATGTCATGGTTTAATTGTTAAACCACCAGAAGCTTATGGTTTTATTTGTTCATTATATTTTAAAGCTTATGGTTTGATTTGTTAAACCATATTTTATAAAACAACAATATGCTTTATTAAAGGCGTCGTAGCAAGCAAGCAAAACTTATATTTTCTGGGTTGAGACATGAAATCTAGTCAGCAAGCATTACAATTGAGTGATGCAGTAGCGTGAGAGATTAAAGACGTGAATTGCATTTGTTTTATCTTTACCTCAGTTGTGAAGCTTATCATACATTATGGCATATTAGAGAGGAGGGATAGTGACACGTCTTCGGAGTATATAGGGTTAAGCGCGCTAGCTTATTATGTGGTGATGGAGCATTCTACCATATTCTGGAATAGGTGATGTGGACATGAGTTGCTACCGTGGTGAAACCTGGGTTTCTGTGTTTCTGATATAACAATAAGATAGACCTCAGTGTTTGATCATTATTTATAAACCTTTTATCATTAAAGTAATTGTGATAAGCAGTAAAGCGTTTTTTGAAAAGTTTAAACTTTGCATGGCAGCAAATAGTTTTTAAAGTCTTTTGTAAAGATTGTTTTACAGGTTTGGACATTTTCAGAAGAAAGCATTTGCCAAAGCATGCACTCACTAGGCTCTTTTAGCTCATTATTTATATTTTTAAAATTATCTTCACAAATGCAGTGCATTTGATGATGGACCTCTGAGGTGCCAAAGTTTTTTAGTTATATGTATTGTATTTATACTATTAGTATATGTTGTAAGAAGATATAACTAACATTTAAAATACATTAAACTTGTATAGTTATTGCATATATATGTATATAGTTTTGTTTATGAAAATGTGATGACTGCAGAGGCTCTTTGAAGATCTTATTGGTTGCCATCTGTTTTGAAGTGTAATTCATATTTAGGTTTTAAGACATATGTCTATATCATTGATATGCTGTGAATTCTATAAAATCACAAGTTTAGAAAGAAAAATTTTTATATAGGTTTTGACCAAGCAACACGACTTAGCTTGTAAAATGTCAGGAAAAGATTAATTTTGAAAGGTAAATAGTAATTCGATTGAAATTCGGAAATTTTCTAGATTTTGGATCGATAGAAATGGACTTCAGGTTGAATTCATCGCGAAATCTAGTTGACCTTGATCAATTTACCGTCGGATTACGAGATAGTGGGGTGCCACGTTTTAAAGGCATCGGGTGTCGAGTGACACATGGCATGCTATGTGGTGCACTTGAATGTGTGGCTCACAATTAGCCACATGATTGATGATGCAATAAAAGGAAATAAATGAATTAAGAAAAAGGAAAAAGAAAATAATAATAATAAAAATAAAATAAAATAAAATAAAATAAAAAGCACCAGTGAAAGGAAAGGCCGCAAGGGGTAGTGAGGCGTCAAGGAGAAAGATTTTATTTTTATTTTCTTCTTTTTCATTTTTCTGGATCTGAATCGGACCATAGGTTTGGTGAGCAGAAGACTTAAAGTTGATCCATCATTGAGAACTCAGCAGTGGTACCAAATCTTGATTTAAGTGACTCACAGGTGAAATTTCCCTACATGGCTTATTTTCTGTCAGAAGCCATTAATGGCTTGAGATTTTTTAGAGGTTATGAGAAGCCATAAATTTCAGTTCCAAATTTTTTAGACTGGGTGTAGGAATTTTTAGGAATTTGGAATTTATTTTTCGGACGATGCAGGCTGAATTTCGAGAAGCTTGTTCTGAGACGATTCGGAGTTTTCGGGGATTGTTTTCGAACAATCGACAAGATTTTCGAATTGTTTAAAGCGGTCCCAGCTATCATTGGTTGTTTTTTGATCACAGGAGTGATGTCTTAGGTTTGTATGTTTTTGGTATCATAACAATTGGTGATGGTCATGAAGGATAGGTGCTTTTTATTTTATATAGATTAGAGATTTGAGCCATTTGTGTGTTGTGCTTGATCGAATAACATGCGGTGTGAAGAATAACATGTTAATGTATGCTATTGATTATGTTGCATGGGTGTAATTATTCATGTGACATAAAATAAATGCATTGGCATCATGCATTATTATGCACAAGAACATCACATGACATTGGGTGTGAGTGCATGGTTTGGGTCGATCCTATGTTTAGTGTCGACTTTTGGGTGAATCGACACCGTGTTTGGTGTTTGATAGACTGTCGTGGGGACATGGTGAGATCGACCTTGTGGTTGGTGTCGATGGTGGGCTTAGTGGCATGAGACTTCTTCCAAATTGAGCGCATGGTTTTAAAGTAATTGGAGAATGTCCACTGTTAAAATAAAAGTTTCATTGGGAATTGTCCAAGGTTCGAAGTATGTCTATGATTCAGAGGATGTCCATGATTCGAAGGATGTCCATGACTCGGAGGATGTCTGAAGGATCCCGACCCGGATTAACCTCATGAACCCGAGGGGACCTCCCAGCACTCCAATGGATATAGAAACATTTCCTCAAAACCATCAAATAAAATCCATGGAGCGAACCCTTTTACAATCCTTAACATATCTTTAAGTAATCACGAGCGAAGTGAATTTTTTTCTTTTTCAAACCTTGGATTTTTGGAAAAATTGGCGAGGACTATATTTTGGTTTCCCATATTTACAATATACTAGCATTTAAAACACTTTATGTCTTGTTTTTAACTTAGTTGTAAACTACCAGTCACAGCTCATTCAACTATTATATATACCATACATTATTCATATTTCAATCATCAAAGCATTCCACTTCTTGTACAATTATTACAGTTTTATAAAAAGTTTGGGCTTGTTGGGATAAGTGACCTTCGTGCCTCGTCCCGCGAGGATCAGAAAGCCAGCATGATTATTTTTCAAAATATATACATATGTATATATATACATGACAAAATATTCAATATTTACAATATGCAAAATGTATATACAATGAAATCACAATCGTTGTCTCCTCAATGGCTCGACTCACTACGGGAGGGTACTCTCTGGCCTTTTCGGGTCTGAAAATGTTTTTGGAAACATATGAAGAATAGACTAAAGGAACGATGAAGTATTACATTTCATTAAAATATTTTGAGTATATATCAAAGTAATAAATGCTTATACAATTAAAACCGATTTATTGCCTTAAACATTTATGCCTTAAACTTTCTTTCTTTCTTTATAATAAATATTTATACAATTATCCATTTATGCACTTAAACATTTATGCCTCAACTCTTTCTAATGGAACCTAGGATAAACAGAGCAGTTTAAGTCTTGGCGGTGAGGACAATCTCATTCCGGTCATAACCCTGCTGACTGGAGAAACTCACGCTTTGCATAGGGTTCCAGTCATAACACTTTATCAATGCAAGGATAGTACTCTAGACACCTATTTCCCTCCCTCGGTTAGTGACTTCTCTTTTACCCTCCCCTAAATCCTTACACGCTTAAAGTACCTCGACCGATGCTCAGTCATACTTGATCATAGGGGTTTTAGGGTAACCATCAGGTAAAACATTTCTTCAAAATACATTTATAAATCCATTTAAATCCTTTACTTTATCATTAAAACACATATACATTCTTTACACAATTTTTGAAAACTTTCATAATACCTTTAACATGTGCATACATATTTAATACACATATAAATATATATATTGATGCAAGATAAAAACATTTCCATATGCCTTAGCATTTACACCAAACATTTTACATTAAACTTTCAGTTTTAACATTCACAAAACCATTCACTTTTAAAAGCTAAATTTTCAAAATATCATTTCACTCAACACATTCCACTTCCGAATCCAGCTTGCTTCGGTTTAGTTCCGTTCATCAGAATGGTCCTTTTCATATTTTCAAGAAAATCACAACTACACATTAACTATAATTTCATTTAATCACCATATACACTCATTCATACTGTTCTTATTTCCTCACAGATCCTATTTTGCCAAGGTGGAATTAATCCAATCCGGGATCATCCGACTAAAGTTACATGTTTCTTGCCGTGAATCATTCATGAATTACACTAGGGACAGTTTGTATTACTCATTTTCGGGGTCTTAACATCATGTTTGGCTTTTCTCTGTACTATTTTTAAATTTAAGGTGCTAGGGTTCTTACTCCAAATTCAGGGATCACCGAATCGAACAAGAGCACAAATTCGTCCTAAACACAGGAGTGAAATCTATGTTAAAAGCGGATAAAATTTTGAAACACACATATTACTTTGATGAATATTTTGGTGGCAGTCATAAATTTTGTGATCAATCACATTCTTATATTTGGTTCCTCCATGAGTCTCATTTTAAATTGTGGCCCTTGAATCACTTAAATCGGATAAAGAAATGAGCAAGTTATGGCCCAATCAGCTGATCAGCTGGGAAGCGGAAACGAAGTGCCGTACACCACCGAACATGTCTGGTATACTTTGGCCTCACGGTGGGGTGTACGGTACACCCTGTACATGTACCGAGTACACCTTCGAAGTGCTTCCCAGTTGCTTCTTTTTCCACTTTTGCTACCAATTAACATCATACAACTTCTATAATTTATATACCTCAAGAATTTACATGGAATTCATCTAAAAACAACTTCACAACACTTGAATTGGTGCTATGGAACCTCAAACCTCAAAACCCTAAGTGAAAAATCCAAGAACTCAACCTAGGTCCACCAATTCTTTTTAAAACCACATAATTTTGATGATTCCATGCTTACTTTACACCAATTGGAGTTTTACTCTCCTAACTAACAATTCAAGGTTTGTGACCTTTGCACAAAACTAACAAGGAGCATCTATTGACTACACCACCCTTAGTGGCGGGCGTGCGAAGCCACTCTCCACAAATCCCTAAATTTATTTTCTTTTTGACTGAAATCCACAGGCGGCCGTGTTTATGCTTAGCTTCCTATAAAAATTTTCTTTTAATTTATAACTTAAGTTTGGAAAAAATCTTATGTAGGAAAACGACATGGCGGTTGCCTAAGTCTGTTCAAATCCTGTATACATCAGTTTACCACTATCATCAAGATGGCAGCCACCATGCCATCATTCCCATCACACTAAACTATGTACATACATATATTTCATATACATTTAAAAGTATGTTCTTTGAGTATTTCTTCTGACATAGTGATCTTGGGACCAATCCTATAGTGCTCCCGAGTCTTATTTTTCATTACCTGGAAAATAGTTTTAAAGCCTGCAAATAATGAGCTAAAGCAGGCTCAGTGAGTGTATCTTTTATAAAGGTTTGCTTTTCGGAAAGCATCTCAAAAAATGTAAACTTTCTTTTACAAATATTTTTAAGAACTTTCTTTCTTTGTGCTTTTAAAGTTTCAAACTTTCTTACTGCTTTATTTTGCTTTTCTTTAGAAACTATAAAAACTCATAGCTCTTGCTTGCTTGAGGTTTATAAAACTTCTCATACTTTTCTTTTCTTGCTTGCTTTGTCTTGTTTTGGCGGAGTCTCTTATAGAGCACTCATGACCTTTGTTTTAAAAGTTTCTAAAACTTTTCATAAAAACTAGGAGCTTGGCTCATTAGCGTACTTTGAAGCCAAACCACGGGAGCTTAGCAATGGGTGTTTGAAATCTAAGCGGAGACTGCAGGCTCCAGTTTGCTTTAAAACTCTCAGAGGCACAGGCGACAGGAGACATCAATTGATTTTGAAACAGCATATCGTGGCATAAAACATCAAACAGTGGGGCCCCCTATTTTTATTATCATGCCTAGTGAACAGAACCTAGCTCGCAGTGTCGTTGAAGGATAACTAATCGGCGTCACCTTTTTCATTTTCGGTGAATATGGTGGAGATTGATCTCGATGTCGTATCCTCATACTTAGTTGAGCTCATAACCTTATATACCCTATCATTTACGATTCTCATTTAAATGCATGATGTATGTCCTAGTTTGCGACCGAAATGACTCGATATGTAAATCCTAACATACCGTACCGTCTGGATACCTCCGACGGATTGCCTTAAAACGGGAGACGCGTTTCTGTACTAATTTGCTTGCTTGCCTCTTTGTAAAATGGTTTACACTTTGAAACCATTGCCCCTTCTTACTTGAAAAATGGTTTAATTATTCAAAACCATTTGTAGTTGTAACTAGCTAAAGAAATGGTTTAATTATTCGCCATTTGTAGTTAACTTAACGCCTCAAAGAAATGGTTTAACTTTTCAAAACCATTTACTTGCCTTGCTTGCTTAATTATGGTTTTCAATTCATTAATGCTTGCTTCTAAAATGGTTTAACTCAAACAATTTGCTTGCTGCTATCTCATTGCTTGCTTCAGCGGAAATGGTTTCACATTCAAAGCATAAAATACCAGTGTAAAGCAATTTGTAATAATAATACAATAATACACTAAAGTAATTTGGAAAATGAGTTTAAGAACCGCTCCTCTCTTTGTACAGTAACTGAGCACGTTCCACGCTATCAGCCTTTACTTTAGCCTGGCTCAAAGCAGATACGACGAAAAATTAATGCATAACTTAATGTACTTCCTGACTTAAAGTCCCTCTTTATACTCTTTTAAAGCTAAAGGTGCTAAGGGTTTCTATTCAACTGGAATCACCAATTCAGACACCGAAACTCAAGTTACGTCAAGGAAACAACCGGACTACTCTATGTCCAAAGCTGATGCAGGAATTTTTCTTGCTATAGCCCCACTTTGTATGGGTGACATTGCAGGTCAAGTGGCGATTCTGCTTTGTAGTTTGTTCTCCTTGAAGTCTATTTTACGTAGCCACTTGAATCACTCAAATCGGATGAAATGAGGAAGTTATGGCTAATCACGAAAACTAGTGAAACAGGAAAACCAGAACAAGTCCTGCAGTGGGTTAACTTCCTCTGGTAGGACTTGGCCAAAATGACCGAATCAAGTTCTACCGGTAGGACTTCCTGTGTGGCACCAGTAGGACTTACCCGAAATGCCCAGATTTTTACATTCATTTCTCCCACTTTTGTTCTTGAATTCATCCATATAACTTCTATAGATTCATAATACCTCAAGAACCAGCTTGGAATTTATCTAAAAACAACTCCACAACATGAATTGGTGTTTTGGAACCTCAAAACACAAAACATAGAGTGAAAATCCAAAGACACTACCTAAGGTCACCAATTCTTTTTAAACATCATAGCAATTTGATGATTCAGTTTTCTTTTCATCAATTGGGGTTTTACTCCGCACAACTTCATTCTAAAGAGCTTCGCATAGCTCTTTACTCGAAGCCCTAGATCAAGAGAACTAATCATACCCAAGCCCTGAAATCATACACTTGAGTTGAACAGGCATACCTTTTGGGGTTTGCGGAACCTCTCTCTTAGCTATTATTCCTTCTCTTCCTCCTTACTCTGGCTCTCTTCTCCTCTGTCGGTAAGCCTAACTTTTGGGGACCAATGAACATTTTGGTTTTTTATAATTCTCCTTTATTAAAATTAACTCACATATTTATAATAGCATTATCTTTTCATTGCTGTTGTGCTTTGCTTTTTCAATTTTCCACTAAACACTCTATAATTTAGTTTTAATATTGAGTTTATCTATTAATAGTTATCATGGTTTAATACCATAAATCCGGGTTATAATTTCTCATTTCATATTTTGATCTCCAAATATTTCGTTTATGTGACCTTGGTACTCTTATGCACCCCCTCTGATGTCATATATTTACAGCTGCACTCCTCGGGACGAGGTGTTACATCTATTCTCGAAACTAAACCTTAAGAATCAATTATATTTGATTCTAAAACATACATACCTTGATCTTTGGACTCGCCCGACACACCCACACTTTCGATGTGGCGGTGCGGCTCCTCCATGAAATCCCAGTGCATTACCCTCTGTGGCTGAAACTCCTGTGAGCGGCGTAACCTTGCTAAAACCTCCTATAAAAATTTTCTTTTCTAAACATGATTTTTTGTAAAATTTCGACATAACAGCTGCATATAGGACATGTCCCCAAATCTGTAGCTGCATCAATTTACATATCAAGCCATGTGACCTGACATACCAACACATTCTCACAAAAAACTACTCTATGTACATGCATGTTCCATTATACATATTCAAAGTATTTTCTTACATAATATTTTTACCTGAAGCACTTGTAAATGTCGGAGACCAAACCCTATTATGCTCCGGCGTCTTGCGTGCTTGTCTGTGGAAAATAGTTTTTAGCTAAAATAATGAGCTGAGCTCGGTGGAGTGTATCTTTTATAAGGTTTTGCTTTTTAGGAAAACATCTCAAAAAATGCATAAACTCTCTCTTTTACAAATGTTTTCCGGAGAAAAGCTTTTCTTTTTGCTTTTCAAGTTCTAAAACTTCTTAGCTTGCTGGCACATGCTTTTGCTTTTAAAGTTTATAATAGCACTAATACTTGCTTGCTTTGCTTTGCTTTTCTTTAAAAGCTTATAAAACTCTGTTTCTTGCTTGGCAGAAGTTATAAACCTAAAACTCTCTTCTTAAAGCTTTTTGGCTTTATCTTTGCTTGAAAGGTTTCATAAAAACCTTTCACAAACCTTTTGCTTTAAAGTTTCTCAAAACTTTTTCATAACAGACTTAACCCAGCGCATTTGAAAATAAAGCGGGAACTGGGCTCAACGGTTCGCTAAATCACAGGAGCTTAGAAACTCGGCGATTTGAAATCTAGCGGGAGCTTGGCTCTGACAGTTTGCTTTAAAATCTCGGAAGCACAGGCGGCAGGAACCAATGATTGATTTTTTTCAAAGCGTATATTATGCTCATAAAACATCAACCCCTTTGAAGGCTATTTTTGTTTCTTGTACCACTAGTGAACAGGAAGCTGCAGGCGACCGTGCCGGTGGAAGGACACAGGTCCGCATACCTTTCGATGAATAGTGCAGGTGTTTTGGTCGCCATCACCATATGTAGTTAGAGAATTTCATGCTTGCATATCTTTCGCGTACGTGCCGGTCTCTTCAAATGCATGATGTGTCTAAGTTTGCGAGGCAGGCAAAACTAAAATAAATAAATGTGAGATCTAACACCACCGTGCAGCGTCAGGAATACTATCAGCGGGTTTTTGCCTTAGAACTAGGGAAGGCCTATTTTTCACAAACATTCTTTGATTGGCAGCGCTCTTTGAAAAAATGGGTTTTTCTGATTTAAAGTAGTGCTTGCTTCTGTGAAAAAATGGTTAAATTATTCAAAACCATTTGCTTACTTTCTTGCTTGCTTGATGATTTACAATTTAAAACTAATGCACTTTCAATTATGGTTTAACTCGAAACCATTTGTGATTCTAATTCATTGCTTGGTTAACTTCAAAATGGTTTGAATTCAAAACATGAAATCTGCGTCTGAAAGCAGTTTAATAATATGTATCTGGCTAGTATTTGGAAAATGAGTTGTGTTCCCTCTTTGCTAAACTTGAGCAGTTTACGACTTTCTTGCACCAGCTTTGAAGCTTACAAACCGATGTATTAGATCACCTGCGTCGACACAACCCAAGCAATTTGTACCTTGGTGCTACAATTAAAATTTTTCGAGAAAATATGTGGGCTAAATGCAATTGCGAGGCGTATGACTGATTACGAACTAAAGGGACTATATAGTCTAAAAACACCCGAAAACATTTTCTGAAAATTCTGTTGTAGGATTGTCAGATAAATCTGAAATTTTAACAGCCAAAGCTATCAAGGAAAACGATCCGAAATTCAACGTTTAATCAAGAAAATAGTCCTAATTTGCAAAATTTACAAACTCAATCTAAAAATTTTGGAATTGAAATTTGTAACTAAAATGTTCAATGGTGCCATAGTGCTTTGAAAATTTAAATAAGTAGGAAAAATTCCTTACCTTTTCGGGTTAATGAAAAATGAATTTTAATTGTCCATAGCGTAGCTCTGTAGCGTGGAAGTAACTCTATCTTAGTCGAAAAGTGCGAGCCGTACAGAATGGCGTATATCGAGAAAAACTAAAAATTTGGGTTTTAAGCATATTTTGAATATTCGGTGAAAATCACACGTGTTTTTAGATATGGCGTGGGCCTCGTCGCGTGAGCACTTTTCATGTTTATCTGACGAAATCCATTGATTGGATTTTTATTAAATCTGAGGAAAGAAGATTGAAAAATAGTAAAAAAAATCAAAAACTCTCTCTGCGTCTTCCTTTCTATAAAATTAAGTGGTTTTGAGGTTTGATTTACATCTTTTTTGTTTATTTTTCTTTTCTAGCACAAGTGGGACCCACACATGTCCCTTTTCCTTCCTTTGCCGTTAGTTTATTTTGAACGATTTGTTTTGTCTAGGTTCGATTTGTTTGTCTCAGTGAATATTCTTCATATACTTGCAATTTTAGGATTTTTACAAATCGGTTTTAGTTTATTCTATTTGATCGGCGCAGAGTTAGTAAAAAAATATTAAATTTTGTCTGGGATTAATGAGGCTTTTACGGTGACTAGTTGGGACTTGAGACTATGATGGATCGGTTCGTCGTCAGGATCTGAAATTTTTCGAGGCTGCGATTGATGCAGTGATTTGTTATTGATAATTCTTATTTAAACTGCATTAATTATCTTTCACTTATCTTTCCTTAATTGTGGGATTGTCATAATGATTGAAATATTCTGAATCAGGCTTTTAAAAATTGTATTGTGGCGTCTCTCTTGATTATGATTTGTATCCTTTTCTTAATAGTAGTGTCTGACGGTTTTATCTCTACTGGAATTAGGGTTCAGCCCAAGCTTTCATTTCCTACTTTGGTCTCCAAATACTCTGATGTGACACTTAGTGCTGCATACCTTTTTGCGTTGCTCGTGTGCATGTGCCTGTTTCTGCCAAGGACGAGGTGTTACACTCCTCCCTCCTTCTTCTTCCCTCTTCTTCTCTTGCTCCTCTTGGCTCTCTCTCATTCTCAACGAACCCTAGCCTTATGAGACAAAAATGAATTTGGCTTTTGTCTAAAGCAGAAACATTTATCTCCCATATTCTCCATATTTTGCAATTAAGTCCTCAAACATTTTAGATTTTTGAAATACCCTTGTTTAATTTCCACTATGGCCCATCTCACTTTTTGATTCTAATTTCCACTTATCCTTTTGCTAAATGACAAAATTGTACCCTTGTTTTTCAATACATATTTCGGGTTCCATAAACTTTTCATTTCTGCCCAGTCTCTCAAAATACTACTATGTGACACTTGGTACTCTTATACCCTAAATATCTTATCTTTGTGCCTCTCTAAGGACGGGAGTATTACAAAATGTTCTTGGGTTGGTAGTGAGAGTCTTTCCCATTCTATAAGAGTCCTTTGGGTCGTGGATTCGCTCTCTCATGGAGCGAAAGAAAAGAAGCTGATTGGGACTCTTGGTAATAGTAATTCCTATGAGTGGGACTCTTTGAAGAGATGAAGGGTGGGGACCCCGCAGTAAAGGCGCCAGCACATTTGCAAGTAAAACAACTCTCTCACTAGTGGAGTCCTCGACGAGTCAGGCGCTCGCCTCCATGAAGCTGGCTGTGAACCTAAGGGACTCTTATAGACGCTACCAACAACTAATAACTGAGTTAGTAGTGAGAGTGTACACTTCTATAAGAGTCACTTTGGGTCGTGGAGTTCGAGCTCATGGAGGTGAAAGAGACGTTCAGGACTGCCGTAACAATACCTAGTGGGACCCACGAAGAGATGGAAGGGTGGGGACGCGATATCCATGATTCGATGTCCATGACCCGTAGGATGTCACATGATTCGGAGGATGTCAAGGTTAGGAGGAGATCCAGGTGTTGGATGTCAATGTTCAAAGGATGTCCCGCGGTCGGAGGATGTCAAGTCAGGAGGTTTCCATGGCTGGGAGTGTGTCCACGCGGGTTGGGAGGGATTATCGAATGTTCGGAGGATGTCCGCGGTCGAGAGGATGTCAGGTCGGAGATTTCCATGGTGAGTGTCCTAGGGTTTCGGAAAATGTCCAAAGGATTTAAAATATAAAACAAATACCTTTGTTTGGAAAATGGTTGTCATTGGAAAATGACATTAGTTCACACTTGGAAAATAGCATGTGTGGAGTCGGTGTGGACTCGAAATATGGGATATGGTGAGTCACATTCTCATCCATGGCATGTAGACATTCAAGTAGGGACATACATGATTCACTTGAATGTTTGTTAGTTTGTTTGGTTGCCATTGCATGTGCATTTTAGGTGGGAGTAACCGTTGTAGGAGATTATCACTATTGGGCTTTGCTCACCCCGTCGTGGGACCCCCTTTTAAGTACAGGTCCAGTGTAGGTGATTGACCCGCATATGGAATGAGAGCTAGATATAGTTCATGTATACCTTTTTGTTGTATAAAAGGACTGTAAATGGATTGTTGATTAAATAGTCTATCATATATTTTTGTATATTTGTGAATTAAATATGCAGGAATAGGTCTCAATATATTGAGACAAATGAGTGTGATATTGGGACACTCGGTATCCATAGGTTTATGTAGGTTGACGGGTTGTCAACGGGACCCTCGGGATAGGGGTGTCAGATAGCATCATAGGATTCTCTAGTCGTTGGAAGCATCGGCTGGGAGTTTCTATGGGGTTGTCGGCACATCGCTTGCTAGTAGGGTGAGGGTGTGTCACCTTGTTCATACACAAACACATCACAAGCTAAGCCATTAGAACACACAATTTGACTTCCACACAATTTCAACCAAGTATATCACTCAATTCAAGCAATGATATACTAAAATCATATACTGATTTTGGAATATAGATACCCACACACACAGGCCATGAACTGGCCACAAAACAGTCTATAAAATCAGTAAGAGACTGTCCAACATAACTCTTTGAAAAGAGCATAAAAAAACCAAATCTGTGAGAACCAAATTCCATTCACTAGCATATGGTTAGATTTTAGATTCTAAGAGCTTTCCATAGAGTCCAAGAACATGTGAATTGGAGTTCGAAACAAGCGAAGGACATAGTAGTCAGGATTCAGCGCGCCGATTGCATGACCAATTTCGCAACCCATGCAAAATTTTCTCACACCATTCTGAATTTTGTAGGGTTTGTGAAATTGGGATCTCATAACCTTGTGAATTTTTGCAAGGTGCCTTTCCATCCCTAATCTGCTTTGAACCAATCGATTCCAGCCACCATGATTTATTCAAGGCGCAAAAGCCTCGAACACCTAGACCCTGCCAATCCCAAAATGGCGATCCTAGGAACCAAAATAGACCAAACCGGTCTTTCGATTACTCCCGACAACATAGTGGCTGCCTTTAGACCGAGGCCTATGGTTAGGGCTGAACCAATAGCCATTGAAACGGCCCTTAAGCATGAAATAACTAGAGTGGAAGAGCCTACCTCTTGAGCGTGAGCAACGACTGAGAAGTTCGAGTGAACACTTCTTGAACCCAAATCTTTCGACTTCCCGAACCTTCTGGGCGAAACCTTGGCAAAACTTGGAGTTTCTGGTATCCATTCGTAGCCCTCACCGAGTACTTAGACTTTAAACGCCCCAAGCTGGTAAGACAATACCTAATCTCTTTACGCCATTAGAGGAAGTTTAGACTTCTCTCTACACCTCTCTTCTCAAGCACGGTTCGAAGGAAAATCAATTTCCTCCTCCTTACTTGTTTTTTGTCTAACTTGCTTGAGTTGGATAAGTGGCTCTTAAAGCACCACATATGCGATCCTCGCTGGATCAGTTCTTACCCGAAACAATTTATTTTATGTGTTTAGGTTCAGATTCAAATTTATTTTTTGAATAGAAACTCCTTGGGTTGTGTCTAACTCTCGAGATCTATTGAAATCTCGTGCTTGGGTCACCCCTAAGCGTAGTTGCCACCGAAATCATGAAAAGTCCATTTTGTCTTGAATTCATGAAAAATTTCAGTAAACTGGTTTCAATAGAACAGACCGATGATGAAATTGTTTTTTATCATCGGGAATATAGAAATTTTCAAAGTTTCACTGAACCATTCTTGACAAATTTTTTATTTATTTATTTATTATTATTATTATTCATTTACCGTTTTCCAAGAAAAGATTTATAATTTTTCTGGGTTTTTACATTTAACACTTCATCAAGTCTTATTAATGTTAGAAATTGGATTAATTTTGTAAGTCATGTTGCCAGAACAAAATTAGATAAATTTGTACATGTCATGTTTGCACCTCATATAATGTAAACCATTCCAAAGATGGTGTATTACTCGAGTCAAAACTTGATAAAATATATTAATCTGTTTTGGTTTCACTGAATCTATATGGGAAAGAAAAGAACCTTTATGAGGCTTATCTGCACTTAAAAGGTATAACTAAATTTTGAAAAAAGAAAAAAAGCAACATTAAATAAGCATAAAAAAATTCATAAAAACCAAAATTTAATGGCTCACGAAATTGAAGCTAACTTCTAAATTCTATCCTTCATACTTTCTTCTTTTCTATATTTCATAAAATTTATATAAACTAAATTACTCTCAAAAAATATAAGAAACATAGGAAATAGAAAATTACTTATCAACTTATTCCTATTTTATTTCTGCATATTTTGTTTGAAAGAAAAAAAAATCCTATAGGATTGAGAAAAATCTTAAACTTAAACTTAGCTTATTCCTTCTTGATTTCTACTTGTTTTATTTGGAAGAAAAAAAGTTATTCAGGATTGAAGAAAAATATTTCACTCAAACTTATAAGTACTATCTTTTCTTTGTTTTCTTTAGTGCTATGTTTTTTTTTAAAAGGAGAATATTATTAATTGTATCCTTCCATCACTTTCTTCTTTGCTATATATATCTATGAAATTTATATAAATAAATTACTCTCAAACAATACGAGGGAAACATGAAATAGAAAGAAAATTACTTACCAACTTATTCCTTCTTGATTTATGCTTATTTTATTAGATAGAAAAAAAATCATATTGGATTGAAGAAGAATCTTAAACTTTAACTTAACTTATTTCTTATTTTAAAAGAAAAATAACTAAACTTCAACAACTTACACATATTCACTGTCTCTTCTTCGTTTTCTTTAGGGTTATATTTTTGTTTTTTTGTTTTTTTTTTTAAAGGAAAATAATTTTATTGATTCAAACTAGCAATACATTCGATATAAAAACATAATCAAATTCAATAAAAATTCTAAAGGATGATACAACATCCAAGTTAATAGCACAATGAATCGGCTTAGCTTAAAGCCTACACATTTGGTAATTATATGATGATTATAATACATACGACTCAGGTTACGCAATATATTGTGACCATGATTTGACAGTGTGGCATGATCGGTTTGTCGTTTGAATCACTCACACACACACAAGAAAGCGTCGCAACAAGGCGTCGAGAAACTAAACTTTTGTATTAGAACAACATAAACCATACAGCAGCACAAGGCGACGACAAAAAATACAGCGCAAGATGGCAGTAATTCTTGAGGCTATGTTCTCCCAAAAATATTAGGGAAAATGGTTGAAATTAAATTAATAAATCATTTTTATGTTACTTCTAGCTAAATCTTCTTATTTAAACTATTCAATTTAAAATATTAAATAATTTTTAATTTTAATTGATTTTATTTATATTTTGTTTTTTGATATTTCTACTATTTCTTCGACCAAATAGAACTTAAAGTTTTTTTTTCTATCTTTGCTTCTTCTTTTTTTTTTTAAATACATAAATTGTGGACCATATTTTGGGCATTTGGGCATGTATCTTCTTTTGGGCCATTTTTAATGCTTCTGAAACTTCTAAGAGCCAACTATTTTCTTCTAATTTTTATTAGACACTTTTTCTTCCCTTTTTTTTTGTGTTGGAAGTTGTTTTTTTACCTTTTTTGTCACATTGTATAATGAAAAATAAGATGATTTGCAGTCTCCTAGCACTTTTTAAATAAAAAAACATCTAATAGTAAAGGCAAAACCTATTTTCAACAATTGGTTTAAGTTTAAAACTTATTCTTTCCCAAAAAACAATTTTTGGTTGTTAATACGACTCTTTGCAAATACTCTTCATAGGAAAGAAATTGAGGGTCTTATGTCGAGGCTCATTCTCTAGGCTTCACCGTCATAGGGGAAGGATCACTCCATGGGTAAAGTGAAGGCTCTTCAAGACCATACCCTAATGAGAGGAAGAATCTAAGAAGACTTATGGAGACCTCCTTAGCTACAAGAGTTTGGAAACTTCTAAAAAGCCATAGAGAAGTCCACTCCTCACATGTGTGGAAAGGGTGTGAATTATTGTCCTCACATTAAAATTAAGTGGGTGGCCTACTAACATTGTATTGTAATTAAAAGAATACCCCAATATCTTATTTATTATGAAGATATTTACCCTTGATGGAGTGGGTAAATTATAATAAATATAATTTATTATAAGAACATCTATTTATAATAACTATAATTTATTATAAGAACAGTTATTCGAATTACACGTTTAGAACGGTTTTTTAACGTGCATTCTTGGCCCTCTTCTCCTATCAATAAGTTATATATATAGAAACCCCTTCATGTCGCGATTCGTCACTCTTCCATCAATTCTGAAAACAATTATGTGTATCAAAAGTTTGATAAAGAGAAGAAGAAGTCAAGGATTTAAGATCTATATTGAAATCTCTCATGCATTCGCGTGTTCTATTTCAAGCGGTATGTAATCTATATTTTATTATTATTATTATTATTTATTATCGAGAGATGAGTTTGAATCAATGATGCGGAATATTTGTTTGTTGATTTCCGTATTAAATCTCAACAAATGGTATTAGAGCTAGATTGAATTTAAATATTCAGAATCATTGTTTTATAAAGATTAAATTTTGAGATTTATCTTAAATTAATTCGTCTCACTAAAATTTTTTTTTTAATTAAACAAAATAAAGACCGGCCTCAACGCGTAGAAGGAAGATTTTTTTAATTTTCCTTCTATATTGTTTGGATCAATGTGATTGAGGGGGCGCTGGTTGGCGTCGATCCGTTGGCCGTTTTCGGGTGCCATTGTTAGCTGCGCCATTCTTTGGCGTTTCGGGCGCCATTCGGACATACGGATTAAGCACTTCAATAAAGGAGAAATATAGAATCACAACACTTGTTGATGAGTTATCATTATCATATTGAATATGAGTGAGAGTCTGCAAGATGTCCATGTATCTGTGATTTGAACCTTTGTGAAATTATCGATGAATGCCGATTTCTTTGACTTTATTATGATTGATTATTATTGAATGGAATGATTATTAAAGATACTATTTCCTTGATTTTTAACTAAATTAAAAATTAATTTCATCTTGTGAAATTTTATCCAAATAAACCAATTTATAAATGTAAGGTTAACTAATTTAGATAGCTGCCAAAAGTAACACAAGTGGAAGTAGGCCTTATGTTATTGGTGCATAAAAGGAATAAGGAGACTTATAAAATTCTTAATAATTACTCTTTATAATTAGAATGAGAGACTAGCAAAGGAGAGTCAATTTACGCTGGTATTAGTGTAGTTTTTATTTTGTGTTGCTTAGAAGGTAAAATGGGTACCCAAGGTAACATATAAATGACCTGAAATAGTAAAAAAGTGTTTCAAAGCTCCACTCTAAGTGAACCTTTGGATATGTTACAAATTTACCGAGGAAGGTACAATGATATCAATATTCATTGCTATTTATTTTATACTTAAGGCCTTATTGCGAGCATTGTTCTATTTTATCACGGTTACGCCGTTACACTCTTGCATCACGAATGTTGTTTTTGATGGGTCGAACTTTTCTGAATGATATGAAAGGGTTCAATTCTCAGTGGGCGTATTGGATCTTGACTTGGCTTTAATAACAGATAAACCTCTTGAAGCTACGGATGGCGGTACTCGAGCAAGTGGAGACAATCAAAAGCACAGGCAGATCCAACGGACTGATATGATGTTTATGAATGACTATTGCGATAATATCAAGACCTCTCTCCCTCGGCCCAGGTTTGCCTCGGAATTTACGGGAAATCTGTTGAGGAGCGCTTCAAGCGCGATAAAGTCCCATACAGGCACATTGATGGGTGAATTGACCACCATGAAATATGATGGTGGAAAGGTATTGACAACATATTTTAAACATAATTTGAAAAGAAATTTCTGCTGAAAGCTTAAGGCACTAGGCATGGGTATGGGTGAGTCCTTCTTAGTACGATTTTTCTTAACTCACTTCCATCCACGGTTGCTCCATTCCAAAATCCACTATAATACTAACGAGGGTTAGTGGAACTTGAATGAGCTCACGATAAATGTATACAAGAGGAAGTGAGGATTAAGACAAAGAAGGACATAATCTTGCTCTTCTTGTAACTCATGGCATCACGAAGAAGAAAGAAAATTCAAAGGAAAGAACTTTCCACACAGAAAAGTGGACACAGGAAGGTAGCCAGAGTCATGATGGAAAATTCACGGTAAGTTGCTACTTTTGTGTCAAGAAAGGGCATGTGAAGAAGGATTGTATCAAGCGTAAGGCTTGGTTCGAAAAGAGAGGTATAAATCTTTCTTTTGTATGTTATGAATCCAATATTCAGCGAGTTCATGATACTTGGTAGATTGATTACGGAGCCACAACTCATGTGACTAATTTAATGCGAGATTCCTTACAACGATGAAGCCAAAGGAAAGTGGATTCTCTCTGTAAGCATGGGAAACCGTCTCAAGGTTGGAGAAGATGGCTGTTGTTACCTATCGGCTTACTATTAGAGCCGGGTTCGTCGGATGGATCCTTTTAAACACTTTATATTGTACGCCCATCTCTAGAAAATTTCAGTTACCTTGTCCAAATTGAATTACTCTTTTGGATATTACCATTTTATTGATTCTGAACAATTAAGTTTTGATGTTAAAGTCTATTACTGATTGGTTAAGTATTTTATGTGATAGTTTTATATAAAATTTCCGCTTGAATCATAATTTGCACAACTTTGATAACCTTGCATTCAATGTTGGTTCAAAACGTGGCAATTAATGAAAATTCTTCCAATCTTGTGGCATAGAAGACAGGAGCACATCTCTAGAGAAAAGTGAAATTAGTGAAGGAAGGAATTTGAAATCTTGGCTTTCACTGATTTTCCTCTATATACATGGTTATAAAGGAAAGCAAACTAAACATACAAAGAAAGTCTGCACCAAGTAATCTCGCTAGATAGTCATACGAATATTTGTGAATGGCTCTACATTAAAATGTGCTACGAGGAGAGAAATATTTTCTCCACCTTTATAAGATGATCTATCTAGATTGTAGTTATGTTTATCTAAGCTGCATGAAAAATCTCAGAAATTGCATTGAAATCTTCGAGATGTTCATATGAAGTCGAGGAACAATTAGATAAAGAATTTAAAGTGTGAGATCGGTCGAGGCGGTGAATATTATGGCAGATATGATGAATCGGGACAAAATCCTTGTCCTTTTGCCAAATTCCTTGAAAAGCATGGCATTCGTGCTCAGTACACAATGCCTGGTACGCCACAGTAGAATGGTGTTGCTGAAAGGCATAATCACACATTAATGGAAATGGTTAAGAGTATGATGAGTTACTCTTACGTACCTGTGCCCGTTGTGGGGTGAAGCCTTAAAAACGCAATGTATATCTTGAGCGAGTTCCTAGTAAGAGCGAGTTCAAAAAACTCTTTTCGATTATGGGTTGGTAGGAAACCCTAACGAGACATAGCATATATGGGGTTGTCAGTGACGAGAATCCATAACCCACATGAGAAAAGCAGTTCAAGAGCGATATTTGAATATTTCATTGGCTATTTGGATAAATCGAAAGGTCTGATTTTGTGTCCCTAACCACGGTGTGTGAGAATTGTTGGCTTAGAGTAATGCGATTCTAATGAGAATGGCGAAATTAGTGGGAGTAATGAACTAAGAAGGTAGATGTTGAAGAGATAAGAGTGGATATCCCACCACTTTTACCTCGAAATTATTGTCCCTGACTTTGTTCAATAAAGTTGAGGAAAGAATGAACAACATAATAGAGATGAAGTTCATTACCACCAGAAAATATTGCCATTGAAAATGTTGTAGAGCCACCACAATCGACACCTTTGAGGAGATCTCAAAGAGAAAGGAGACCTGCCATTACAGATGATTATGTGGTGTATTTACAGGAATCTGATTTTGATATTGGGATAGGGAGGATCGGTTTCGTTTCTAAGCCATGGAAAGTGATGATTCTAGTAAATGGATGGAAGGCGTATGATTGAAGAGTTGAAATCTATGGCCCATAACGGTGTCTAGGATCTCATCAAATTGCCTAATAGTTATGGCAGTCGGATGTAAATGGAGTCTTTAAGATAAAGCGGCAGCTAAAGAGAGCAATGTCGAGCGATTTAAGGCGGACTTGTGGCCAAGGTTTCACTCAAAGGAAGGTATGGGTCTGAGATACCTTCTCTCAGGTTAAGAAAGATTAAGCAGAATCATCATGGCACTTGTAGCTCATTTTGATTTAGAGTTACATCAAATGGATCTAATGAAAGCACGCATTCTTAATGGAGTACCGGATGAAGATGTCATCTATGGACTGCGCTTGAAGGTTCACAGAAGAAATGAACACCTAGTTTGCAAATTAAAGAAATCCATTTACGGTCTTAAGCAATGACTTCCAAACAATGGTATATTAAGTTTAGTAGCCACCTTATCTTTGATTTAAAGAGAACATTGTTGATAGGTGTATATATATATCATGCGAGAGAAGTTAGTGGGGCAGTTTATATTTACGATCACTTGTATGTGGATGATATTTTTGTAGTGATCTTGGTTTTATTAGGTGAAACCAAGGAATATCTCTCTAAAAAACTTCCCATGATTTGATAACTGGGTGAGGCAAACTATGTTATTAACATCAGATCTTTAGGGATCTAGATCTCGAGTGTTAAAGTTTATCTCGAAAGGATATATTGATTGGGTTTAGAGAGATTTAATATCAAGATCATGTTCATCGGAGTATTGCACCTATATTGAAAGGTGACAAATTAAGTAAAATCTGGGTGTGCCTAAGGAATAACATGGAAGGAGTAAATGGAAGAAAATTCCTTATGCATCGTATATAGGGAGGAGTTTGATGCGCTCAAACATGTACAAGACCCGGATGTAACTGTTGTGAGTATGTTAGGGAAGATACCAAAGTGATCGAGGATTCGAACACTGGAAAGCTACAAAGAAGGTCATGAGGAATTGCCCACACAAGGGACAAGGATTATATGCTCCACATATAAAGATCTGAACAATTAGAGGTTGTTGGTTACTCGGATTCTGATTATGGTGGTTGTCTCGATAGCTTAAAGTCAACGAGTTTGTCTTTATGCTAGCAAATCGAAGCGATCGTGGAAGAGTGAAAAAAAATCAGTATCTTTGCTTCGTAATGATGGAGGCCAAGTTTGTTGCTTGTTTTGAAGCTTCAAGTCATGCTTTATGGTTGCGAAATTTTGTCTCAGGGCTTGGTGTTGTCGACTCTATTGCTAAACCTTTGAGAATATATTATGATAACACCGCAGTTGTTTTCTTCTCTAAGAATGGCAAACTTTCTAGTGGATCGAAACACATGGTTCAAAATATTCAGTTGTTAAAAGAAAGAGGGAGTCGAGAGAGAGCAACAGAATATGTTAAGAAATATTAGGACCACACTTGTAGTTCTTGGTCATTAACTAAAAGTTACCTCAAAGAACACCTATAGAACATGTTATGAGGATGGGCCTTTTGAGGTAATCCATATGTATGATAATGAATGGTGGTTATGTATTGAAAATTTGCGCATTAAAATTGTTTATGTTTATTCTTGTTTTTCAAATTATGGGTGCACGCGTTTTATTGTTGTCAACAAAATTGTCACGACAGGCAGTCTGAGGAGCTATTTGGCGTTATGTTTGGAGTTAGGAAGGAAACATGACATTATGGTCATGTGACCGCCATGACTTGCATTTATAATCTAAACTGATTCAGTATTATGGTATATGATTTTTTGGGCGTATTATTGCAGTTGTAGAAATCGTGATCACCCAGTGTCAGAGTTATTTTCCATTATATATTTTATATGTAAACTAAATATATTATAGTTTCATAATCGGTTTAGTAGGCGAGTGGGAGAATGTTATTTCCACATTAAAATTAGTGGGTGGCCGCTATTGTATTTAGCCAATTAAAAAATACCAGTATCTTTAAGTATTATGAAGATATTTACCCTTGATCGAGTGGGTAAATTATAATAAATATAATTTATTATAAGAACAATTATTTATAATAAATATAATTTATTATAAGAACAATTATTCGAATTACACGTTTAGAACGGTTTTTGAACGTGTATTCTTGGCCCTCTTCTACTATCAATAAGTTATATATAGAAACCCCTTCATGTGCGGTTAGGCACTCTTTATAAATCTGAGAAAACAATTATGTGTATCAAAGTTTATTAAAGGAGAAGAAAGAGATCAAGGATTTAAGATCTATAAAAATTTGAAGAAATCTCTCGTAGGCATGTGTTCTTCAAATGGTATGTAATCTATATTATTATTATTATTTTATTATCATAGATGAGTTTGAATCAATGATCTGGAATATTTGTTTGTTAATTTCCGTATTAAATCTCAACATGGATGTGGCCTTAAAAACCGAGGGTTAATCAAACCATTATCAACTGTTGAGAAAACTTGTGAATATCAGAGTGACCCGATCACCTTGTTATCAATCAAATTCTCTTGGGACCATAATTTTAACAAAAATCGCCGCGAGGAGTCTCCTTTGTACGAGGAGCTCTATCCAAAATCCAACCACTGCAAACATAGTAACATGACCCATCAGAGGATTGATATAAATACAATGACCTCGCGAATTCCATATGTGATAAAATGACTTGCATGGGACTGTTATCATGTTCATTAAAACATATAGGATATATCATTTGAAAAACATAGTTCATGAGGTTATGATACAAGCTGCCCAAACATTGCATAGAAATAGACAGATTGACCCCACGGGTGTATTTCAATCGTGAACTGAGCCGCCTTTGAGCCGCCTAACACATTGGGCGCTGGAATAGGTATCGTCGTGTCTGCATGCGCCGAAATCAACACCATATAAGATTGATGAGTCGTTAGATGAAACCGAACTTCTGAAGTGCAACCCACTAAGATACATAAAATGAACCGTACATTCTGTTAACTGCACGTTCCGCCTCAGTTATAAATCTTTGTGTTGTATAGAATGAGAGATCAGACCAACAACATACCAACGTTGCGATCACCTGGCTGTCATTGATACTAAAAGCTCGTGCGATAAGGTCTTAATAGCGCCGGATTGCTCGGCGGATGTTTTGCAAAGGATGTCATTTGCTTTCAAACCAAAAGCTTTTTGGATGTTACTCCTCAATTATCATTTGTATTCAAAACCATGTGTCTTTTTGTGGATAGCGAATTTTCGGGGTCTCACGGTAGGCTTTGCAAGCCTTCCTACACTTTCACCGAACTCGAGTTGACACATATGTATAACAAAAATCTGGGGGCTTTACGCTTTGGGAGACATCTATCCTTCTTCTTACCCAACACATATTTTCATTTTCATTTATACAACCGTGTGACCCTGTTGAATTTTGTCCTACCTTATCGAGTCCACCCAATCAAACACCAAACGCAGTGTTGATTATAACCATGCACTCACACCAATTCAATGCGATGTCCCCGTGCATATGCAATGCAATGCACCATTGCATGTTATATCATGCCACATGCATAATGAATGCTACATGGACAATGCTAAAACCGTACACTACACCGTGTACCATGGACAATTATATCAATCAACATAAAATTTCCAAATGATCACATTTTCATGTCAGTTTTGCACACACATATATAAATCAGTAAGTCATCACCAATCCAAGCAATGAAGCATACTTTATCCTCTAAGGCCAAATTTATTTGACCTGCTGTAATCACAATAGCCTACAAACAAAGCCATGCAATGGCTGTATCATACACAAACTCATCACATGTCAATACATTAGGACACACATATTGACCTTCAATCAATTACCCTGGCATATGTTCAAACTCAAGCAATGACAACTTGATCCTCAAGACCAGTTGTGGCATAGAGATGCTCACAAAACATTCCACATAACAAGCCATAACATACCATAGAATAGTTTCGAACCTAGTTCAGAAACAAGTCCCCTGACAGTTCCAAAATCTGGACACAAACCATTAAACAACCTAAGTTGTAGAAGTCCCGGGAAATGGACCATAACTTGAGGAAATTTGTGAGAGTCCCAATTGGGTGTTAAAAGCTAAATCAATTTTATAAGATGCGGCTATAATTTCCGCAGAAGAACAGATTAAGTGCTTAAAGTACTATTTTAGGCCCTATTCAGATGGGTTTTGGTGCTTTTTGCGCATAATCATATGAATTAAACCGATTGTCATGTGCATGTCCCTTAGTGTTTTTGATTTGTTTCGAGATTGTTTGGACGGGTTTGCGAATGTAGGAACCCCGACCAAGCAGCTCTTATTGGTGCTGAATGAGAATCACAAATCATTCACCGTGAGGTGATGGGAAATGTCGAATGCGTGAAGAATTGAAGGCAAAGTGATGAATAAGAAGTGCAGGAAGGGATGTAGTGGGATGCAGTAGCAAGCAGGATCAAAGCTGGGATTTTCGCTATGATTGCGAAAATTTCGCTGGGATTGCGAAAATTTTGCAATCATAGCGAAAATTTACTTAATCTGACGAAGAATTTAAGCTATGTGAAAAATTTAAGCTGGCCCAGCGAAGTCAGCATTCTGTGAGGAAATTTTCCAATTTGATTATCTCACAAGAATTTTAAGCTATGCTAGCGAAATTTCTTATAAATGAAAATTATTGCCTGTGTTTGGTATTTTGGTTCTAAGCGACCACGTTTTGATGTTTTACCATTTGTCCCATATGTAATTTCATATTTTAGGCATTTTTGTATTTTCCACACCTTTGGGGTTAGTATATAAGCCCTCTGACTTTGTAACCTAAGCGACTTTTCATTTTATAAAGTTTTCAGCTTGCATTTAGGTCTCATTTTGCTCTCTTCTCTCTCCTCTTTCTCTCATTTTCTCATTTGCCAAAACACCCCCTTGAGGATGGCTGACTCAAGGGATGCTTGGCCTAAGCTTCCTGTATGAAGATGAGGTTGCTAGCTTGGTTTTGGGGCTTCTTTGTAGGTTGTCCTCATGCTTTAAATGTGCAGTCTTTGCATTTATGGTTCCATATTTTCAAACCTAGGTTTTAATGCGTTTAATGTCTTCCCCTTGGTCAATACTTGCCATGCTTTAGGGTTGATGCATTCTTAATGATGCAGCGACATTCTTTAGATGTCATTTACGAGCCATGGGAATGAGGTTAAATGCTAGGGTTTCAAAATGAATGGGACTTTGAATGCTTAGTACTTGGGTTGACTCAAATAGGAATTGGTTTTTAGGGTTAGGTTTTATGGCTAAGCAGATCCGATTTTGGCTTTGGTACATGTCATTTGCCTGTCAGGGAAAGAACGAGGACATTGTGATACCCCCGTGTTATCGAAATTTAGTGACCCCGAGCCTTGAAGTTAGCATTTTCACACTTTCATTTAAGCTATTTCGATTAACCTTGAACACACACAATCTCCGTTTTCAACCGTCAAAAATTACCAAACAAAAAGTCTCACCATTCTCGAACACTAATGCAAATCATTCATGGGATGAAAACCCATCCAGAGTTCGACCACTAGACATTATCTTTGTAGTAGCTTGACTACGGCATTAGGAGGGATAGGATATAAATTTTGGTCGGATCACCCTCTTGTAGCACAAGTAGAACATAATTTAAAATTCCCTATTTTGGCTAAACGAAAATACATCCCAAAAATGCGGACCGGTGTATAGGGTCAAAACGGGACCTTTGTGGCGATCCGGAAAATGGACCATAACTTGAGCTATAGAGGTCCAATTTGGGTGATTTAAAAACCTACATCAAGTTTATAGATGCAAATATAGTTTCCATGAAGAACACTAGTCCAAATTCCTCCCTTTTCCCAATCTAAAACCAGTCCTAAAATCTGGACGTTTCATAGGCAAAAGCAGACCTTATTCATGACCAGAATTTAGCCAAAACGGCCCCTGAGGCCATAAAACTTGATTTTCAGCGAGCAGCCCTGAGGGCTATAAAAATGGATTATTAGTTTAAAAAACCCCTAAGGAGCTATAAAAACTGATTTTTTTTAATCCAGACAGGCGTTAGGGCAAAAAACACAACCAAATAGCCCTTAAAGTGGAAAATAAACCAAAGTAGGAAGAATCCTTACCTTTTGGAGCTTAGAAGAAACTCTAGGAAGCCCCGTTGACACTTCCTAAACCCAAAACCTTTGATTTTCCAAACTCCTTGCTTGAATATTTGGCAAAATCATGTGTTTACGACCTGTAGCGTAGCCCTGTCGAGTAGATGGTGCGTTCTTGGCAGGCAATTAAAAACAATCAATCTCCATAGATCATAGAGAGAAGCTGGAGTCTCTCTCTCCTTTATCACTTTCCCTCTCTCCCGGCCAACTACATGAAAAATGGGCTATCTTCAGCCCTAACTCCCTTTTTGTCTAACTTAAGTTTAAGTTAGATGAGTGGCCCACGTCGTGCCACATGTCCACGACCCGTTCGGGTTCGTTTCTACCCTGAAACAATTTATTTCTTCTTGGTTTAAGTTCAATTTATTTTTAATGAAATTTACTTAATTTATTTTCCACTTTCAATATTTTTTTTTCAAAAATCCGTTTTAGGGTCCATCGGACACCAGCCTTGCAGAATTATGAAATTCGATTGTCTCGAATTAGCCAGAGGGTCGTCTAGGTAACTAGTTTTCACGAGAGGAATCCAATGGCGAGTCCGTTTTTTCATCTAAGATTTAGAAAAATTCTAGTTTTGCAACTTGTACTATAACGACAATTTACCGTTTTGCCATTTTTCGGAAAAATTCAAATTTACCTTAGTTTTACAGTGGAATGATGTGGAAGGGTATGGAAGGATATGGAAAGATGTGGAAGGGTGTGAAAAGATGTGGAAAACTATGGAATACGGGAGAATAATCTAAAGTCTTCCATAGTAGTTTTGTATATACTTGTACACACTAGGATGTTCTAGAATATTCATGAATGGTAATCATCGAGGTTCTAGCGATTTCCCTGAGTGCCTATAAATGGGAGGCCCTCATTTGGCTGACCACCGCTGACCATTAAAGTTGAGGCTTCTCGAGCATTGTATAGAGTTCTTCCTTTAATAGAGTTTCTTTCTTTCAAGTGTTCGATCTCTTGTGGTTCTCTTAGCATCCAAACCTTGGGTAGAAGCGGAGCATAGCAAACAAGGCGAGGGGGAGGCTGACGTAGCAACATGCAAGGGGCAAGTTGTCCCCAAGTGCGTAGGGCTTATATAATTTCAATAAAATTATTTCCTTATAACTTTCTCTTTTAAATTTCTTCTTTAGCAATGGTATTGGGTTAATAAAAAATTTAATTTTAATACATTATCGTTGCCAATAAAAATTCTAATTTTAATACAATTTCTAAAAAAATTATGAGTAGAAAAAGCTAAAATATTTGTCTTTTTTTTATTCATAAGCATGATAAATCAATATTTGAGTTAACTTTAATGATAATTTCCCTAAAATGGGGACTGTAAAATAAATATAAAAAAAGCTTGTTTCCGTTTTGAAAAGCAAGGAGTTGAACCTTTTCAAAGTTAAGAGCTTTTAACCTTTATTATGGATACACACACATGAACACAGTCTTTTCTGTTTCATTTATACTTGACATTTTTTTATCTATCAGAATTTGAATAGAAAGAAAAAGCAGAGAAGTTCATAAAGGGAGATTCCCCTTTGCTTGATTCATTGTGGGCTACCATTAATATAAAAGAAATTTTTAAAAAATAAAAATAAAATAAAAAACTCAAAATTGAATAATTGGGTTTTTCCAATACATGCCTTGATAAAAGAGTAACTCCAATCCACAACCTTCAACATATTGAAGAGTCCCAACAAAAAGAAAAGGAAAAAAATATTTATTTACATTATCATTAATAATACTTCCCCTTTTCTTTACTTGAGGAGGAGGAGAAGGAATGGAAGGAGGACCACACCCAAATATTTTTAAATCGTCTTTCAGGCTAAAAATAAATGAATAAGCATGAAATAAAGCTGCAAAGCTATAATTAAAGTCATATATTTATATGTTGTAAATAAAGGATTTATTCATGTAGTGAATGACCACATACAACAACCTAATAACCTATTGAATAGGAATGAATGACCAAATGAATAAAGCCAATTCATGAAGGCTTTCATGAATTCCCTTTATGAACCTCATTTATATGGTTCATGTATAAGGGGATTAGGTAAGTCTATAAGTCGCAAGAGCTCTGCCTCTTTGTAGAATGGCATCAGTTTTCAAGAAAGAAAGAAAGGAAGAAAGAAAGCTCTCCCTCCATTTTATATCTCTTTCTTGCGAATTTCACAAGTCCCCTGCTCTTTTCCTCTACTTTTCTTGTTGTGTACGAGAAACCAACATACTTCTCTTCTTTTGCTTTATAATAATTTCACAACACGTTATCAGCATGACTTTGCTCTGAATGTAACTTCTTAAACTTGAAGTTATTTCAATTTTTCATATCTACAATTATATTTGATCATGGTTGATACTATGAATTCTAATTGCTCTAAAATTGAAAGAAGTCATGGATATATTATATACCATCCCATATAACATATATGGGTAATTTGCACATGTTTAATAACTATAACGTGGAAGCATTCACTTATCACATACAACTTAAGTTATGTGTTATTTATGATACAATAGATGTCATGACATATTTTACATTTATGATATTATATGTTATATGTATAGTATGATATATGTATGTACACATAACATTTAAATGTAATTATCATATAAACAATATATGTCATAAGCATAGTCTTGGCCCTTGAATTGATGATACTTAGTCAATTAATATTATTATACCATACCAACTTTATCACTTAATGGTGGTCGTTTAAAAGCCTTTTTAATGAAGACTAATTCTTTTACATTGTGATTCGTGCCACAGTAGGGTTGCCGGAATCAACAAAATTTATACCTAAGTTGCTCCCTCTTCTTGAAGTAGCGTAACTACCTCGATGCGGCTCTAGGATGGCTCTGAGATGGAGTTTTAGTCTTACAAATGACTTGTATAATGATTCAAAATGGGTAGAGGCTATCATTTTGGATTTTGGGATTTTTCATAAGAGTGTGGTTGTTGTTGTCACTAAAGCTGGCGAAGCGATTTAAATAAGTTGTATAAAGAAGACCTTGAAGTTTTAGGTCACTAGTTTGGTATGATGGGGTTGTAGAGGTGTCCTCGGTTTATTTCCTCGCATTAGGGCAAATGACATATAGTCATTTCCAAGCGGATCTTTGTTTAACTTTTAAAAACCTGACCCTTAAGTAACATTCTATTTGAACCATAGCATTTACTGAGCATTTAATGTTTTGCATTTGAAAATAAAGCATTTAACACCTTTTCGATTTACATTTTAAATGTGACATCTAATGGATGTTGATTGTATCTAGCAATAAGAATACAACTGAACCTAAAGCATGCAGTATTGACCAAAGAAATACATTAAATAACATTTTAAACCTGGTTTTGAAGTTTATGAAACACAAATACGCAGTACTGCTTCATGAAAGCAGGAGGAACACTGAGCCCATCGATGACCTGCTTGACCCTCTCTTCCAAGGTTTTGAGAGCAATAGGAACATCCTTTGAGTTGTCATCCTCAAAGGGGTGTGTTTGGCAGCCTAGAAAATGAGGAAAGAGGAGAGAGAAAGAAGAAAGAAAATGAGAACGAAACAGGAATGAAGTAAATGAAGCTGCGTTAAAATGAAAGTTAGGTTACTTTACGAAAATATTCATAACTGTAAGCCTGTAGTTCGAAGCATGCGAAAATCTCCATTATCACCAAATAATATGATTACATTGAGGGCAAAAGAGGAATTAATCAAAACGAAGTCGTTTGGATCACAAAAATACGATGCAGATAATTTCTCTATGCACAAGAAATTTCGCTATATAGCGAAATTTCGCTATCATAGCGAAAATTTCGCTATCATAGCGAAATTTCAACCTATAGCGAATATTTAGAAAGCTAACCACCGCGAAAGAATTTCGTTATATAGCGAAATTTATTACCATAAAATTTCGTATGTAGCGAGAATTTGATATAGCGAAAATTACTGTATGATTGTAATTCCATTTATCATTGCGAAATTTTTGTATCATTCTGGTACCTGTATGATTCTGAGTGCACTCTGTACCAAAGCACAAGCTACGGTTCTTCGACTTGCTATTTAACATCCCGAATTTGGATGAAATGCGACGAAATTCATACCTAACTTAGCATAAATCGTACAATTTCGTGCAAGCTTGATAATGATGGTAAAGGTTTCTGAAACACGCAAAACTACCAAAAGCAACCACGAAACAATCGGTATTACTAAAGGGACCTACACATGTCAATCGGCTTAAATAATATGATTAGTACGCAAAAAGCACTCAAAACCTATCTTAAATAGGACTCAAATTATCACTTTTTAGGTACTAATCACACCCCCCAACAGACACATTGCTAGTCCCTTAGCAATGCTAAAAATAATAAAGGGTATCTGGTATGCTTTTATGAAAAGAGTGATACAATTGAAAAGTGTTTGTACAAGTGAGGCTTTACCTTCAGCATGAAAAATTTGGACTCTGTACAAAAACCATCATGAGAGAACAATTTCCATATAGGAACAAGTTTCAGGGTAGCATCAATTCCAAGGAAGTTAACCTGAACTTCCACCAAAATCTAAGTGTTTTTCGGTAACCAGTTTGAACCAATAAGTTGTCATTCCACCACTGACGAGCTGCGCGGGACCTTAATAGATGACCAACCTAAATAGATTCATTTACACTCTTATTTCTTACTTCTATTGTATTGTAAGTTGCAATGCTGAAAGCTTCGACTACGAAGTCATGTAGCGGGGGTCCGCAGATAACTCTGACGATTAAGGTTTAGGGCATCAGTCAAGAAAGCGATACGTATTTGCTAATTCGGGCTTCACCTAGGGCTTGAATGATTTTGAGAATCCAGCACCTACAACTTCGCTAAGCTCCACCCATCCACCCGTGTAGCGAAGCAGCTAAATCGGTGACTCAATAGGTTGGCAAGACACTTAGGAGCTTGAAGGCTTTAATATATACCCCTCGAATTGTGTTCGGGTTTCAAGGTAAAGTGTCACGGCTTTCCATTCTCTTTTTCTTCTTTCTTTTTCTTTTTGCTTTTTCTTGTTCATTTGAAAGACTTCATTGGTCTTCTTTTGTGGGTAACATAAACCTATTATGGGTCGTAAATGAATCTACTTAGGTTTAAAGTAAAAAAATTGTCGACTTCTCGACCTATTGATGGCCCGGTGTGCACTTGTGTGTGATTAGCTAAAGAGCGGATGAACAAGGGTTGATCTTTAGATCTCAACAAACCAAAAACTTAATCATGCATGGAACTATTCTAGCATTATGGTAGCATACAGTGCTTCAATTTTTCAACTCAAGGTAGGAGTAGAAGCACAAAAAAAATATAGGAGCAAAAAATGGTTTGCAAAAGTGTAGAAAAAAAAAAAAAAAGTAAATACTGCTATAAAGCTTTTGATATAACCAAAGTGGCTAGTACAAGCTTAACATAGCTAAACACAATACATACTAATCTGTAAAATCCTTTGCCTACTATTGGCTAATACATACATACTAAGCAGTCTATGCAAAGCAAGTAGGCGGTTATTAAAAATTTAAACAAAACAAAATATGATAAGATGACACTTCAACTCCTACTTTTCCCCCAACCAGTATAAGTGTCTCCAGGTAAGGGATCGGAAATCTAGAGAAGGGAGTGCGACAACCTCACTCTCGTGGTGGTGTAGACGCCGGGTGGATGCGGGAAAGGCTGCTGCCGGTGGCTCTTAGCACGTCGAGGGAGGCTGCGGAAACGGATCACGGCGGGCGATCACGAGTGAGTGGGGTACGTATGAGCTGTATCCTGTTGGTAGGCGGAAGGCCAGGAGTGTGGCTCTGAATCTGAAGAAGCATGGTGTGATTTTGCGCGAGGGTGACCTCGGCTCGGTATCCAGCTCGATTGATCTTTGTGTGACATCCAAGCGACCCAGAATCCTGGAGGTACTAGGATGTGCTTTGGTGGCTCCTGCGATGGAGGATAAGTAGCGGAGTCATAGGAGGCTGGGGCGTGAGGAGGTGGGCCCAGGAGGGAGATGAATGCAGGCCCGAGGTCCTCTCTCCGCCTCATTACTCTAGACAGGCTAGTCACCCTCGGCGAGGTCTCTGTGATATAAATCCATGGCCTCACTCCTGCTGGCTGTAGAAGAAAGGAGGTGGCATATATAAGGCAAGCTCGATGGATAAAATGCGGGGACAACTCGGTCGCCAGCTCTATCGTGGCTCCTCTGGGAATCCTAGATGCTTTCCCAAGACACAGCCGCAGCCCGAGCCTCGGCATGATGGGATAGCTCTGCCCCAGGAACCGGGTCCTTGCGGTGGACCTTCTCCCTCGGAAATGCCAGCAGCATGATCGCAGCGAAGCTCGGAGGGACAAACCGAGAACCCCTCGGTCTCCGATCTGAGCCTCGGTATAGTTCCCTGTGCTATACATAATCTTGAAGTGGGAACGGCTGGTATGAAATGCGTGGTCGAGGAACATCGTAAGGAAAGTTCTTGAAGAGTATCGGCTCCGGTCGTGGTATCTCATTGAAGATCGAACTCATCTCTATAGGTGATGGGTTTGAGCCCTGCATGCGTCGTCTGTGGAATTTGCTAGAACCCGGTACAGCGGGCCCAAGTAGCTATAATATCTGCGACTCGGAGTGCCACAGGGATTGGCCAGTCGATGCTAATGAGATCTCTTTATCGACTGGGCGGGTCGCGGGATGTCCTTAGTATGTGATAAGACTCGAAGCACCACCGGGGATGCAGCGCCTCGGTGTCATGGATAAAGCGGCCCAGTGAATGTCGCTCGATCAAGCGCGTCGAATCACGAATTCTTTGGTCATTGTCTCAATCTTTGGTATGTCGTAGTATGACTCCCCATGGAAGTCCGGCACGAATTGCGTTCTAGGAATCGGTCCTTGGTAAACATGAGCGCGATCCTCGAAGGCAGGGGATCGCCCCGGTGTGACCTCTAATCGGTTGGAGGAGGTGGCGACTCGAACTGGGCCGCGAACTCACCGGGTTAGATGTCGGGTCGGCAGAGGCGGGGCCCTTCGGCGTGGTCTTGGATGCACGGGAAGGAGTAGGAGTCCCTTTGGGAGTGCAGTATCGCTGGATGGGGGCTCGAAGCTGAGCCTCCTCCCGAAAATAAACTTGAGGTAGAACCTGTATCATAAATTTGTGTGGGGACGTGCGGGGAGGTGTCTCTATAACTTTGGTTCGGAGAGTGAGCGGTACAGCCTGGATGTGCCCGGTACCCTCTCTCTCGAAGTGCTGGCTTTGGACCTTGGGCTTGTAGCGATGGGCTCAGTGAGTCTGAACCATGGGCGAAGACTCGGGTGCACGGAGCGAGCAGCCTTAGCGGCTCGGGGAAAAGTCACGGGGGGCGGCAAAGGGATTTGTGCGCACGCGGCGGTGGACTCCGGTGCGCAGGGGCATCTCGAACCTGGCTCCGGCGTGCGGAGGCTGAGGCGGGTACGTGTCACGAATGGTGGCTCGGTCTGGTGGGGCTTAGGCCCCCAGGTGAGGCGTAGTGAATGGCGAGGCCTGTGACTCTGTCCTGTGGTAGCAGCGAGGCGCCGCGTGAGCTTGGGGAGTAGGGAGGCGGGGAGGGCTTATGCGCGCCCGGGGGAAGGCAGAGGGGATGTGAGCAAAATGAAAGGGGGGGGGGGAATTCAGACTTTTAATGGAGTTGTTTGCGGTGAAAGGCCTCCTCGGAAGGCTAGCCGCAAGTCAAAGCCATAATAATATAAGTACTGTCTTGCTTATATTCTGTAAAATAAAATAAAATAAATTTAAATAAATTAAAATAAAATAAATAAAAATAAAATAAACAAAAATAAAAATAAAAAAATAAAAAATACTAAAAATAAAATAAACTAAAAATTGACTTTAATTGAACTAAAATCAAAATTTTGGTAGCAGTTTGGTCTGAGTGGAGACGGAAACCGGCTCGATGGTAATTTCACTTTCGTAGGATGAGGAAGAGGCTCCTTAGCTGCGTGAGGTGTACGCCGATTCTTCATGCTTCAGCCAGCTGTGTTGAGCTTCTTTTAGTATTTGGTCTTCCGGGAATCATTGGCTCTTTAGGAGTGACTGATGCAGTCAATTCTCCATCATCTGCTTCACTTTTCTTCAATAATTCTTCCTGTAGTTTGTGAGCATTTGGTTTGAACCCAGGACCAAATCAAGCAAACTTCATTTTGATCACCCTCTCATCTTCTGGCGGCTTGTGCTTGTTGCTCGGATGAAAATGTTGAGCTCGGTGTCATGTTGCGAATGTGGTACGCATGACTCCATTAAACTGAATTGATTATTGATTCGTGCCATGGTAGGGTGATCTGGAATCAATAAAATTTATATTCTAAGTTCCTCCTCTGCCATAGTCAAGCTGCTGCAGTATAGCGGCTCTAGGGTCGAACACAGGGATGGGTTTTCTTCGTACAAATGACTAACAGTGAAGGCAAAAATTGGTGAATTAAATTTGGATTTTTAAGGTTTGGGTAAAAACAAGGGGTGGTTGTTTACAGGCTAAAAATAAAATGAAGAAAAATAAGAAAAGAACTCCTTAAAGCATTGGAGCTCTTTTGGTTTTAGGTCCCTAAGGCAGCGAGAGTCCGGGTTCATTTCCTCGCGTTCAGGAAGATGACGCCTAAGTCATTTCCCGAACCGGATCTTCATTTAACTTTAAAAACTAAACCACTAATAATTTTCCTTTTGATAAAAGCATTTATTTTAGCATTTATGGTTCACAGGTGAAAATCTATCACTTTGATCCATCTTATCTGATGATTCGTAAAGAGCTGACTAATGAATCTCGGTGGATCCCAATAATAGCATCCAGACCTAAAGATTACCAAGTATTGATCAAGAGGATGCATCGAAAATGAAAATAACCCCTTAACCTACACTTAGTGGCTCCGTGAGGCAAGCAATGGATATCGGTGTAATCTAAAAATAGAATACTTTGAATCCTAAAAGCTTGCCAAGTATTGGCCAAAGAAAGTACATAAAAAAGCTTTAAACCTAGAGTTGAAAATTTGGGAACCAAAATGACAAAACCTGCTGCGTGAAAAATAGGGGAACCACCAGTAGCCTGCAGATCCTACCCCCAGCAGCCTTCTACTTCAAGGAGGAAGTGGTTTTAGCCGCTCATCCTCCAAGTTGTCATCCTTGGAAGATGTTTGGCAACCAAGAAAGGGAGAGAAAGAGGAGAGAGAAGAGAGAAAATGTAGGCAACGAGGGCCGTGGCTGCTTCTTTGAAAAATTAAACTTAGGTCAGCCCAGTGTTTTACAATGGCTTATATAGCCTTACAACCATGTGAAATACGAAATAGCAAACTAGAATAATTACGGTGAGGTAGAAATGAGAAAACCAAAAAGCTGGTCGTTTGGATCACAAAAACAAAAGCAGAAAATTTCGCTATGCACAGTGAATTTCGCTATCATAGCGAAAATACAAGGCATAGCGAAAATTCAAATTTTTGCTATGCACAGTAACTTTCGCTATGATAGTGAAATTTCGCTATGATAGCGAAATTTCGCTATGATAGCGAAATTTCGCTAGCTTAGCGAGAATTTGTGCATAGCGAAAATTTCGCTAGGATTGCGAAATTTTAAGCTATATTCTTAATATTTTCACAATCCCTGCGAAATTTTTAAGCGATGCATAAGCAATCGGTTTTGCCTCTGGCACCTCACCTTTGCCTCTGCATCTCCTTTTCATCAACTTGACTTGACATTTCTTCATTTTTGGTTGATGAAATCACTGTGAATTCTAAGCATTTAGTACTGACTAGACATCGAGCTTGAAATTATTGGTTGGGCTCATGAGCAAAATTACCAAAAGCGACCTCGAAGCCAAATCGGTGGCGCACTAAGTGGACATGCAAATGTCCAATTGGCTCAACTCATATGATAAGTCGCAAAAAAGCACTCAAAACCTATGTAAATAGGGCTCAGCGCACTTTTTGGCGCTAATCACACCCCCAATAGGCACGTTGCTAGTCCCTTAGCAATCTTTAAAATCAATAAAGGCATGCATGTGCTTTTACAAAAGTGTATATTGTTCAAAAGTGTGTACAAATAAGCTTTACCTTTAAATATGAGCAATTTGAATGCTGACAGCAGCCATAAAACGAATGCCGTACAAGAACCGTTTGGGCATGCTCCGGTTCCAAAGTCAACGAACTTCCACGAATCTAATTGTTCCTAAGGTAACCAGTTTGAGCCAATAAGATGCAAATATTTCCTCCCCAAGCCTAGCTCTTGCCATGGCCTTAAACCGTTGACCCGACCTAAATAGGACTGCTACACTTTTATTTCTTTCTTTGATTACATTGTAGGGTGCAATCTTAAAAGCTTCGACCATCAAAGTCAGTGCTTGAGATCACCAGGCTCGACGATTAAGGTTTAGAGGCGTCAGCAAGGATCGATCGACCACAAACTCTTGAGCTTCACCGGACTTGAATGACCCGAGAATTAAGCACCTACAACTCGCTAAACTCCACCCCATCCACGTTATACTTGAACACTAGAGTCGATGACTCTGACGATTAAGGTTTAGGGCATCGGGCTTTAAAGGCTTTCGCCATATACCCCCGTGTTCGGGTTTCAAGGCAAAGTGTCACGGCATTCATTTCTCTTTTTCTTCTTTTCTTTTTCTTTTCTTTTTTCTTTTTCTTTTCTTTTTCATTTGGAAGACTACATTGGTCTTCTTTTATAGGCAACACAAACCTATTATGGGTCGTCAACAAGTCTAAGGCCAGCTTTGCAAAGTGAAAAGAGGTATATAGCTTCTCAACCTATTGATAAAAACTGATGTGCATTGTGTGTTATTAGCTAAAGGCGGATGTAATAGGATGAATATGTTGAACCTGATCGACGAAAACTTAATCATGCATGGGAATCGTTTAACACTATGGCGCGATGGTCACCCTCAATCCGTGCGTAGAGTGTAAACATAAAAATATGCAGCACAAGCCAAAAGTGTAAATGTGGGCTGATACGTTGGCAGCTTTGATATAACCAAGTGGCTAGCATGTTTAACATAGCAAAACACAATATGTATACTAATCACAACAAAAAGATTCACCGCCTTACTATCAATAATACATACATAATAAACAAATTCTATACAAAAAACAAAGTAAAAATGATAAAAGTTTAAACAAAACAAAATATGATAGATGACATTCTAACTCTAACTTTCCCCACCAAAGTATAACCTCGTGTTCGACCGGGTAGGACCGGAAAGCTAGAGAAGGGAGTGCTACCACCCCCACTCCCTGGGTGGTGTAGACGCCGCGTGGATCTAAAGTCAAGTACGGGTCGCCAACACACCCGCAGGTTGAGGAAACGGCGAGCTTAGAAAATGCCGGTTCGGTGCTCGAATCAAACCGACACCGGAATCCAACCATCGTTGCTGGCGATGCGAGCAGCTGCCATTGTTTTTATAGTTGCAAAGTCGTGCAACGCCACTAACTTCCTGGTACTGGCACGGGCAAAGATAACAGGTGGCTTTTAGATATTAAAAGCCTTAGTGTGGATTGTGTTGCAAAGAAGCGGTAGAATATACACTTGGTCATGAAAATACCCACGCTGGGCATTTAGTGCTTGGGCAAAGGGTGCACTTGGGATTCGCCTACGGGACTTTAATGAATGATGTGCTCTCGGTCCCTTCTACTATTTTCTGTCCACTACTATCCTCAGTCAACAATGGGGAGGTTGCTTCCTTTTTCCCACAGCAAAACAAAGAGTCACCCAACCGAGGATTCAAAATTACTGTGTGCCTTTTGCGGGTTTCCGCTGTGAGACACGGCCTTCCACCATGGTGCCAATTTAGGCACCCTTCCTCTCGACTCTCTTCCCTCACCAAGCTTCGCAAGCTTTGAGATGGATTCCTGCAGAATGTCCAATTTTTGATCAATTTCACTTTGGAACCATCCACTCCCTTGTTCAAGGAGCTCTTCTACTCGTGTCGCGCTCTTATTGCCGACGCTCACCGCCCTTGCCTCTCTATGAAATTATCCACTATTTTGCTCAAGTTCGTGATGGCTTGTTCTGGGCACTGTGAGGATGGGGTCAGGTTTGTCGGGCCGAGAAGTGGGGCATAATATGGAGTTTCAGAAACCATATATTGTGGTTGTTCCCTGTCTCCATATGAACTGTGTGATCTCCAATTATGGTTAAAAGCACTACCATATGGTAACTCATCCATCGTTTTTGTATTCCCCCATACCAGTGGTTCGATTTCTCATGTGTCACACGCCATATGCCTCGTAATCCCTCATTGACATGTATGATTCTGTGTTTCTTTCCACTATTTATTCAATTATATCGCTCTCCTTCCATTTGATCACATTCAAATTTTCCACTTAACCTGCCTCTTAATTTTCAATCACCTAAATGGATTCCTCAAGTAAAGAAAAGCAAACTAAAATAAATTCTGCAACAACTTTTCGTTTTTTTTGCAGAAATGAAAATAAAATAAAAATGACAGTGAAATAGCAAAGAAATTCACTAATACTTCAGGATGAGGATCACAGTGCTCATAGCTTCACTTGCATCATGGGCACTATCCTCCGCAAGTAATGCTTCATTTGATTCTGTGCCGCTGCCCAGAGGGTGATCCTAATCAACAAAATTTATATCCCAGCTCTCCTACCGTCGTAGCTTCTGCATCGCAAAGAGAAGTGCTCTAGGGCTCTAACACGTGGATGGGTTTTCTTTCGCATAAATGACTAATGCTGAAGGCAAAAATTGGCAATTTAACTCAGATTCGCGCCTGGGGTAAAAACAGTAGTTGTTGCCAAAGCAAAAATAAAATGAAGAAAAAACAAGAAAAGCAACCTCAAGTATCACAAATTAGTTTTAGGTCCAAATATCAACCGAGAGGTCCCTGTTCATTTCTCATGGCTGGGAAAAGACTGACACATAGTCATTTCCTAACCTGACCATTTAACTTTAAAATAAAACTTAATGGTAATTTTCCTTTGATAAAAAAGCATTTCCTTTATTTAGCATTTGTGTCTCATAGTGAAAATCTATCACTCATCCATCCTACAATGACTGTAAAAGTAGCAAACTCTAAATAAACTCTGTGGCTGGATCACAATAAACATCTTCACTCCAACCCAAGATTAATGTGGTATCGATCAAAGAGACATAAAAATGTTGAAAATGACACCCCAACCCACTTGTCGTAAAGTACTACTGACATCAAGAAAATTAAAAGTCAAGAATTGTCGATCCTAAAAGTTTATATTGGCTGAAAAGAAAAGTACATCAAAAAGCTTAAACCCCAGAGTCGGAAAATCGGGAACCCAAAATGACAAATCATACGGAAAACAGGGAAACCACTAAAGCACGCAGATCCACCCCGTTACTTTCTACCGCAGAGGAAGCGGTTTTTAGGTCATCCTCCATGCTTTGTCATCCGAGGTTTGTCGGCAAACACAGGAGAGAAAGAGGTATAGATGAATACAGATGGAAAATGACAAAAACAGAAAATCCGTGAGGCGCTTTCTTCGCAACTTTAAAACCCAGGTCAATGTTCACACCATTATATAAGTCACAACCATGAAATAATTAAAAATAATCCAAACCGTATCACTCATAATGAGGTAGAAATGAGAAAAACTAAAACTGAGTCGTTTCGATCACAAAAACAAAAGCGTAAAAATTTCGCTTATGCACAATGAATTTCGCTTATCATAGCTAAAATGCCATGATGTCGGGGGTTCTCCGCGCATAAATAAAATTCAAATTTTCGCTTATGCACAATAATCTCGCCATGGATAGCGAATTTCGCTAGCTTAGTGAAAATTTATACGGCACTTCGCTAGATTGCGTAAATTCGCTATGGTTGCGAAATTTTCACAATCCCTCGCAAATTTTCGCGAATGCATAGAGAAAATCCCCCGGCTTGCCTCAAACATGCTTCCCTGCTGCCTCTCAGATCTCCTTTTCATCAACTTCACTCTTGATATTTCTTCATTTTTAGTTGATGAAATCACCGTGAATTCTCGCATTTTTAGCACCAACTAGACATCAAACTTGAAATTATTGGTTGAGGCTCTCAAAAACCTGCAAAATTACCAAAAACAACCTCGAAACCAAATCAGTAGCACTAAGTGGACATGCACATGTCAATTGGCTCAACTCATATGATTAGTGCTCAAAAAGCACTCAAAACCTATCTTAAATAGTGCTCAAATAGCACTTTTTTGGCACTAATCAATTATCGCATTGGAAGTGGCCAAACATGGCCTTCCCGTGACAGATTGACAATATCAAAGCCCAACTACTTACCCGCTTGGTATCGAAAGCACTACAAAATCCACTCGGATAAGAGAATTTCGTCCACCTTGCCAATACATCCTCAACTATGCCCTTAGGAATTTTTACCGATCGATCAATCCAAGGATAGAGGATGTTGGCAGCTTAAGCTCCCAAACCCAACTACTTTTTATATATATCGAGTATGGCAAAGAGGTTTTACACTCGCCCCTAAGTCCAATAAAGGCTTATCTATGCAAGTCCCTCCAATGCTCGACCGATATTACCGTGGGGATCCCCGATCCCTTGTGGCTTCAACGGGGTCTTTCTCCCAATGATGTGGACTGGACTGCTCATAGGGAAGGCTTTCTTTCAATGCCCAACCCTTGACTTCAGAAACAGTCCTTTAAAAAATTTTGCAGGCAGGCCGGGACCTGTTTAATCATGTCAAGCAGTGGGATATTTACCTTCACTTGCCTTAACACCTTCCAAATTTCAGTTTGGTTTGTGATTTTTTCTTGCCTCTAAGTGCTTGAGGAAATGGAGGGGGCATGTTTTTCTTCATTGAATCTTCTTTGATTATTATTCTCTCAGGCTCAGCTTCCTTTTATTTTCTGGTTTCTTTAGCAATCTTGGGCATTGGTTGCTCAATTTATTTTCCACTCCTCAAAGTGATGATAGCCTTTACTTCAACCATCCTTGAGTTGCTAGAAGAACCTATTTCATGGACTCCTTGGATTGGGCGTTGTCTCGGAAGGAATCTTTCCTTTCTTCTTTGTAATCTTAAGATTGGTAATCCTAGTGACGGAATACTGTGAGATTATCAATTTTCTCGACAGCTACTTTTCGTCAGACCTATTCTCTTTGTCAGTGGTGCTTTCCACAAGATCAATTTTCTAAACCAATTGTACATTGAGTTCCCTTGCTCTTCCACAAAAATCACCCGTACCAATTGCCAAATTTAAAAATAGCTTGTTCAACAAGGGAGAGGATGGCGGATAATGGGTCGAGGATGAGGAAACTAGAACCGTTGTTCGGCACCGTGGGGGCACGATGCTGTGGGGATTAGGCTTCCAAGAGAGATTAGGGTGATTTCTCCAATTGGGATTATATTACCATATGGGCTATTGGTTGTGGCTTTTGTATTGGCCCACTCAAGATTGGCATGCTCTCGCC
The DNA here is from genome assembly GCA_016808115.1 of Tetrastigma voinierianum. NCBI lineage: Eukaryota > Viridiplantae > Streptophyta > Magnoliopsida > Vitales > Vitaceae > Tetrastigma > Tetrastigma voinierianum. The sequence goes on along the minus strand of JAEQBH010002868.1, from coordinate 284,584 downwards.
ATCAAAATCTCCACCGAGGGAGCAATTGACGTTGTTCTCTAGTGACCGTTGGATCGGGCACCGATGCACGGGTCAAGCCCGTGATTTCGCCACCACCGTACCTCATGTAGCCTTTCCAAATTCTTCCACCTTCCTAACTAAGGTTGATATCATTGCTTTACATCTCCATATCCTCGTGTAGCGCAAAAATGCCTCCCCTTGGTGGGTCAAGGCCTCATTTTCTTCCACCTCCCTCGGGCCTGGGTCATCCCCATCCCTCGGGTTTCAGCCACATAATTCAAAAGTCCATGGCTTCATCTAGGTGCTTGCTCATGAAGTCCCCTCCACACATTGTGTTTCCTGGTGAGGGGTTGCTCACATGGAGACATACCAATTACTAAAAAGTGATTCACAAGGTCCCATGTATCGAAACCATGATGTGGACACGCACCGATGGTCTCCACAAACTTCGCAAAGATCATAGAACCTTTCAATGTCACGTCGCAAAGTTAGGGAGGCGGTACCCGCATATGTCTCACGGGTTGCATCCCCGCAAGTGGTATGATGCAAGGAGGTGCACTAACTCCAGGAGGGTGTATGTAGTCCCCTCACTGACCCGTATAAGCTGCTGGATCTTAGGAGCCGCTTATTTGACGCGGAGTTTGCTCCTCGCTCGAGATCCATTTTCGGTCACTATGCACACCGACTTCACAACTTTCGCTGATCAATACTTAACCCTTGCAAACTTCCACTGACATATCTCTATCCCAAGCAGGTTGGCTAAACACTACTTTGTGACAATACAAAGAGACAAAGTAAAAGAACAACAAACTCGCATTCTCATTTAAAGACTGTTAGCTGTGCAAATGACCGTTAAAAAACCAGTCAAGAAGTATTTGTCAGAAAAACTTCGAAATTTAAACAATAGAAATCTCTCAAAAAGTGCTTCAGTAAGGGTCACCAATACTTGTAATGAGGTAGGATTACAAGTACCCACAAACCATCATCCTAGTTTAATCATCCAGACGCATTTGATTCAGAAGTGGTGTAAAAGTGAGGCTCGTTTAATCAACAAAATTTTTAATAAAGTCAGTTTCTCATCGCCAGTCAGAACTACTACAAAGATATCATCAGATCAAAACATAGTGATGGTTTCGCCTTACAAATGCATCGCATAAGATTCACAAATGCAGAAAGTCGCTTCGTGATTCTGATTCGCAAGAGTGCCATGTTATTATTCACTAACAACTGAAAGGCCAAAACAGAGTTTAGATAAAAAGAAGATCCTTGAGCTCTAGGCCCTGCCTGAAGCCTGCAAAGACAGCCGTGGAGGTGTCCCCAAAGGTTTCAACATCTGACTGAAAGGTAAAATCGACACATATAGTCAAGCCCAAACTGATCTGCTTCAACTCTAAAAACAACCTTAGTAAATGTCTCTACGCAATCATAGCACTAATCTGGCAGCTGATAATGTTCTCACAATGAAAATAGTAAATACTTAACTATACTTAATATTTCAAATGATATGATCAATGATGCTCAATGGCTCAAGAACAAGAATACATCTAGAACCGGGGGTACATGCCAAGCATTAACAAAAGAAAATATATTAGAATAGGTAATAAACCTTAGTTTTCTGAAAGTTTTTTGAAATACAATGATATGACTGTTAAGTTTCAAGAAAACAGAGAAACACATCTCCCAGAAACTCAAGAATAAACTAACTGAAAATCCTCCTTCAATCATGTTTGGAAAGTTTACTTCAAATGTCTTTGAGCTGTCATCCCCAAGGGGTGCTGCAAGTCGGTGAAATGCAGGAAAAGAGGAGAGATGAACAGAGGCAATGATAGAACCAAAACAGGCCTGGGAACAGAAACCTGTGAGTTAAAACAAAGTTTGGTTGCAAAATATTCGCAACATACTTATAGTCCCAAAATGCAGTACCAATTAAATCCATCCAAATAGTGGCATATCACATCGAGGCAAAGAGAGAATCACCCCAAAACCAGTCGTTGGGGATCATAAAAATGTTTGGGACATAAGATACTTCAAAGTGAAGAGCCCCATGGTCATGGTAGTAATTTTTTCTCTCATTTAGTAGCGAATAACCCATAAATAAAATTCCCCACATGCACGTAGTACCTTAAAGATATGAAATAACCCTCGCCATGGGCAGTCAAATTTTAACATATAAGGAAATTCCGTCATGATTATTAAAACAATATCATCGCAAAAATTCTTCACCATCACAGAATTTGCCCCTCTTCTCCCGCTTACTTCTCGGTTCTCTTCCAAAATTGCCATATTTTCTCATCCCAGTTTGATTAAATCTTGGTCAGAATCATACCAACCCCAAGATAAATCAGCAATACCTTTGATGCCGCTTCGACATGACAGGTATGCCACAAAACCCGGGCAAAACTCACTGTAAATCACCCTCGAAACAAACTCCAAAGAGCATGAAGGGACCACACATTATGTCAGACTGCAGAATATGATTGGGGGTACGAAAAAGCACCAGCAAACTCCATTCTAAATAGGACTCAAATATAAGACTTTTTAAAATAAATCGCATTGGTATATTATATACCATTATGGATCAATAAATAAAAATTATTTAATTTATGTTATTTCCTAATACATTTATTCGTATATTAATATTGATTTTGGTTAAATATATTGTTAAAAGTGAATATATGTTTCAGATTTCTTGATCAAAGTCAAAATCTATATTGATATTTTTGGTCATAGCTTGATTTCACTCTTTTCTTATATCAAAGTTGAACTACAATGTCAAATCTCATTCAAAATTCAAGTTTATGACATTCGACATTTTAGAAATGCACTATCTTAGATCCCTGATGCTAAATAAACTATTAAAAATTTTGATGAAAAATGAATCATCTAGTCCATACTTAGGGGTTTGAATGATTCCGCTGAAGTGAATCATATCATCTCAAACCAGGCATGATGAAGATTGGATTCATGGAAAATAAAATTTAACATCATATTGATGATCCCTCAAATCGTTGGAAAAGGAAAAATCTCACCAAATTGTTAAGTAGATTTAATAATGAGGTGGAAGGTCATGGATACTTACAAAAACCATGAGAATAATTACAGAAAGGGAGGAAGAAAGGTAACATTGTTTGCATTATCAGATGCCAAATATTTATTAATCTTACTACATATGCGCTCAAATGCAGTCCTAGATTCATATTGTACTGATGATTATATTCTAGCAAAATCAACAAGAAATTTGTTAGTTTAAAGATATCCCGGAAAAATTCGATATTATCATACGAAACTATGAATGAAGGTAATAAAGAAATTTCCTATATTACTCTTGCGTACTTATGGAAAAGGACGTTGATAAGCTCCCATGCATATTCTCCCTCCTGCCATGAACATACGAATTACAAAGTCGTAATTGAGTCATATATTGTAATGAGCCAGAAGTTCAATGACCCAAAGATTTTTAATCTTTGTCATAATAGGCCAGTGTTACCTTGGATTTTCAATACGTTAATCATAGAACAATAACACGGGCATCCATTAAAAATAGTCCTAATATTTCCTCTTCTGATGCGAATAATTTTCTGCATCCTTGTTCATGCCAAGGTGGTAAGTTAATAGTCACCATCATTTAAATAAAATCATATCTCAATCATCAGCTTTTTTTTAGTGCAACACAATACAAGCACATATATAGATCCTATCTATCCACCATATGTGGACCTTCTCGTTATTTTATGTCCTAATATATATCCCACTAAATGGTCACATGTATGTATTCTTTCCACAAGAAATGTTGCCTTTCAGCTCCTTGCACAAATGACCGTTAAGTATAGATAATTCCCTTCGACATCTTCAATCGCGGACAATAAGACTTTGATGAATGCCGGTGAATTTACTTCCTCGTAAAAATGACTATTGTATGTCAATCGGGGGATAAATATTGCATCATGTTGCTCATGTTCATACCTAAAATGGTCGAGCAGGAGTCTTGATCAAAATGTCTCACTGTTAATAGCCAGACCACTACCGATGAAGACCAAATTGGCCAGCATCTACCTAGGACATGCTATTATGAATGCCGCAAGTCTACTAAGAATTACACCAACATCTTCACTCATATACTCCCTTCACAACTCAGACCGGGTAAACAAACCAAAGAGGCCACTTACGACCTTTAGTTAAGCAGCCATATACCAATTGCACTTTACAAAACGCACTTAAAATGGGTCCCCAAATCTAAGACTTGTTAGGGATTTGCAGATTTTGATTCTTCGTCATCACATGATATCTAAACCTTAACGAAGATGTTTTTGCGCCCGCTTGCGTATTGTCATTCTAATGGGAGTATTCCCTCCATTATAGAAAAGTCATCTTAAGAACGACAAGAAATTACTTGAATCCATCTATAATGTTCCCCGTTTTTGATCCTCATACAAATTCATGCTAAATTTTTGGAAACAAAGTTGATTATTCATTTGCAAAATCTGAAAATCACTGGCATGCTTTATTGATATAAAGAAAGTAACAAAGTCACATATCTTGGTTACGAATACTCTAGTATGGATTGATGTCGTTGAAGGACAATTAGCAAATGAGTATAAAATACGCTTGAAGCGCGAGAGACCTATTGGCTCAAAAGATATAACTCCCTGGAAGAGGAGAACACAAATGAGAATTGATACCCCTGAAGAGGTACATGATAAACAAAAGGCCCTTGTAGAGGCATATGAGAAACAAAAGACCCTTGAAAAGGTTCGAAATAAAGAAATAGCCCCTAAAGAGGCTCAAGTACCTGAAAATTATGATATCTCAATAAATTATGTGCACACAGAAGTGGATCGAAATGCAGTTATTATCAATAATATTTTGCTTTCCAATGGCCTGCAAGCATCATAAAAATAAGGATGAGGATCGCAAACCACAAAATGTGGAAGAATGTCAAAATAGAAATGATTGGCTAAATGAGAAGAATATATTATTAATTAAACTCCAGCACGAACGAGACGTTTTGACTTGTATTCCAAACACCCAAAGGTGTAAGCTCCGTGGGCCTGGTAATAAATGGGTAATACTAAAATAAAGCCAAGAATGAAAATAATGAGATCATATAAGATATAAAGCACGATTAGTAGGAGCCAAGGTTTCTCATGGGTACCCGGTATTGACTACGTGCAGGGAAACATATTTCTCTTCCTCATGGACGCAATTAGCTTTCCGCTCTAATAAGCTTTGCGGTCTCCGAAAGACCGGATACAAGGCCTCATGGATGTCATCACAACTTATCTATATGGATCTATAGATAATGACATATATATGAAAATCCCCGAAGGATTTAAATTGCTTGAAGCAAATAATACAAAGCCTCATAATATGTGCTCAATCAAATTACAACAATCTCTATATGGATTGAAGCAATCCGGATGCATGTGATACAATTGCTCGAAATGAAGTGTTTATTGAAAGAAGAAAAGGAAAAACAACCCTATATGCCCATGCATTTTTTTAAAAATCAGAAACCGGATTTGCAATTATTGTTGTTATGTATGTCGTGATCTAAATCTACGTGGATTCTTGAAGAGCTCAGTAAGAATAAAATATTTAAAATGAAAGATCTTAGGAAAACAAAATTTATTCTCTATCAGATCGAAAGCATTTCCTACCGGGATTTTTAGTTTACCTACTCCAAGAAATACAAGAAAATATTAAAACATTTTTATAAGGGATAAACATCTTTGGCACGCCAAGGTTGTTCGTTCACTTGACGTGAAAAAGACCCATTTCCTGGCCCTGCGGAAAAGGGTGAAGAATTACTTGTCTTAAAGTACCATATCTTAAAGGCTTCGCCCGCGCATTTATGTATCTTGCTAACCGACTCACCTAGATATTGCTTTTCACCAATTATTAGCGCGCTCCGGGCCCAAATCCAAAGACATTGGAATGGTATCGAAAGCAGTTATTTTACAGCGATCTCCCAAGGAACAACTGGAGCAGAAGGGTCTGCCTTTACCATGTGGAATCAACACCGAGTCGGGATGTGCCGGGATGTGTAGATACTTTAGACCGGCCATAAGGCCGTGACACAATGGTGGTATGTGTTTAATCTGCAATGGAACCGCTAATTCATGAAGATCCTTTAAGCAACTGCGGCTGCCATCATCAATCATTAAGAGATTATAGCAATTCACGAAGCAAGTCGTGAATGCATATGGCTAAGATCGATTATTCAACATATCCAAGAATCATGCAAACTCCCCTTTATCAAAGACAACATTACGTCGCCAGCCACACGTCGCCGCCATCAAGATAACACTTGAATATCGCATGATATCAAATGAGGTTATGATATCAAAAGAAGATAGAATCAAACACATTTCTTAAAGTTCGTTTATACACATGAACTCCAAAAGAGTAGTGAATGTTCAACAAATACGCTAAGTGGGATAATCTAGCGTATCATTCACAAAGTCATGGCTAACTTCAACATTCGCTACTGGAATATGCTAACCAAAGGACATTAATACAGGGGAGTGATGCTTACACATGAGCGTTTGAGAACTGGTTTCTCGACTACCCGTGGGATTGATTCACTGGGCTTCACCATTCTAATCTAATTACCAGCATCAAGCAAATGTATGCAATTGAACAAGTTTATATGAACTCAATCCAAAAATTGATCCTCACTCTTCACTATGGCACATTGATATATGACATTACATGCAAGAATGTCCTAAAATATAATCAAACAACTAACACATGACTCCATAAATGAAAAAAGTGCGATGTAAAATAACCAAAACAAAACACACTAATGTATGCGGAACACGCCAAAAAATACTACACACTACTAAACCAAAACACACAATAAACAAAACGGGACAAAACATGGTGTATCCGACATCAAATCCCTCCCAAACAAAATATCCAGCGTTGTCCCACCAAAAAGATAAAAAACATAGAGGAAGGGAACTCCCCCCGAATATCACCGCGGTGGAGGTGGTAAAGCCGCAAAGCTGGCAAAGAGCCGGCGAGCCGCCCGCATGCATCGCTGTCGCCGGTAGGATGATGTGGCCTCGACAAGCCGGGACTGGCCTCAAGATATCAAGACAACGCGTCGACAAAACCGTAACAGACCTGGGGTTTCCCGGGTTCATCCCGAGAGCAGCGCTGGGAACGCCGCTGAGCGAGCAATCGGCCCCGGGCGACGTCTGCTGGGGAAGTGACGAGAGCAGCGGTCGCCTGGGTGGTCGCCAGGAGGTGGCGAGGCGTGGCCTGATGGCGCGAGGGCCGGTGATTTACAGGACCTGCCACGTCCTCCTTGGAAGCCACCCAGGAATCCAAAGCTTAGCCCGACACCTGAATGTCCGTTTCTGAGGGGTTTCGTGACTTTAAAGCCGAACCCCTCGGTGTGGCTGACACCGTGTGTGTCCCGCTGACCGATGACTCGACCTGACAGAAGCCGTGCCTCATTAAATGCCAGTGCCGGCACCCATTGTTCGACAAGCCAAATATCGGTGCGGTGCCCTGAAGTTCATCTTCGATCCCTGCTATGGAGGATACATCCTCGATAACCGCCCAACATCGAACGATGGTCCTCCGGATGGACGCTGGTCAGTTGGTGAACGCCCGCAACACCACACACATTCGGGCCGCTTCCGATAGCATCTTCGGCCGATGAACGCGCCACGCCACCTATAGGAATGTAGGCCAAATGCTTGGCCTGTGGGATCAATCGTGCATGGCCCGCAGACCGTTGATCCTCCACTCACCCCCGCCTTCGTCAATACCGATGACCTACAGGTCAGGACGCCAGCGCAGCCGACAGCTGACACGGTGGACATGCTCTAGGCCATAGAGGAAACTATTGACCGACCCGAAATGGTCGACCACGCCCCTCGAACCCCTCGACCTTGAGTGACACATGGGACGCGAGGCCGGGCGGTGAAACCCTAACCACGCCACGTCGCCGCCGAGGTCAGTATTTTCGCGCACGCCACCCTTTAGCCTCTCAGCGGTCTTTCTAAAGAAATCATCGGGTGATGAAACCCCTTTCCCACGAAGGATCTGCTTCGCAAATCGCGGTTAAACCAACCGCGGCCGCAGAATATAAACCCAGGTGGAGGCATCGGGACCGCTAGCCTGCGGTCCCCATAAAGTCGACCGCTGGCGTGCAACTTCCGCCTCATCACATACTGTGTCCCAGACAACAAAAAAAAAAAAATTAAACACCCATCGTGTAAATTCACAAGACAACTAAATAACTATCGAAGGACTCAACAAAACCTGGGGGCCACGCTACTTCTCGAGACCTTAAAGGAACCTGCTAGTTGACCCAAAGTGAGCTCATAATAGTTCTGTATCACGCCGTAAAGCAACAAAAAAAAAAATGAACCCGTGACCATCACCTAAGCTAGAATCGCGCACGCTGTGGAATGCCACTATGAATTCAAAACCCGGCCACTGAGGGCAGACTCGCGTTGGCTCGCGAGCAGTGGGGTGGTCTCCGACCGGTGGGATGAGAGCTCCGACAGGTCCGGTGAAGGCTGGGATGCAGTGGAGCTAGGGTTCCAGAGGAAAGAGTCGTACGGTGAAGTTGTGAAATGGAAACCATTCGGTTGAACAGGTTACGCCGCATTTCGTGACAGGTTTACAATTTGACGCGACGCATACAGAGGAATGTTAAAACTCGACGCCGCGACGGAAATCTCACGTCGCGTATCGCGATAGAGAGCTTGTAAAATGACGCCGCGACGTGAGAAACCTTCACGCCGCGACGGACAGAGAGATGAAAATTTTGATCGCCGCGACGTGAGATCTCCACGCCGCGACGCGGGCGCGAGCGTCTCGTAGCCCGAACACACTACCCGCCCACTTTTTCGAACTCCACGCAGTAAACATCATTCGGAGCCAAACACGCCGAAAGACCTATACCCACGCTTCCGGGGTCCCGCCGCAATTAAACCACGTTAAACACCGATCATGGGATGCGCAGCGAAACAAAACAAAAAGCGTGCATCAACAATAGAACTGAAAACTTCTTAAAACAAGTTTTAGAAAACTCCGGGCTGCCTCCCAAGAAGCGCGCCGATATGTTTAATGTCAAGTACCGACGGCCCTCGAATCTCAATGTGCACGACACTTTAGGATAAAATGCTACGCACCCTATGGCAGTCAAGCCCCACACCCAATGCTCAAGGTGGGATGGTAATGGGCCTTCCTCGTACATGCCCTCGCTTCTCTTCTTCCCAAAGTATCTTTCTCGTGCACAAGCGTTTATCCCTGAAATTTTTCTCATCGCCTCGCACAAACTCAGATAACGGGGTTCTAAATATCTTCATCGGATCGCCGTCCTGGTGCTTCTCGTGCGGAAAACATGGAAAGTGATCTCGCCTCCCTGACTCTCGGGGCTGGAGTTCACCTCGCGGCTCACACTGAGCTTTCCTCGTGGCTAGGAAAGGTCTACTAAGTACTATGGGGACCTGAAGCCTGCCTTCCATGTCCGTATCATCAACAAAGTCCGCCAAGGATCGAATTTACCAACTTTTACTACGAAAGCACATTTTTCGACTATACCCTCGAGGTGCCGGGTATGACCTATCCGCAAGTTGTAGGACCAATTGTGGCTGTGATTTCGCTCTCCTAACTTTGTAGCCTTTTAAATGATCGAGAGTGGCATCAAGCTACATGCTCGCTCCCAAGTCACATAAGGCTTTTCCCGATACCCTACTCCCCATAGAACGCATAGCAAAATTTACCCTTATTCTGAAGTTCTCTGGGAAGCTTTTCGGCAGATGACACCGCATTCCCGCCTAAGGCAATGGTCCCATACTCTTCCAATTTCTTCTTACTTGCCAAGATCTTTTCATGAATTCTCGGCCATAACTTTGGCATATTCTCTAATGCTTCAAAAATGGTATATTAATATGTAGTTTCAAGATGTCAAGAAACTCAGCTAACCCGCTTTCTCCGTAATTTACCTTTCTTCAACCCTCCTCCGAGGCACATCGGGTATGATGAAAAGCTCTATGTTTTTGTCCTGCTTTCTCTGCTTTCTTCCCCGCTTTATTATTATCCCACGCCCTCTGATCCTCAGTGGCTGCTCTTCATTCTTCATCCGGCCTACGGATACTTCGTCTCAAGCTCCCTAGTTTTCAATTCTCTCTACCACGTGCCAGGCCCCAAGTCTTCCAATTCTTTCCACTCCTGTAGCATGGTGCTGCTTCTTCTTCTCTTGAAAAAAAACCACAAATTTCTTTGGTAAGTATTTTTCTTTTCTTTGCTTTGCTCTGGCCTGTTGTAGTGTGAACCCTCATGTGTTTTCGTCAATAAATTAGCCATTTCGACCCATCTCACTTCCAAATTTCTCAACCAGGCCGCTTGATTGTTCAATTGAGCTGGATGGTTTGATGTTCGCTCTTTAGCCCCCATTCATAACGCTTAAATGAGAAGTTAACATCTGTGTTATAGCTGTTTCAAATCTAGCCTTCTTTTTCAGGGGTGGTTCATTAGTTTCTGCCTCGACAAGGCATCGTTTCGATTGTTCCGCCACCCATACCCTTGGTCAGCAGCCTGGACCTGCTCTATTCCTGATTAGTACGCCACCCTTGGCCTCGATTTTGATTCCGTAATGCTTCCCCATACGGTCCTTGTTTGGGCCATGTGTTGATTCTGACCGAACTCGGGACACATACCGGGGCTTCATGGCTCCACCGGCGGATTTCATGACCTACATTCGACACTCACGGCGCTGGGTTCCTCCGCCAGACCACACACCCCATGGAGTGGTCCTGTGATAGCAATGCACGCTCCCCGCTGCCTGATTTAATACTAGGTCACCGAGCCACACATGATTTCACTGCATTGTTGAGGACCGGGCATTGTCCGGGCGTGGCACTCCAATCGGTGTTTACCGGGTGTAGCTCCTCTCAGCCACACCGACAGTGCCGTCGCAGCGATCTCCAATATCCTTCATACCCGGCCCTGCAGGTTTTCTTCATCAATGATCCTCCACCAGGCATCATCATCGTCAGTCGTATTCTCGCACTACGTGGCGTGTGGACTGGTGATCCATCTCAAGTTAGCCTGGGCGTGAGGATTAATTTCCTCACGCCCATGAACCCGTCCATGCCTCGCCGTGCTCTCCTCTGGCCGAATTTAAACGCGATCTCTCAGACAAAATAAAAGTAATCTTCAAGGTGGAAAGAACTGGTCAACTTTGTATCTAACTGCTCCATGTAGTAATGGAGTCTGGTGGTCGAATATTGTTAGCCAATGTTCGCCTATCCCCGAGCGAGAGTGGAATAACCGCGCAATCTTTAGGGCTTCTTCGAACTCCATTGTATTTGATGGTATCATAAACTCGAGGAAGTTAGTCAAATGCATGCTCCTCGGTTCTCATGGTAGTCCATGGAACAATATGTTCCTCGCGACCAGACAGACCGACTTCAATTCAAAATTGCTCGCTTGAATCATGGGTCGCCCCGACGCCGTCTAAACAACCCGTTGGTGGTAAAACAAACTCTATCTAATAGCATGGCGACCGCCCCGGGGTCGTATAAACATTCCCGCGCTTGATTCCTATTTCTGCTTCTCCCGGTGGTTCGCTTGCTCAACGCCAAAATCTCGCTCTTCGCTGTTTTCCACACTATCAAGTTCTACCTCGTTGTCTCCTGCTTTCGCCGCAACCGCGCGTAAGCCCTTTCGCTCAGATCATTATCAGCGTTGACATCCGGGTTTTGTCGTCGCATGTACCACCGAAACTGCATCGCAATAACACGCCACAAACTAACAAAACCCACTACCGCGACTTCATGTAAAAAATAACAAAAGTAAAGAAAAAAATTCAGAATACTATCTATGTGTCACTTCTCTATATCAATTTAAACCGCCCCCCAAGAATCCGGCGCTCAAAAACTTGACAGCTTCGAAAAACGCTTAAGTATAAAATGAATGCCTAAATGCGCAAGTGCACGCGTAGTCTCCGGCAATATACAGGCCACCGCATTCGGGATATCGGATCCACGTGGAAAGGTAAATTGACTACGAAATTCCGCTTCGCATAATATCTCAACAAAAAATAGTTTAGGGTAAAAAAGTATAGGGAAACCGCAAACTGCTCTGATTCTCCTAGTGAATTAATGGTGCTGATGCCTAGGTTAGACGCTCTCTTATCACGTGCTCAATGATTACTTTCTAAAGAAATTGCTATTCAATCTATTCTCAGAATATGTCAATTAGCGAGGTGATCTTGCTCTACTAGATATATCCTCTCTCGAGGTATATCCGCCTCTATCTGCGGAAAGTTTATCAGGAATCTGAGTGCATTCCCGCTTATCTCGAATGCAGATCTTCGTAAATGCTTAAAATGTTCAAACCTCTAAATGCTACTCAGTTCTAATATTCTATTAACCGATCAAGTTAAAGGCTACCTACCCATATCCCTTAAATACCCTCATCTCTCGAATCTGATCTCCAGCCTGGTTATATTAACATTGGCCGCACATTAACATATACCGGAAGTGTAGGTATAGAGTAGATGTGACAAATTAATAACAACCTAATAACATGAAATATCACAAATCGTTAATCCATCAGACACAGATGTAGGTTTGATGTAACCCTGTGAAGAGATCTAACATAATGGAAGAAAATATAAAACTGCTTAATAGTCTGAAACATTGTTCTAGAACTAAAAAATATCCGAAAGATGAAAAAGCCGCAAATCCTGGGCACTTCCTTGAAGTCGTTGTCACCCCGCTCTCAAAACCCGTGCCTGCTCGCGCTCCTCGATCTCCCTTGATTTCCAACCCCAATTCTGCTTTAATGACGAGGTATTGTACCGACGCCGCGACGCGACGCCGCGATGTGGTGGTGTCACGACGTGGAGACGTCACGACGTGGGGACGTGCCATGAGCCGCGAGGACGCCACGACGCGGTGACGTCGCGACACGTGTACTTCACGCCTTGCCCCATTTCGTTGTCTAAAAATTCGCTTCCTCATCACGTTTTTCACCCCAATGCTCCCATTCAAAAAGACACATCAACTCGCATTCTTAGTCACAAAAAACTATAAAAATTACTCTAAAATAAACAGAAAATGTGTATTCCACGCGAGTATAATATAGTGATGTTTTAGGCACTCATCATTTACCCAGATGCTGATCACTTAGAAGAAGAAATGAGAATAAATCACACCAACAATCTGATCTTCTCACCTTGCTCCTAGAGAGCTTCTCTCCACGCCCTCTCCGTGTCCTTTGGCCCCAGTCACGTAAATATTGCTCTTCCTAAGACCACATTTGGTCTTACTTCATTTGTATGTAAGGCCATGTTTGCCTTTACACAAATTCCATTTCTCAATTTTCTCCTTTTTGGTCTTTTTTTCATTTTCATTTATCATTTAATTCACCTTAGCATTTAAGCTTATCCTATTCTTGACCATTAGGTCCTCATTTTACCAATTCCTAATTTGCCCTTTTTCACTTAGGTTTATTTCCGAGTTCAATCAATTTCTCATTTTAGCATATAATATTTAATCATATGCTCACATATTCATTTCACTCTTCACAATTTATCAGTTTTCCTGGAAAAACCCAAGTTTGGCTCTATTCATACCCCGAATATATAATAAAATTATTACAAAATTCCTGGTGGTATTTTTAGTGGCTGCTACATACCTAGTCACACCCTCATCGGGTTTCCAAGATAGTTGAATTTCTACTTGAGGCTTCGAGGCAATCGGTGTCAAATTACACATGGCATGACCATGTGGATGCGACATGGAAAACTTAAAGAAGTGCACATTGCATGAGAATCATGTGGTGTGGCATTTTCCACCTAGTGCATGTGTCCATGTGACACATGGCACAAGGAAAATGAATCATATGGAAGGCATGTCATGTGAGAATAGAAAGCGAGAGGAAAGCCTTCTCTCTAGATCAACCAAGAAACAATTCGGTGGAGGAGAAAAAGAAAAGAAGGAGAAAAGAAAGAAAAGGAAAGGGAAGAGAAAATGAGAAAAAGAAAAGAGATGAAGAAAGAAAATAAATGAGAGGAAAACAAAAGAGAGAAGAGAAAAAAAATCTATGCATAGGAAAAGGGAAAAAATAGAGAAGGGAGAAAGGAGAGTCGACCGTGCACTCTAAGGTTCCGTGTGTTCACTCATTTAAGTCGATAGCCGAGAACACCAAAGTCGTCTTACTCACCGAGAGTTTATAGTGCTTAAAAAACAAAAAGAGGTAGGTTTTCTCCTACACTAGTTCTTCTAATCTAAGGGCCGTAAATGCCTCGGTGGTTCATCTCCAACCAAGGATCGAGTTTTCTGACGCTGGGACTATTTTTGGGACGCTGAGCCGAGCCGAGGACTCCGCTTTATGGCTGAATTTATAGCCAATTAATGACAAGAAATAAATAATAGTAATAATAATAATAAAAACAAAAGCTGAAAATTTGATCTGTAGTCCAAAATTACTTCCAACGCTCGTAGTATGGCTGATTTCATAAAATGGAATTAGATTTAGTTTGTGGGACTATTTTTGTGTGTTATTGTTGAAATTTTAAACATGCTGAATGTTGTGGTGCCATGTTATATATTATGTTATATATATTACATGGATGGATGTAAATTATGTGTTTCCATATAAGTATCCATGGTACGACGGTTATAAATCGTTCCATAGTTGTTCATTATACATAATACGAGATAACATGCGCGGCATTTCGCATTGTATATGCACGAGGGGCATCGCATCGAGTCGGGTGTGTGTGCATGTATATAATCATTCATCATTCTTGGTGAATGGGTAAGCTGCACCTTGACTACGTCCAACAAAGTCTCACTCTGGCTTCAAGGCATAAAAAAAAAAAAAAATATATATATATATATATATATATATATATATATATATATATATATATATATATATATATATATATGTGTGTGTGTGCGTGTGTGTGTGTGTGTGTGTGTGTGTGTGTGTGTGTGTGTTACACAACAAGCCGGATAGATCCCTCCTCGAAGTGAAAGACCCCGGTAGTTGCAGCTTATACATGATCCCCCACCTGCGGAGTTCATGCAAATGTAGAAAGGCATGTGGCATCCTATGGTGAGAACACGGAAATATGTGGCCCAAAAATGCATAAACACACGGGATTTGATTAAATCAAATGGACATTGGAGGTATATCCAATGAGTTTTGTTTTGGAAAAAAAGGCCATTGGATGAAACACCAATGACAAGTTTTCACACTTGGCATAATGATTCGTGCCACAGTAGGGTGATCCAAAATCAAAAATATTTGTATCCTAAATTAATTCCTAATTAGTCGCTTTTTACCAGTGATAGCGCCAGTGGTCGACGGGATGGGTTTTCTTCAGACAATGATTTAGTTAAGTCAAAATGGTGAATTTAATTTGATTTTCGAAGTTTTCTTAAAAACAAGTGAGGGATAATGTTTAGAAAACTGAAATTTAAATAAAAATAACAAATTATAAATAAGTCTCTTCAAGTGTCGGGCTAATTGGATCTCGGGTTCTAAAGTTCACCGAGGGTCCTCAATATTTCCTCGCATTGGGCAATGACATATAGTCAAAGCTTTCAAACCTGGATCTTCATTTAGCTTTTAAAACTAAACCCTATGATTTTTCTCTCTTTTGAAACATAGCATTTAAATGGGCATAAATGTCTCACAGCTGAAAACACATCTCAAAAAACTCCACTCACCTATAACTAGCAGGAGACAACTAACTGAGCCTCAAATGGGATCTAGTGAAAGTATCCATCGAACCCAAAAGCTTCTTGCCAAATACACATTAAAGAGAGCATGCTAAGAGATTTTTAACCCCAAGTGAGAAGTGTGAACTTAGGACAACCATAAATGCTATGTTAAAAACAGAGGACCGTGCGTTACTCTCAAACCCTAGCTGTGCCTCCTCTTCAAGGAGAAGAGGCCTGGGCCAACCATCCTCCGAGCTGTCATCCTAGAGGAGTGTTTGCAACCGAGAAAGGGAGAGAAAACGAGGAGAAAGGGAAAACGGGAGAACTCCAGCCTCAATTTTATTCACAAAGAAAAACGTCTCCCAACAAAGAAGGCAAATGGCTTATGTAGCCTTTACAAACCAAGTGAAATACCATACAATCCAAACATAAGTGATTAAAACAAGGGTAGAAAGGAGAAAAACCAAAATCAGAGCAAAAACAACAATGCATGAAATGCGTGAGAACAAGCGGGGTCACAGAACGTTGTCGCAGGATGCGTGGGCCGGGAACAAGGTCATAGAACCAAATCTCGCAATGCTCCATTTTTTCTCTTCACTTTTCGCTTCTTCTTTCCTTTCCTGGTCACGATCCGCAATGCTGAGTTTGACTTGAATTCTTCGTGCTTAGATCGACTCAACAATTTCGGCATAATTTAGCTAGCAAAAACTGAAAAATTTGCCACAAAATGCAATCAATAGTACAATAGGGACCCGAACATGTTAATTGGGTTAATTATAACAATTAGTACACAAAATGTGCTCAAAACCTATTAAAAATAGGGTTCAAAATAGCACATTTTGGGCACTAATCACATAAGCATGTGTGAGGGATTCGATGAGGACTTGGGACATGGGGCATGATGAGCCTCATCTCATTTCATGGCACGTAGGATTCCATTTAGAATTGACATATTCTTCTTCGGAATGTTGATGTGTGTATTACTATGTGAACATGGCATTGTATGTGCACTTAGGTGGGGAGTAGCCCTTGTAGGAGTTATCCTTACTGGCATCAGCCACCCTTCATGACCCCTTTCAAAGTGTGTTATACAAAGCATTGATCCTCATCCTGACTACAAGTGAAGAAAGTCAACTGCGGGCTTTGAAAACCTTTGTAAAAACTAGATTTATAAGTAATATTTTCAGAGGCGTAGAGTTTGTAGCTCGAACTCTTATGAATTGTTTTGATAGATTTATATATTTTTCTAAAATATATATGCAATAATGGATCCCAATGAATGGGATCATCCGTGGAATCGAGATATGCGATAAATCATGTATTCCGTAAGGCCGAACAAGTCATAATGGGACCTCTGGTTTTGGGTGTCACAACTGCACGTGAGCTTAGTCAGAGCAACTACCTAGGGTTTGAGGGGCATGGGCATAGGCTAGGACATTTATGGTGCATTTGATACCAGCGTCACAACTTGGTATCAAAGCTTAAGTATACGAATACCTAGGCGATCAAGTACGGGCTTCAGACATACCTGCTATAAGACAAAGTTTAGGTTATGAATGCCTAGGCTCGATGTATGATATCACAGATTAGCTCGTATCAAAGTATTCATCAGGCATTCTCGTGAATCGATGTGTGATGATTGTGTTACATAATGTAAAGTTTAAGATATTGTGAGAGGATTATATACATGATAGGTTGTATATAGAAAACGAAGAACACTAGGGTTAAAGAACATAACCTAAGGGGTTCGGAAAATATATGAGCATGATAGTCTGAGAGCTGATATTTACTAGTGTTTGGCATTATCCACCACTAATGAAACAAGGAAAAAAAAAAAATCTCATCTTGCTAATTGACATGTGTGAAAGAATCAGCTTTAGAGGCTGAGACCTTGAAAAGCCGTTTCCATGTAAGCTATCCCCAGGAACTAGGGTGAGTGTTGATCCGATATGCCTGGATTCTGTGAGTTAGACATCTCCCGGGGATCCTACTCCACCGTGGACCTAAGGGCCGCGGACATGTCTGAAGCTCACAGTAACCTCGATGGACTGGTTGATGGCGAACGAAATGTCATTGATTGCGATCGTGAGGAGGGTTGACGCATACACACGGATCTTTGTTTGTCACACCCCCAATCCCCGCCTCAGGCGCATGAAGGGGGGCACGAAACCACCGACCCTCACTTGCTTTTCAAACATCAGGGCCGGTTCAAAACTGAATCAAAATATCATATACAAAGACACAAAACAAAACTACCAAGGTAGTGGTGTTTACAGTGTCAATACGTACAATCCTAAGTCTCATTTACATATATATACAGAAAAAAACAGTACATTTACATTTACATAATCAGAGTGCAAAACCTACTATGATGGACTCCTACTAATTTGTTGGCCTAGCAGTATGCGGAAGATCACGGACGCCCTCCTCTGTACCTACAAGGATTAAAACCCTTGCAAAGCTTAACGCTTACTGGGAAACATATGACTTATACGTATACACATGCACTAATACTCATTTATAGTAGGCATAACAAAGAATGTATATACTCGTGAACAGATCATAATTCTTTTCAGTTAATCATATAACAAACTTATACGTATTAATTTATACTTATAGCGCACTATACTTGTTCCATCTCCCGTAGGAGTTACTGGTGAGCTTATAATTTTTGTACTGCAGGTACCGTAGGGTACTGGCAGTTTATACTTGTACATAGGTACCCGTAGGTACATTCAGAGCGCACGATGAACATTAATTACTCTTATTGCTATATTCGACTTTATCATATAACCTGTTTGACTACCTGCACTCGCAATAAGAAGTCGAGTAGATTACAACACAATAAGTACCAAGGTACAATACAAGATCGAGGTGCCGAGCACAAAGCAGAGTGCCAAGACCGAAGCAGAGAGGTCAAGACCGCGTGAGAGTGTCGTCACATTAATTAGATAAGCATCGGCGAGTAAATGTGTCGGGCATGGTCGAGTGTCGTCAGACTAATCGAGAGTACTAAAGTAATTACACGTGTCTCCGCCCAATGCACAAAGGTGTCGTGGTCATTCAATATCCTGGCCTTAAAGTAAATTCTACAATTATATGTATTCGGGAACTTACTATATTATCATAGGGGCATTAAGTTTGCCAACATCAACTTTTTTTCGGCGGAGAGGTACGGTGAGTTTTTCACTTAGTTTCATTCTTATTTGAACCCCCGTTAGTCATTTATTAGGGTTCTTATACTATCGGTGTACGAATTTGGGGCTTAGCAATGCAAGGGTACAAAAGTCAAGGCTGTTGGAAGCATCGATACCGGTACCAACTCTTTTCTGGTGAATGGGTACCGGTACCACTTTGATCGGTACCAGTACCACTTTGCCTCTATCTAATGGGTACCGATACCACCCCTTTTTGGTACTAGTACCGAATTGCTGGTTCTGCCCATAAATGGCAGATTTTGTCATCTCTCACTCACTTTTCTTCAATAAACCTCCTCAATTTTGTCCTACATCAAAACCCACCATGGAATCCACCCAAAATAACTCCAAAATGGTTCATAACCCAAACATAAACACAATAGGGGAAATTAAGAGGATTCCTAACTCCCAACAAATATTCATACACCCAAATAAAATAACATGATTCTCCATAAATCCATAGAAATCCTCACTTCCAAACTTATCTATACATATTCCTACAAGTTCCAACCCAACAACTTCCAAAAACACTTGTAATGGTGGGTTAGGAACTTCTCTCGATACATAAAAGTGCGACATTTTATATGTGGTTTTGCTGCCCCCCCAAGCTCATAAGTAAGTGTTTTGCTCTCATTTTGTGTAGAATAGGTTCTTTTGATCGTTTTAGCGTTTTTATGCGTGTGCAGGTTTTTCAAGTCCCGTGCACATTTTCGTAGCAGTTTGGTTCCAAAGAACAAAGGTAGATCATCGTTGTCGACATACCACTGCCGAGAGGCCCCTGCAAGGCTACGTGAAGAGAGTACAGAGGCAATGATACCAACATAGTGGTACTGCATTCTGTCAGGAATACCAAGCACTTTTTGGTACCGATACCACACTTCTATATCGGGTACCGCATAAATATGCGATTCTACTTGACTCGAGAAGAATTTCAAATTCGTGTAAGTGGCACGCCTGCCTTTGATCACCACTTATCACTAATGAGATTGTATTTAGTCATTTGAGGGCAGTTAAGGGGGATGGGATCTTAGGGTTTGGCCTTGAACTCGGGGTGTTTTTCTCATAATTTTCTAGGGTTCATAGAGTAGAGTACTTAGTTTTCTTCCGATTTCGAAGTTTTTAATCACTAGAATCTTTCATTTGGTTTCTATAACTTGGTATTCTTTTAAGAGATTCCGTGTTTTTGATATCCCAACCTCGTAATTGAAGTGTTATTTCCAGTTCACATTTACGATTAGTGTTCTAGTAATCATGAATCGACTCTTAGTTTTAATGGAGTTCTAAACCTCTATGATAGGGTTCTAATAAAGGGAACTCTCACCTCCTTCAAGGTAACAAATTCTCAATCCTCTTTACGCTTCAAATGGGATTGTAATGACATTCAAACACTTGCGAAAACTCTTATAAAACCCAGTTTGGCATCTTCGACAACGTGGTGAACGAGAGACTCTCAGACACGTAGTGCTTGATCGCAGCCGTACTAAGAGTACAAGAAAATTCCATCAGCAAGTGTTTGTTATCGCCAATCGTTCTTGTATTATAAAAGCTTTAATGTTATATCTTCCATCAAAGACCATTCATCAATGGCTCTAGATGAGATTGTGGGCAGAGAGGTGGGTGTTACCTAGTCTGTGGTGAGCGGAAACATAAGGATCCTATCATTCACCCTTCTTGTTTTAAAATAGTTAAGTTAATCGGTTACTCAATCAATAAATCACAACCCCCCCAGATTTTACTTTAATCGCACATTCATTGGATAGCAATCCCTAAGGATCACCAAGGAAACCACTCCCTATGGAAATGACCTGTGGATTCCCACAGTAGTATAATGCTTGACGACATTAGTTCCTACGCTTGGGAATAATTTCAACACAGGAAACAGACAAACCATTTAAGAGTTATACCTCAAGGACATTTTGAAGAGTCCACAGTAAGATGGTTGTTTCAAGAGAACCCAAGACCTCAGGGTTACCTGGTGACCCACAAAGACTTAATGAACCTCCAAGACAAGTAGATGATGATGCACCGCCAGCAATCCCTACAGCAGGAGGGGGAAATGTTAATTTTCATCACAATCAATATCGAGCTCCCCCTACCCCTTTACCTAATGTAGAAAGAACCTTCGAGATATTCTGCAACCTCAAAGAACCACAACAAACTCATGTATTTGCCTCCCTGAAGAGGCTAATCAATTCCTTGCGAAGCTCCGAGATGACTGGCCTTCTCCCATGTATCAAGGGTCGATTCCGGTGAACCCTCACTCATTCACGGTAGGGATTTCGCAGGGGATGTTCGCAGTGTTTTCCCCGTCTGCTGTGGTTGCCCCTCCATGTAATTTTTATGGTTTTATTCCCACTCTCTCTAAAGGAGAAGGCCAAAATATGGTTTCACTATCTTGCCCCCAATTCAATTTTTACTTGGGAAGACATACAAAAAATTATTCCCTCCAACACATACTAATGCACTCTTGTGAGCAATCCAAAACATTTATGAAAATCGGGTGAACCTTTTGTTGTTATATAGGAAAGATATAAGGACCTCCTCCACGCTCTCCCTCGTCATGGATTTGATGTTGGACAAATTTGTGCATATTTTCACCAAGGACTATCCTTGAATAACAAACAGTGCATCCAAATGATGTGTGTGGGGGAATTCTATGAGAAAGGTGCTAGGGAGTTCGTGCAATTTTTTGATACAATAGCAGAAAATGCTCGAACTTGGGAGACTAACACCTCCCTAGATACAAAGAAAAGTGCATGGGGTGACAATCTAAAGTGGGGAGGATCACTTAAGAGAGAGAATGATGACCTGCAAGAGAAAATAACCAACTTAACTAGGAAGTTAGAGACCATAGAATTGAAAAAGGTGAATGAGGTAACTCAAGTATAATTTCAGAACTTTCTATGCCTATGGGATCTAGAGGAGGAGCTATGCATCATTTATGAGACCCCACTCACTCAACTATTAACTGCTTTAATCTTCCTCAAGTCAAAGGAGCAATCCAAATAGAGCAATCCAATGTTCTTAATTACCAAAGGAAGCCCTTCAATTCTCCATACTCTGAAACTTATAATCCAGGGTGGGGTAAGCACCCGAATTTTAGTTGGAGGAATGAGGGAGGCCAACACCATTTGCCAAACAACCAAGGCCAAAACTTCCAAAACCAAGGCTTTTCAAATCAAGCCCCTCGATTCCAAAATCAAGGTCCTCAAGGATTTCCTGCGAATCCTAACCAAGGCCTGTCTCTTCTCAAGGGAATCCAACCCACGCACCTACCAACCTCCACATAAAAGAAGCCTGGAGGACATCAGGACACAAATATTCAGCTCAACAATCCACCAACACTAAATTTTTAACCACCTTGAATGGTGTGAGATCCCAAATCACTAAGATGACCTTTTCTATGGGAAATTGTCAACAAGAAAAAGGGAAACTCCTTTCTCAAACTATCCAAAACCCCCAAGGTCAGTATAGTGTTGGAGTCTCAGGTCCAAGCGATGTCACCTTTGAACATCGTATAGTCGACACCACCTTCAAGTGGAAAATAATTGACAAAACCATTCAGCCCAAGGAAACAATACAAGATGTGCAAAATGAACCACTAGAGGATGATGAGGTGTCTGACAAGCCTCATGTTCTTAGGGTAGATGTTGTTGATGTTGAGCCAGAAAAAGACAAGGCCTCCCATGTCCCTCCTGCTCCATACCCTCATAGGTTGAGAGCCCCAATAAATGAACAATCACTCAGAAATCTATGAGTTGTTCAAACAGGTTAAGGTGAACATTCCTTTATTGGATGCCATTAAGAAAATCCCATCATATGCCAAGTTTTTGAAAGACTTGTGCACTGTAAAAAGAAAATTACGTGTCAACAAGGATGCATTCATGATTGAACAATCCACCTCCTTGATCAGGAACAATTTGCCCCCAAAATATAAAGACCCAGGAAGCCCCACTATTTCCATAGCGCGGGGAATTTAAATTCAGACATGTTTCAGCCGACTCTTTGGGAGCGAGTGTTAACTTGTTGCCATACTTGGTATATGTTGAGCTAAGGTTAGGAGAGCTAGAACTGATTAATATCACCCTCCAGCTAGGTGACCGTAGTGTGAAAATTCCTAGAGGGATAGTGAAGGATGTTTAAAGGTAAGCAGACAAGTAAGTTCTACTTTCCCGTGGGACTTTGCTGTTCTTGACACTCAACTTGTGAATCTAGGACTCTGCTCCCGATTCTGGTAGCCATTCGCCACCGGCCAATGCTATCATACACTCATTGGGGGGGACTAATACATTATCTTTTGCACATGACCTGTTAATTTGAATATCTCCAATGTTATCAAGGACATAGGGGATGATGAGGATGTCTCGTGGAGGTGGCCATGATCAATTTGTCAGGCAGAACTGCTGTAGATCATGTTTCATATGATGATCCTCTCAAGTCTCGCTCTAGTAAGCCCAAGTTGTGTCGAGGAGGTAACCACAACTCGAATTGGAATTCTACACACCCATAACTGAGCAAAGTGAGGTAATGGCTAAAATGGGCGGGCACCCGCATTTGAGAAATTGCCAATTGACTGAGTTAATAAGGTATTACCTTCTCAAGAGAAACCACCTAAACTCAGTTGAAAACCCTTACCATCGTATCTCAAATATGCATTCCTTGGGTGGGTAGAAGAAACTTTCCCGCGATCATATCCTCCTTTTAGAGTCGATCAAGAGAATAAACTTTTGGAAATATCGAGAACTGATAAACCGCCGTAGGGATGGACAACAGGATACTCAAGGAATCAACCCCTTGATTTGCACACAGATTCACTTGGAAGAGGGGATGTCAAACCTCTAGACAACCACACAACGACGACTAAACCTACCATGAAAGAAGTGTCAAGAAAGAGGTCTTAAAACCGCCGGATGTCAGTATTTAATTCTATCAGCAGATAAAGAACCGGGTCAGTCCAACCTAAGTAGTTCCTAAGAAATCAGTCACCGTGGTAGAAAATGAACACAATGAGCTAATTCCCACTCTGTCACCATAGGTCGAGGGGTGCATAGACTATAGGAAACTCACTCGCAAGACCAGAAAGATCATTTCCCTCTACCTTTGTGGATCAAATGTTGAGAGTCAGCAGGCAACGAATTTTATCGCTTTCTATACGGGTACTGTGGATACAATCAAATTGAGATAAATTTCTTGTAGAAGATCAAGAAAAACAACATTCACTCACCTCGGGCACATTTGCCTTTAAGAAAATGCCCTCTTCACTATGTAGTAACTGTGAAACCTCTCAAATGGCATGACGGGATTTTAAGGATATGATATAACACATTTTGAGATTTTCATGGATCTATCATTTTTAGATTCTTATGAGGGATGTCTGGAGAATTTAAGGAGGGTACTGGATAGGTGTCAAGAGAAAAAGTTAGTGATGACTGAAAGTGTCACCATAAGATACACAAGGGATCAGGAGTCAGACACATAGTCTCAAGAGAAGGAAACAGAGGTAGATAAAGAAAAAGTTTAGCTGATCTCAAACTTACCCACCCCTAAGTGTGTCGAGGATATATAGTCGTTCTTGGGTCATGAAGGATTTTATAGGAGTATCCATAAGATTAATGCCATAGCTCATCCTTCAGGTAATCTTTTCTCGCCAAAGGACGCCACCTTTGAACGGTCAGCAGTCATAGCTTATGAGCCTTTGATAAATTGAAGACTATGTTAGTGTCCCTCCTATCATGTGATCTCCACCTGGGGAGCCCCGAGATCATGGTGACGCGAGAAGGATGGCGCCAGAGCCGATTGGGGCAAAGTAAGATAAATATTTGTGATCTACTATGCAAGCAAGACTCTAGATTCCGCTCAATCCAATTACACAAACTATGGGAAAAGAGTTCTGCTTGTGGTCTTGCCCCAGAAAAGTTCAGTTGTAATACTATAGTGGTCTCCCAGAATCATTCATTTTCAATGCATCACGCAGTGAAGTACTTGCTCTCTAAGCAGGATACTAAGCCTCATTTGACTAGGTGGATCCTACTATTTCAAGAATTTAACTTGACCATTAAGGATGACAAGGGAGTTGAGAATGTGGTAGCTAACCACCTGTATTGGTTAGTTCCAGAGAAACCTTTAAAGGCTTAACCATGTTTACACTTTCCCGATGAGCAACTCTTCGCCTTGGTCAACTCCGCCTGCAAGATACCTTAGGGACATAGTAAACTATCTAGTGACAAGACATATTCCACCCCAATGGACCTCTCAGCAAAAGAGGAAGTTTTTAGTGACATAAAAATACTACTTTGATGACTCATACTATTAACACCGTCCCAACTGAATTGACGAAAGGTGTATCCAATGACTCCATCAAATTAGTACTCACCTTCCGCCACTGGAGTTTCAAGGGAGGCACGCAAGAAAATGGCGAACAAAATCTTGCAAGCTGATTTTTATTGGCCCACTCTGTTTAAAGACTGCTTTGATTTTTGCAAAACTTCAGGTTCTGCCAACAATTGGGGCTGCAAAAAGGAACATGATGCTTCCACTCCTATTTTAATTATCGTGATATTTGATCACTGGGTTTAAAATCTACGGGCCTTCCCTCAATGCGGGTACCTTTACATTTTACTTCGCACTGATTATGTTTCTATGGGTGGAGGCCATTCCAACGAGAACTAATGACCACAAGGCTGCTTTGAAAATTTTGAAAGAACATATTTTTTTCACTTTGGAATGCTCAGGTAATCATTAGTGACTTGAAGGGTCTCCATTTTTGTAATCGACCCTTTGAAAGTTGTTAAAATATGGAGTCACCAATAGAGTTTCCACTACTTACTACCACCCACGTGAGCAAATGGTTCAGCCGAATTAGCCAATAGGGAGATCGCATATTTTGGAAAAACTACCTCGAATTGAAAGGATCGTCGTCACTAACCGATGCCTTTCGTCTACCGTACTGCTTGTAAGACTATTCTTGGTATGTCTCCCTATAGGCTAGTTTTTCATGGTACAATGTCATCTCCGTTGAAATGGAGCACAGAGCATATTGGGCCATTAAAACTCTACCTGATTAGGCTAAGGAAGGTAAATAGAGACTGCTACAAATGAAGTTCTTGTTTTTGATGAATCGAGGTGTGAATCGGGATGAGCCTTGAACTTTGCCAAAGAGAGGCCTAAGCTATCTACTACAAGAGCTTAGAAGGAAGACCTTGAACCTCACCAAAAGTGTTGTCGTACACCGCTTTCTGCACATCTTCCGCAAACCTGCCCCAGGTAGACCTGACCTTCATCGCAAGGTAGTTTACCCATATGGGCTCGTGAGATTGAGAATCCCGTGAAATGGGAAAATCTTTAAAAGTAAATGGACACTTAAAGCCATTTCAGAGAACTTTAATCTCCAGAGAGAAGAGGAACCGGTAGGCCGCCACCTGGATGTTCCTTCGCACCCTATCCTACCCTTTTGTATATAGTTTTTATTTTCCTTTTTTTGCATTTCTTTACGCATTATTCATTTAGTTTGTCATTATTTTTTTTTAATAAAGGAGAGTCCAACCTTTCGTGCATTCTATATTTTGTTCCTCTCTTATAGTTTCATGGGGTGTATCGTCGCAGGCATCGAGGGTAATCGCCATTTCCATGAGTGGTGGGCATACACCGCCAGCTGGTCACGGCGCATGCTGCTCGCTTTAATTCAGTGTTCTTGTGGGGTTGGCGGCAATATACCTCGATTTTCGGGCTTTGGTATGGTACTGGGACCAGATGTATGCAAAACAAGGATCTTAAGGTATGCACAAAATTTTTTTTCATGTTTGGGACCATATTGACCCAAATTATTTTCTATTCTCCAGAGTCAATCTTGACTGTTATCACTCTCGACTGGTATCACTCTCATTCATAAACTACACAAGTCATTGAATTCCTACCCCAAGCTCATTTTTAGTTTGCTGATCAGTCAGCCTTGTGTATTGTTTCAGTGATTCTGTCAACCATACGCATCTTATTTCTTGAGGAACATCCACACGAGTTGAAAGATGATTCGGGGTCATATTTTCTTTGTTAAACTTCTAAATCATAATCGAGTCAACCCCTGTGCAATCCTTCTGTAAGCCTCCACTCTAAATTCTTTCTAACCTCAGAATCTTGATCACGTAGGAGTATGGATGACCCAAAGTAAGCGTGAAGGAGTTTCTGGCAGAAAGTGTAGGCACAAACACAAACACAAGTTAGCCTGAGGTATGAAGCGTGAAAGAAGCGAGCATACAATCGTTGAGATGACCAAAGACATATACAAATTCTATGACACTGGCCTCGTGATCATTTGTTAACCTCAAACCCAAGGCCAAAACTTGCACGACCAAAAGACATATACAAATTTATGACACTGTCACTAGCTGACTATCATTTTAACCCAAGAATCCGCGCCAAAAACTTGTTGAGATGACTGAAGACATATACAAATTTATGACACTATTACCAAAGATCACATCTAATTCTCTCTGCACCACGCCAAAAACTTCATGAGACCAATTTGATTATGGAAATATACATGGAGTGAAATGGTAAATACTCAAAACTGATGGAATAAAAGTAAGTATACTCAAAATTGAAATGGAAAGTATTACCAACATCAACCCTCTTTCCGCAAGTACCGTAAAACCTCAACCTTATTGGAATGTTATAATAGTTATTGAACTCGATTTGAGGTCTAATGATAGAAGCGAGGTGGGATTAGAATTTAGAACGCTTCCGACATCATTTGGGCATGAAGTGAAAATTCACAATTGTAACCGGCAGTTCTAATGAATAGTGATTTTTCTTATTTTATCCCGATGGAGGTTGCAAAGGGATTTTTAAGAAAATTTCAGTTCCTATGACTTTGAACTCGATATTCTAAGATAATGGGAGATTTATAATAGTGATTGATCGGAATTTGGAGCTCATAATAAATTTTTCTGAAATTGAGCCAAAAATACCGAAAAGGTCCGGAATAAACTCATAAAAGACTAATGAAACTGAAATAAAGTGAACTGAGTCCGTTTGATAGTTTCAGTGATCCGAACGTAATCTCGGTAATAATACTATTGTCCTGGATGCCACCGATTTAATGATTTTAAACTGATTTCGTGATTTCAGAGCCCGAAATTCACCGTGAAGGATTTAGTTAAAATATTTTATGCTCAAATTTAAATATATCGACCATGTAATATTACATATAACTATATAAAAGAAGAAGGTGCTAAACCGAGATAAATCTAAGTATAATGGAGATATTTAATTGTACTAGCCAATCAAAATCTTTCTTAATGCCAAGTTATGATTTAAATAATGGGTAAATGACTTGGTCTCATGGAATGGACCAATGAGAAGCTTGGATAAAAGAGTAATTCACTTTAAACCAACCAATGATATTTGTTACTTTAAGGGCACTTTTGGAATAATATTTTAAAGTCTAAAATTTGGGATTTAAGTGCTCAAAAGAGGGATCATGTATAGGAGAGGAAAGAAAGGAGAAAGAGAGAAAAGAAAGGGAAGAAAGGGAGAAAGTGAGAGATGAAAGGGTAGGGCAAAGGTAGAGGTGAATTTTTATTCTTTCAAAGCTTCCAAGTGAGAGCTCCATGAATCAAGGAAGAGAAGACAAGGGAAACCTAAGAACAGTAAGTTTTTCATGGCAAAGCTGATTTTTATGTTTTTTCATGCCTAATGATTTGATTTTCTTGTATGGATGTTAAATTAGTGCATTTAGGGTTGAATGATGATGATTTTGAGATAAATTGAGAAAGCCATGGATTAGATTAGGGTTTTGACAAATCAAGTGAATGAATGGTTAGGGTTTGATGTAGACTTTGTGTGATATGTTGAAATGGGTATAATGCATCAGATTTAAGTGTTTAGAGGAAAGAAAATGGAAGAGAAACACACTGGTGTAAATTTTAAGTAGCAGTCTCGGTACAGGAAATGTCCTGTTTTCTGTTTTGACCAGTTTTGGTATTTTGGCCATAACTTGCTCATTTCAGATCGGAATTGAGTGATTCAAAATTATGGGTAAAATAGACTTCTAGGGGAAAAATTTATTTAAAGGAAGTTCATGCAAATTGTAAACTTAAAGTGCCCATAAAATGGTTCAAAGTGGAGCTATGTGCAGATTTGTCCCACAAACTGAGTTATTTGTTGCGTGATTGTGTTATATGGTTGAGGGCTTTAGAGACGGAATTTTAAAATTGAAAATTTAAAGAGATGTTATTTGATATATCAAGAACTGATTTGGAGAGTTTCATACCTGAAGACCGTTTGAATAATTTTTGAGCCATAAAGTCTATAGGTATGGTTGGAAAAAGGTTGGGCCAAAATGAATGAGTTTTTAGTGCTTAAGGGTAATTTGTTCATTTGGCTTTAAATGAATGTGTATGGTGGATTAAAATGGAAGCAGGATTAATGTATAGTTGTGATTTTCTTGGAAAAGGGTGAAAAGGATGATCGGATCGAACGGAACCAACGGGAAGCAAGCTGAATTGAGCGGAACTCCGTGGAGTGAAATGATATTTTGAGAATTTAGTTTTTAAAAGTGAATGGTTTTAATGTTAAACTGAAAGTTTAATGTAAATTTTTATGTAAATGTTAAGGCATATGGAAATGTTTTATATTGCATCAATGCATATATTTATATGTGTATTAAATATGTATGCATATGTTAAGGTATTATGAAAGTTTAAAATGTTTAAAGTATGCATATGTGTTTTAATGATAAAGTAAAGTGATTTAAATGTATTTATAAATGTATTTTGAAGAAATGTTTTACCATGGTTACCCCTGAACCCCCTATGACTGTTATGACCGAGCATCGTGGGCCAAGTAATTTTTAAGCGTGTAAGTGATTAAGAGGGTAGTTATAGGTTACTAATCGAGGGAGGGAAATAGGTGTCTAGAGTAATATCCTTACACGTGATAAAGTATTATGGACTGGAACCCTATGCAAGCGTGAGTTTCTCCAGCTGTAGTGGTTATGACTGAATGTTGACCGTTCCTCACCGTCGCACTGAGAAACTGTCTGTGTGTTTATTTCCCCGGGTTCCATCGTAAAGAAAGCAGTTGTTGAAAGAAAGAAAGAAAGAAAGAAAGAAAGAAATAAAGAAAGAAAGTTTACTATGACAAATGTTTAAAGCATAATGGATTTAAATGTATATATTATTGAAAGAAAGTTTAAGGCATAAATGCTTAAAGCATAAATGGATTTTAAATGCATAAGTATTTATTGAAATAAGGTTTAAGGCATAAATGTTTAAAGCATAAATTGATTTTAATGGTATAAGTATTTATTGAAAGAAAGTTTAAGGCATAAATGTTTATTGTATAAATGGATTTTAATTGCATAAGTATGTATTATTTTGGTATATACCGAAATGTTATCTAAATGAAAATGTACACTCACCGGCTCCTTTAGCCTATTCTTTCATATGTTTTCAGCATTTGTGACCAAGACGTGCGCCGATGAGGACCCTCCCGTGCAAAGGAGTCGAGCCATTGATGAGACGAAGACCCGTGGATTTCATTGTATATATAATTTGCATATTGCTCATGGTGATTATTTTGTTATGCATATGTATATGTATAAAGTTGAAAAGGAACTACGTGGGCTTTGATCCCGTGACCCAGGCACGAGGCGGTCGGCCTAAGTCCCGCCGCTTCTCCAATTTGTTTTGATAAAATGTGCATGGACTTTAAGAGGGTCAATGTTTTGATGGATTTGAAGTAAACAAATGTATATGTATGTATATTGTGTTGATTGGGTTGTGGACGAGAAGTCCTAATATGGAAGTATACAATTGAAGTTTATAAGTGTTTTTAAATGCTTTATCAGGTTTTGTAAATTTGGGAAAGTCCGAAAAACAGAGGAAACTCTGGCCAATTTTTCTGAAAAATCCAAGTGTTTGAAAAAAAAGAAAAGAAAAGAAAAAAAAATTTTACCACTTTGCTTCCGCATTATTTTCTAAAGATATGTTATGATTGTAGCGTTGCTCCCATGGATTTTATCAATCGCTTAAGGAAAAAGTTTTTATATCCATCGGAGTACGGAGGTCCCCCGTTCATGAGGTTAATCCTGCCGGGATCCTTCAACGTGGCACGTGAGCGAGGTTTTGAAAATGTTATAAAGATTTGAAAATTTATGTGATTTAAAATCATATATGCACATATATGACATTAATTTTAATTACTGTGAACAAGGCTGCCGAGGCCGACCACCCACCAGAGAGCTCCCCGAGGGCAAGAATACCACCACTCTGAGGAACATGTTGGATGAGTCTCGCAGATGTTCCTCCACCCGCAAGACAGCCTAGGGTCAGCCACCGCCTCCCGAGGTCGAGGAGGTCAGACACCTTAGAGCAGATGGCTCGATGTTAGCCACAACATTTAATCAGCCCCGAGCCGACAAAGGTCTAATGAGGTAAGGAAATTAGAGGCAGAAATTATGACGATAGAGATTTGAAAGGCATGGTCGTGGGATAGAGGGTAATGAGATGCTAATTGAAAATGCATGGGTTTAATTTAGCTTAAGTGAATCAATGACATTAAGTGAATTGTTAATTGTAATTGTTGAAAGAAATGGAAGAAATTGAAGACATAATGATGAATGTGTAATGTAGGATTACACCCTAGGAAAAGTATGGAAAAGTTGATTGTTACACTGTAGAGTACTATTGAGGTTGTGGGAGTTTTTTTTTTTTAGACTTGATATTATTAGGATATCCATGACTTTGATGTTATATTAGCATGGATTTACTATCTAGACATCATGCTACAAAGATTGTTATAGGAAAGAGGTTAGTTCCTATAAGCCAAGGAAGACAAGAGGTTGTTTTATGTGGGTTACGAAATATACTACCTACCAATAATATGGACAAGCAGGCTAGTAAATACTTCGAAAGTTATATAAAAGGTACCTAGCTTATGCTATCGAGGTGTGGATAATGGTAGTCGAATGGAGATATTCCCGATGAAATAAATAATTTCCTGGATGTATTTCCAGAGGATCTTCTAGGTATGTATAAAAAAAAATATATATATATATATATATATATATATATATATATATATATATATATATATATATATATATATTAATTTTTGCATTGAAATGACCCCTAGGACGTAAACTCACTAATTGCTAAGGCACCTTATATGATGGCTCCCTTAAAAGTTGAAAGAATTGAAAGAATTAAAGTATAAAATGGATGAGCTTGTGAGTATGGCTCTTTGTTAGGGCCGAGCATCGCCTCGGGAGTGCCTCTGCCTGCTTATAAAAAAAAAATGATGATGAAAGTTTAAGATCGTATATTGATTTCAGAGAGTTGAATAAAGTGAAAATACGCAATCAACACCCATTTACACGGATTGATGATCTTTTTGATCAATTACAGGGAACGAGGGTATTTTTGAAAATGGATCTAAGCTCAGTTACTCATCACTCAAAGATTAGTCAGAGGATGTTCCTATGATAACTTTGAAAACACTCCGTGATAGGCATTATGAGTTTAGTCATGTTAGTTGACTGAACTATATTCAAATATTTATGGATCTTATGAATAGATCTTCAAATTCTTTATTTAGATCAGCTTTGTTATAGTATTCATTGATGACATTTTAATTTATTAAGCAAGATCAAGATCATGAGGAGCATCTAAGTAAATTCTATTTACTTAGTATGCCAAACTTAGTAAATTTTAGTTCTGTTAGGACAAAGGTTGCCTTTCTGCTACATGTGATTGAAGGTTTCGTTGATCCTCAAAAGATTGAGAAATTGTGAACTCAAAACCACCTACCGCACGTGACAGAGATACAAAGTTTAGGTTTGTTGTGGTATCTAAGGTTGTTAAGGGATTTTCAAAGTTAGCGATCCTTTGACTAAACACAAGGAAAGATGAAAAGTTTGTATGGTAAGAGACATAGTGAAAAGATTCGATGAACTAAAAGGAATTTTGACCTTAGCCCTAGTTCTTACAATCTGCTTAGGGCAAGAAGGATATACGATATCGGGATGCTTCTAGGCAGAGATTAGGGGTGTAAGCACGCAACATGAAAATGTGATAGCATATGATTTAAGGCAATTGAAAAAGCATGAGCAGAATTATCTGAGACATAACCTAGAGTTGGTTGTTATAGTCTTTGCTCTACGTATATAGAGGCATTACTGATATGGAGTTGCATGTAAAATTTTTACAGATCACAAGAACATGCAATATTTATTCACATAGAAAAAGTTAAATATGAGACAGAGGAGATGGGTTGAACTCATTAAGGATTATGAGTGCACTATTGAGTACCATCAGGGAAATGTTAATGTGGTAACTGATGCTCTTAGTAGGAAGCCTACGGGTTCCATATCTCACCTAAAGGTTGTGTACCTCCCTATGTTTATGGAATTGAGGTCTTTAGGTGCGAGACTAGAGTTGATGGATATTGAGCCTTACTAGCTACATTTCATGTTAGTCCTGTACTAATAGACAAGATAAGGAAGCTATAGACTCAAGATACGATCATGATTAAATTGAAAAGGGAAGTCGAGTCCGCGCTTAAAAGGATTTTAGTACTCCGGCATATGGTATAGTGATGATAGGTCATGTGTTATGTGTAATAGATGTGGGAAGATTAAAGAAATAAATTATGGGAGAGGCTCACTCTTTCCTCGCATAGCGAAGTGTATCGTGTGGAAACACTAAAATGTATCATACCCTAAGGGAATACTACAAGGTGAGGGTATAAAGAAAGATGCTGCGTAATTTATTTCTAAATGTCTCATTTGTCAAAAGTTATAATGAGTATCAAAGATTTGCAGGTTCTTATAGTCTCTTCCGATCCCTGTTGGAAATGGGAGAGAATCATGATGGATTTTTTTTTTTCCACTTCACAGAAAGTGGTTATGACGTGATATAGGTGATTGTGGGATAGATTGACGAAATCAATCAATTTCCTACCCATGGAAAAATAGTGACTTCTAGTTGAGAAGTCATCGAAGTTAGGCATAAGATTGTACGACTTCAATGGATGACCAATCCAAAGAGCTTAAGGCTGCACATTGTGTTATGCTCAAGGCTTGTGTGTTAGGAGTTTAAAGGAAGTTAGAAAGACATTTACCATTAATGGAGTTTTCCTACAATAATAGTTATCATGCAAGCATTGAAATGGCGCCTTATGAGTCTTATATGGAAGGAAGTAGACTCCATTATGTTGGGATGAGGAAGTGGAGAGAAAATTTAGGTTCATAATTGCTCAGGCTACAATGGTATAATGTTAAATACTATCGCGATAGATTAAAGATAGCTCAAGTACTGATGTAGTTATGTTGATAACCCAAGGAGACGGAATTTTAGGTGGGGATTAGTATTTATGAGGATATCACCCTCGAAAGGGTGTTGATATTCTAAAGAAAGGGAAGTTAAGTCCTCTATATGGGACTTTATGAAATTATGAAAATAATTGGAGAGGTAGCTGCCTTGGTTGAGGTTGCCACCTGAATTGCCGTAATACATGACACATATTTTTACTTATGCTTCGGAAGTATATGACGATTCTTCACATGTGTTAAGAGATCAACTAAGTTGGAATTGAAAGAAGACTTGACGTATTTAAGAAAGACCGTTCAAATTGTTGATCGAAATGATTAGGTTCTTGAAACAAAGTGATTCCTTTAGTAAAGGTGTTGTGGATGAATCACGTAGAGAGGAAGCAACATGAGAATTTAAATTTCGAGGACGTAATTTTATAAGAGGGGTGATTGTAAAACCCCAACCATAATAATGTTATAATAAGGTTATTGAACTCCGATTTGAGGTTCAAGATAGAAGCTTAGGTGGATTAGAATTTAGAACGCCTGACATCATTTGGGCATGAAGTGAAAATTTTCGACAATTGTAAACTGGTGCTCTAATGGGTCAGTGATTTTTTCTTATTTTATCCGATGGAGGTTAAAAGGGATTTAAGAAAATTTCAGTTCATGACTTTGAACCGATATTCAAGATAATGGGAGATTTAAGTGAATAGTGATTTCAGACTGAAATTTGGAGCCTGCGCTGAAATTTTTCGGAAATTGAGCCGAAAATACGAAAAGGTCCGAATAAACTATAAAGACTAAACTAAACTAAATAAAGTGAAACGAGTCCGCTTCGATAGTTTCCAGGTGATCCCAACGTAATTCGGTAATACGCTATTGTCCGATTACCGATTTTAATGATTTTAAATTCCATTTCGTGATTTCAACAGCCCGGAATTCACCGTGGGAAGGATTTAGTTAAAATATTTTATGTTCAAATTTAAATATAGACGACTATAGAATATTTTTACATATAAATCGATATAAAAGCGCAATGTAGCGAAACCGAGATAAAATCGCTATAATGGAGATATTTAATTGTAATTAGCCAATCAAAAATCTTTCTTAATGGCTAAGTTAAGGATTTAAATAATGGGTAAATGACTTGGTCTCATGGAATGGACCAATGAGAAGCTTGGATAAAAGAGTAATTCACTTTAAAAACCAACCAATGATATTTTGTTACTTAAGGGCACTTTTGGAATAATATTTTAAAGTCTAAAATTTGGGGATTTAAGTGCTCAAAGAGGAGGATTCATGTATAGGAGAGGAAAGAAAGGAGAAAAGAGAGAAAAGAAAGGAAGAAAGGAGAAAGAGGAGGAGAAAGGTAGGGCAAAGAGGTGAATTTTTATTCTTTCAAGCTTCCAAGTGAGCTCCATGAATCATGAAGAGAAGACAAGGGAAACCCAAGAAACAAGTAAGTTTTTCATGGTGGGAAAGCTGGATTTTTATGTTTTTCATGCCTAATGATTTGATTTTTCTTTGTATGGATGTTAAATTAGTGGCATTTATGGTTGAATGATGATGATTTTGAGATAAATTGAGAAAGCCAGTGGATTAGATTAGGTTTTGACAAATCAAGGAATGAATGGTTAGGGGTTTGATGTAGACTTTGTGTGATATGTTGAAATGGGTATAATGCATCAGATTTAAGTGTTTAGAGAAAGAAAATGGAAGAGAAACACAATTTGGTAATTTCACAGCTAGCCTCGGTACAGAAATGTCCTGTTTTGTTTTACCAGTTTTGGTATTGGCCATAACTTGCTCATTTCAGATCGGAATTGAGTGATTCAAAATTTGGGTAAATAGACTTCTAGGGGAAAAAATTTATCTAAAGGAAGTTCAAATTGTAAACTTAAAGTGCCCATAAAATGGTTCAAAGTGGAGCTATGTGCAGATTCTGTTCTGCCAAACTGAGTTATTTGTCAGGCAGATTGTGTTATATGGTCAGGGCTTTAGAGACGGAATTTTAAATTGAAAATTTAAAGAGATGTTATTTGATTATACTAAGAACTGATTTGGGAGAGTTTCATAAATTTTGAAGACCGTTGAATAATTTTTGAGCCATAAAGTCTATAGGTATGGTTGGAAAGGTCAGCTAAAATGTGAATGAGTTTTTAGTGCTTTATGGGTAATTTGTTCATTTGGCTTGCACGCGTATTACGATTAAAAAATGGAAGTTATGATTAATGTATAGTTGTGATTTTCTTTGGAAAAGGGTGAAAAGGATGATCGGACGGAACGGGAACTCAACGGAAGCAAGCCGGAATCGAAGTATGGAACTGCGAAAGTGAAAACGATATTTCGAATTTAGTTTTTAAAAGTGAATGGTTTTAATGTTAAACTGAAAGTTTAATGTAAATTTTTATGTAAATGTTAAGGCATATGGAAATGTTTTATATTGCATCAATGCATATATTTATATGTGTATTAAATATGTATGCATATGTTAAGGTATTATGAAAGTTTAAAAATGTTTAAAGTATGCATATGTGTTTTAATGATAAAGTAAATGATGAAACGATTTATAAATGTATTTTGAAGAAATGTTTTACCGATGGTTACCCTAAACCCCTATGACCGGCAGACCGGAGTATCGGTCAAGTACTTTAAGCTGTGGCGATTAAGAGGTAAAGCAGGTTACTAACCGAGTGGAGGGAAATAGGTGTCTAGAGTAATATCCTTACACGTGATAAAGTACTATGACTGAACCCTATGCAAAGCTGAGCTCCGGCAGCCGCGAAGGGTTATGACTGGAATGTGACCGTTCTCACCGCGCATTCGGAAATCGCTCGTGTGTTTATTTCCGGGTTCCATCAAAAAAGAAAGAAAGAAAGAAAGAAAGAAAGAAAGAAAGAAAGAAAGAAATAAAGAAAGAAAGTTTACTAAGACAAATGTTTAAAGCATAAATGGATTTAAATGTATAAGTATTTATTGAAAGAAAGTTTAAGGCATAAATGCTAAAGCATAAATGATTTTAAAACGCATAAAGATTTATCAAATAAAGCTTTACAAGATAAATGTTTAAAGCATAAATTGATTTTAATGGTATAAGTATTTATTATACGTTTAAGGCATAAATGTTTATTGTATAAATGGATTTTAATTGCATAAGTATGTATTATTTTGGTATATACTGGAAATGTTATCTAAATGAAAATGTACACTCACTGGGCTCCTTTAGCTCATTCTTTTCCATATGTTTTCAAAAACATTTTCAGGACCCAAGACAGGTGCGTCGATAGAGGACCCTCCCTGTGCAAAGGAGTCGAGCCATTGATGAGACGAAGACTGTGATTTCATTGTATAATTTTGCATATTGTTCAAAGGGTGATTATTTTGTTATGCATATATGTATATGTATAAAGTTGAAAAGGAACTACTGGCTTTGATCCGTTGGACGAGGAAAATGAGGCTATCATCAAGTCCGCCTCAAGCCCAATTTGTTTTGATAAAAATGCATGGACACTTTAAGAGGGTTTCAATGTTTTGATGATTTGGGGCAAACAATTATATGTATGTATATTGTGCTTGATTGGCCGTGACGAAGTCCCATATGGAAGTATACAATTGAAGTTTATAAGTGTTTTTAAATGCTTTTATCAGTTTTAAATTTGGGAAACCAAAAAAACAGGAAACTTCCGCCACTTTTTTCCTAAAACTGCGCTTGAAAACAAAAGAAAAGAAAAGAAAAAAAAATTTTACCACTTTGCTTCCGTATTATTTTCTAAAGATATGTTATGATTGTAAGGGGTTCATTCCATGGATTTTATTTGACCGCTTAAGGAAAAGTTTCTATATCCATCGGAGTGCGGAGGTCCCCCTTGCTCATGAGGCTAATCCGCCTGGATCCTTCAACTGGGCCACATAGCAATAGCCGGACTCTGAGTCCTGATATCGCACTCATGAGGATCGAGGTTCTCTCTAATCGAATTGATCACCCCGACATAAATGGCTTCACTATTTAGCACTATGTGATGTCAAATAAAATCAATTTAATTGAAACAAAACTCGCCAAAACTAACCTAAAAATCTACCAAATAAAAACAACTACTTAATTTAAACATGAAGAGAAATACTAGCAATGGGATAATTATTTACAAACAAATTGCATTTCCTAAAAGCGCAACACCTAAGTCAATGCTGATTTGTCCAAGATCAAAACAATGTAGTATAAACATAGTTTCTCATACACATACATTTCACTAGTTGAGATCCATATTCCTTTTGGACATTCGTTCTAACTAGCTACTTATATTGGCATAAATTTGATTCATTTTTCTTTTCAATACTTCACAACCATTTCACTTAGTGAAAATTCTTCTTTATAAACGAGATAATGCAATACTACCAATGTAGTGGTATAGTCTTCAAATCTAATAAAATTTTCTATCTCCTTAGTCAGATCTTTTCATACTAGGATTAGAAGTCACTTTGTGACCCAGGAAACCTCGATCCCAACTAAATTGATACATCATCTATTAATCCTCATACAGATTAATTAGTGATCTATCAAGTAATTTTCAGAGTTATTAGTTCGAGATATTAAGTCTAGCATACCATGAGATTCTGCTCTTTGCTCTGGGAATCTCCATCTCTGTGTATAGAGACTCTGGAAATCGGGTAAAATCTGACTCTTTTGTGTGGTATATTTCACCTAATATTCCAAACAATTATTATATATTCTTAATTATGTAAATTCAGTTTTCAAACCCACAAAATAGCGAAAAAGAAAGCTGCAATACGAATGTTGACAATTAATCCCCAACCACAGGGTGTTTAATGTTCCATTCGTTTCAATCATCACTAATCAACAGTAAAAAATGAAAGAAAAATAAGAAAGAAGAGAAAACCGATTTGAGCTTAAATCTTCACCTCCTTGATGAAATAAATTGAATATCTTAGTAAACTTCAAAGTCTCACTGTAATAAATAATCTGTAACAAGAAAACTATTCTGGAATCTATTAAAAATAAAAATCTGCAGCAAAAGAAACTAAGAAAATGGCCGGTTTAGAGAGAAAACTATGAGAGAAAAGTCAGATTTTCAACCCCGATCCTTGTGAACCTTAGATCAATCTCTATTATCTGTGGCAATCCTTAGTAAACATAATGTCGGCTGCTCCATAAATCTAAAACAAATAAAAATCTCTGAGAAAAAGCTGGAAAAATGGGCAGTCTGAGAAAGCTGAGAGGAACCTCGATCTCCCCTTGCCTCTTTTCATACAAAAAGCGATTTATAAATACAGTCTAGGGTGAAATGGGTTTGAAGTGGGTAAAAACTCAATTTAAACCTTTCGTTCTGGCATTGATTGTAACCGGGTTTTAAATGTGACACCGACTCCTGCTCGACATCGGTCACGACTCTCTGTCGTGACGCTGATCACATACCTCTTCATGCTCTCATCGCGTATTCGGAAACAAGCGGTTTTCTTCTCTAACTTGTGATGTGCTCTTGCCGTTTTTAACTTTCGAATTTGGGCGTGTGAGTACTCGTTGGAAACTCTTTGAATGTAGAATGCAGCCATGAGGAATTTACATTGATGTTTAGATGTTTACATAATTAATCTTCTATTATTTCTTGAGACTCTAGTTTGTCTTCTTTTGGAAACTATGTTGCTCCATTTCTTGCCAAATCACTTGCTTTTCATCAATAATCCTACAAAATTAGTTAGAGGGAAATTTTATGAGTTTACATGAATATGGATATAAAATGCACAAAATAACATAAATAGACTCAAACATAGATGAGTTTTGCACTCATCAGAAACACCCCAAACTTAGTTTCAGCGTCATAAGCAAAGAAAAGAAAGAAGTTGCTTGTCACCAAGCAATACTGGAAGATAAGAGTTCATTTCACCCTTTTATTTAACCAAAACTGGTAATCAAACCTTTGCAATTTATGTGATATGTGTCTCAAGGTACCCTTACAAGGAATATAGAGAATATGATCAAGATAATTTATTCATTTTAATAGTGAGATGTCTCATAATAGACGGTGAATCATGGTTCTCCATATTTTGACATTGTGTAGCCAATTTATCGGAGCAATTACAGAGCTAGTGAGTTGAGGGGTGAGATAGATGCGCGGATCTCCTAAGATAATTATTTGGGTTCCGTGAAGCATTGTTCTTATCACTACTCCACTAATGTAGGCACACAACTCTGAAAGGAGTAAAGTAAAGGTCTTTGCAAGCTTGTAATGTAAGGCTTGTAGGGGTAGTTGAGTAATCATTTTAGGCTAAAACTTACCCCGAACACCTACTTTGCATTGACGGCTCTATATCTGGTTTTTACCATCATTCAAGTGACACTCTCAAACACCCCCAATCTGTTTGGTGTCTTCCATATATATACTTTTACACTTTTAGTGCATTCTTTCAACAAACACCAAAAAACGGCACTCTTTAAGACAAGGTTATTAGAGTGGTCTGTCATTGCTAAGCTTTCTATATATTATGACTTTGTCGCTAAACTCACAGACCCAGATTAACCAAGATTTTGAATTGTTTGAGACTTTTGCTTAGGTTCTTGCTCTAGGAAGGAAGCTCAGAAGCTGACTCAAAGCTCATTGACTTTTATTGTATTTTGCTTCTTTTTATGATCTTTTTCTGTTTTTTGACAACCTCTTTTGATTTCCAACAACTCATTTCAACTCTTGGGGTTATTTTCCTATGGAAAATTAACTCCCCCAAACTTTCTCCCTCACCACATTTCTCAATTTATGAACAAATCCTGTATTGTGGGTGATTTGAGTTTGGTTCTTTATTGAGGGATAGTGATGGAAGGTTGTGTGGCTTCAAACTTGGTTTTCATGAGGTGGCTCTTTAAAGCCAGCATCTGGTACTAGAGAATATAGTATGCTATTAGCTCATAAGGTTAACGAAAGGCACAATCTTTCAAGGATGGCATATCATTTATAATTGTTGTGTGGCCTGGGATTTCGCCTCAATGATAATAGAACAAGTTCTAGAACCTGGAGATCAAAGTGATGATTCTATAACCTTCTTCTTGACAGCTACCTTTTTCAAAGATTTTAATGACCGTGCATGGATTTTGAAACAATGACTAAATAGCCTATAAAATAACTCATTAGCATTGAGTCTATTATCTCTAATATTGTGCAGGTTTCCATTTATAGTCACTTAATGACATGCAATGGCTCCAAACAAAACTCATTAACTAAACTCTAACTAAAAATATATATATATATACCAAACTAAGATGTAAGTTAGGAAGCATCAAATAAAGTCATTATCTAAAAGCACAGATTCATCCTCAAAGTTGTCATTTTGCAACATGTGGGGTGTGACATGATAAACTAACAAAAAATGCACCCTGAAAACTTTGAGATGAACATTGTCTAAATGTCTACAACAATGAGCAAAGGAAACAATAAAGTAAAGGGTAATAAGAGAGTTGGGAAAAGTATAGACTCCTTTGCGATCTTGGCCACTTTGAATGGAACACCAGTTCGACATGACTTGTTATTATTACACACATGATACACTCTTTAGCCTGCAGGCCATGAAAGTGGCTTTGGCATTTTCTCGAGCACTTGGTGTGCACCCGACTTCCTTTACCTCGAATGAGTGAGTTTGATTCTTAAAAACCTCCTTCATCCCTGCAATCACTCCACAATCCAACAATGGTCTACAAAAGAATTTAAAACAGACAACCAAGCCTGAAAATTTTCTTCCATTATGCTCTCTTTGATGATTGGGAATGATGGATGAAAATTGGGACCATGAAAGTAAAATTTGTGGGTTTGTGATGGTTTTTTGAAGCTTGAAGATGATGGAGATGGACAGGGAGGAATGTGATTGGGGTGCAGTGGATGGAAGTGGGTGAAAGTGGTTTGGAAGTTGCAAGGGTTGGAGAGGGAAATAATAGTGGCGCTTATAGAGTATAAAGTAGGAAGAAAGAAAAATGGGTTTAAAGGGTTAAAAACCTATTCGTATTGCTGGTGCTAGTCACGTCGACAAATTCGCACAACTTTATTTTATCTTGTTGCCACTCATATCTCACTTCATTTTAGCTCGAGTGGATGGACTGATTTGGGAAAGCTCTTTCAATGTAGAATCTGCTCATGTGGGCTCAAGTGAACCATTTGGAGTCTCAATCAATACATAAAAATCAGAATGTTCCAATGCTGTCGGTGTGATGATTTTATAAAACCTTAGGTTTCCCTTGCTTTATCTCGCCCTTATCCTTGCTATCCTTTAAAGTCTTCAATATATATCTTCTCTCAAAAAATTCCTCCAATAAAACCACTCAATACTTTCATTCATGCTTAAACTCTATCACTTATCTTCATTATATAACCGTGATCATGAACCTTCTTTATATTTAGGTTCAATTTGGTTCCTTTCATCTCAAAAACCTAATTGATGAACATCTCATCCATTTTTTTCACTTCAAGCACTATAATTACATCATTACTTTTAACTTCTTGCCTTCGCTCTTGCAAACTAATTATGATGTATATTTGAGCTTGAGCTTATCTTGTTAAAAAACAACAACAAAGATTAAAACAACTATGAGTTACTAAATGTTAACACATTAACAAATAAAATAACTAAAGATATTAAAGATAATGGAATGAGAATCAGCTATTACTTAGGTTAAGGTTCCTCCCAGCCTCAGGTTTTTAGAGTCCAGCTGAGCTCTGTTGGAAGTACTAGTGCTGTTTGACTGATCGTACCAGTCGACCTTCTCACTGTAACCATTCGAAGCTCAAGGATGTTTTCTTTCAGACTTTGAAGAGGGAGAAAAGAAACTCCAAAATCCACACCAATTACATGGTTGGTGGTTAATACAATATATTAAACAGTCTCATGTGAAGTAGATGCTCTTGTTTATGCAGAATTTGTTTGAAACATTCCCTTTTGATTGAAACATTTGATTTGCACATGGCTCTTCTCTGTATCAAGGTGTGGATTTGGTGAAGATTGAACTTTGCTTTCTCCTCACCTCTAAACAAGGTGACTCCTTTGATGTCAATCCATGCAGCCACGAGGAAAGAAATTGGTCTCATAGTATATGAGAATTTTGTAGATCCTTTAATGCCCAGTCACAAAGTAATTGGGAAGTGAATATGTCAATCTACCAGTATTTCATAGCCATTACTTGACTCTCTTCCAAATTTACAGTTATCACTAATGGCTCTTCATCCTCTAGAATTGTTTAGTATACATTCAATTTCAGTATCAGTTTCGCCTTCTAGTTGGGATGAAATTGCACAACGCCTTTCGAAGAATCGTATTCATTGGGTTATTAAGTATCCTTTAGGAGAGGTCTAGAAATTTTCTTGAATGTAGACTGAGTATCCTGGGCGAGCTTCTACATTTTCAATCTATATGATGTGACTTGAGGCATCTAAATAAATTACGCTTTCATGAAGATTAATCCTCTTCTTGTTCCTTCATGTAGTAAAATGCACTCATGTGAGTGACTCTTCTTCTTCTGAAATGTGGGATTTGAACTCCCTTGATAAGGCGATACTCCTTGTTCCATGGTGAGTCATTGTGAATTGCTGGGTCGATTGCCAAATGGTGACTTGGCTTCTATGGGCAATCTAAGCTTCTATTGAATGTTTCCTCCATAGTACCAACAAATAAGAAGAAAAACAAAAAAAGAAAATAAAGTACAAAATACAAATAAAAAAAATTAACTAAGAAACAAATCTACTTCAAGATAAAAATAAAAATAAAAAATTGCCTAAATTGAAATTACATAGTTTTAAATGTGACTTCAGTAAGAAAGTGAACCATGATCAATGACGGCGTAAAAACTTGTTGAGATGGCCCAAAAAAGACATATACAAATTTATGACACCACCAAAAATCTTCTTGTCTAATCCGGCGAAACGGCAAGCTTGTTGAGATGACGAAAGAGCTTCATCTAATTCATGACACTGTACGAAGACTGTAATCTAATCCGACAACGGCGTAAAAACGTTAGGAGACGATTTGGTCTTATGTCAGAAAATATGGCGAGGGAGTGAATGTGGTAAATACTCAAAAACTGATTTGAAACAAAGTAAGTATACTGAAAAATTGAAATGAAAAGTATTACCAACATATTTAACTTTCATGAGTGCAGATCCATCTAGTAATAAAGTGGACTCTAGAATTAGAATATCGATACCGGGAGGATTGGGAGTTCTCTCTAATTGGAATTTGATCTTGATTACGAGGGTTCTTCACTATTTAGGCGACCCAGTAGGATGTCAAACTAAAATCAATTTAATTGGAAACAAAAACTGATTTAAACTAATCTAAAATGCAAATAATAATTTGCTTAATTCTAAAGGTATGAAGAGAGAGTCAGGATTAGGATAATTATTTACAAAGCAGTTGCACATTTCCTTGAAAAGCAGCAATTTAGATGATGTGAATTTTCAAAAGCGATGTAAGCCCACAGCGGATTCTCACCATGCTATAGTTACAGAGATCCATATTCATTTGAGGACAAATGGGTTTGTATTTACTTGTAAAATTTGGCACTCTTTAAGATTTGATTGTTTTTCTTTTAATCTTGTGACATTCTGAGGCTGAAGAGTGCCCCATAGGCAGATATATAG
This sequence comes from Tetrastigma voinierianum, assembly GCA_016808115.1. Classification (NCBI taxonomy): domain Eukaryota; kingdom Viridiplantae; phylum Streptophyta; class Magnoliopsida; order Vitales; family Vitaceae; genus Tetrastigma; species Tetrastigma voinierianum. The sequence continues at coordinate 239,742 of JAEQBH010002868.1, read as the reverse complement.
AAGCCCTTCAGTGTTAGTATCTCGTCACTGAAATCGCAAAATTTTCTATCTCCTTGATCAGTCTTTTATTGAATCAAGATCCTTTCATCGGCCCAGAAGAAACCTACGATCAACTAATTTGATACATCATCTAATTAATCCTCACACCGTAGTAAGTGGCGATATATCGAGTATTTTCGAGTTCATTGGTTCCAAGATATTAGTCTGGCATGCCCACTAAGGTGTCTTTACTCTGGGAATCTCATAACAAATCACTCAGTATATGATCAGGCAAAATCTGACTCTTTGTACAAAGTTATAAGCTACTAATATTCGAGCAAATTCATTATATGAACTATACCAATTATATAAATTAGGTTTGAACCAAAATAAGCAAGAAAAACACCAAATGAATATTCCAACATTCGTCTAAAACCACAGAAGTTTAATATTATTCTTTGGATTTAGTCATCTTAATTAAGCAAGTAAGAAAAGTGAAGAAAGAAATCAAGAGAGAGAGAAGAAAAGAAAAGAAAAACTGAGTTTAGGAAAAACTAAATCCACCTCAGAGTAAATAAATTGAAGATATGTATTGACTCAAAATCTTAATAGAAACAAAAATCGCTTAGAAAACCTATTCTCAGATCTATTAAAAGCCAAAAATACAAAAGCAAAAACTAGAAAATGATGAGTTTAGAGGAAGAAAACCCATGAGGAAAGTAAGATTTTTAGCTTCCAATCCTTGTAAAAACTTAGTGAAGTAAGTCTATTATCTGGCGAAATCTCTTCAGTAAACAAATACGCTCTAAAAGCATCTCGAATCTAAAACGAATAAAATCTACCGCTTGGAAAAATGAAATGATTAGAAAAACGAGATGACTCTCGATTACCACTTATCTTACCTAAAAGCAGTATAAATATGGTCTAGGTGCAAATGAAGCGTTAGATTAAAACTCATTTTGGCCTTTTCAAGTTTCTGCGTATTACGGAGTCGCGACACGGAGTTTTACGTAGCGACACCGTCTGTCCGAACATGGTGCAAATATCTGTGCGCTTGTCCGGTCACGACATACTCTCTGTTATGACATACTCTCTGGCGCGCGACCAATTACCTGTATTATGGTTTCTTCTCCTAACGCTGAGCCACCAACAACCGTTTTAACTTTCGGATTTGGTGTGATGCCGTTGAAACTCTTTGAATGTAGAATGCATCCAGAATTTGAACCATTTAGTGTTCCAAGATGTTTGAAAATTAATCTTCCCAGTAGCGCTGTGAGACTTTCAGTTGACTCTTCTTTTGGAAATATATTGCTCATTTCTTGCCAATCACTTGCTTTCATCAATAATCCTCTGAAAACCAAGTTGAAGGAAATTTTATGAGTTTTACACATGAATATGAATAGAAAAATGCAAAGTATGTAAATGAACTCAAAGCATGATGAGTTTACTCATCAACAATGAAATCTAAAATGTAGAAATTATGGTTGGATATGTTTGTAAAAATTAGTGATCATAAAGAATTGAGTCTTAGTATTACCAAGCTGAGAAAAAAGTGGCGATAACAAGTAAATCTTGGTACCTCTTCTTAGTACAGTACATTTAAAAAACGGTGATACACTTTTGAATACTTCATTGCTTCTTGATCAAGACACCACCATGAAGTGAATGGGCTGGTACATCAGGTTTCTAAAATTTGGACCACTTTGTATCTTATCTACGACTCCTATGAGAAACCACTAATTCTTTCACTCTCACCATGTTTCTGGGTAGAACAGTGCCTGTTGTCTCCATGGCTGGCGGGCGTCCATGATTATGTGTGGAAATGCTAGGGCGAAGTAGTGGTAAGTGCTCTCGTCTCTTAAAGAAGCAGTCAGATGATTTTCTTGTCATTAATAATATGGATTGTGTTGGGTGGCACAGTTGTGGTTCTATTATACCAAGATTGATTCAGGGCATCACATTGAATGATATTAGGAGAAGGTTAAACCACGATCTGGAAAGAGTAAGTCACATTATATGGAATGATTTGTTGGAAACTTTGTGTATGTATGGGCTATTCTGCTTTATCTTAGCTATTTTATTTTTGTCTATGGCAGGGTCAAAAAACCTTTGGGAGAGAAAGAGAAGGCCACTAAGCTCTTGCAATGGAGCGGCGGGTAAAAAATGAAAGAGTGCAATGCCAGCGGATTGTGAAAAGGAGAGGAAGCGGAAGGGTCCTTATCGGAGAGTGAGGAGAAAGTGAAGCGAAGATGAAAGTGAGGCTATGTTTCTTCGAATCATCGGAATCGAGAGCGAGTGGTCCGATCAATTGGAGAAATCTCTGGAGTTCATTTGTGAGGCAGGGAATGAGAATTGAAAGCGTTTCTATTCACGCTCCACGCGTTAATTGTATTATTGGGGATGAGAATCACCGTTTTCGGTGGGGGTAAAAACATTTGCAGACGGTTGTCGAGGAATTCTACTCAACTTGAGAAGTCCCGGAATGTAGACACCTGTTGGAGACTACATTTGGGGAAAGCGGAGTTAATGGTGTCTTGACAGTCACTGAATCATTCCGAATAATGCCTGTTGCGTGGCCGACCTTACCGCTCGGGGCTATTACGAGTTTGATGCTGTAGTTTGTTTACCGGCCACCATATTTTCACGCCCGGTGCCATGAGAGCACAATGAACAGAACATACAGAGGGAAATTAAAGCTGGTATGCATTGATGAATAAGGTCATTCCTGATATGATTGGGCGAGAAGGGAAAGGAGGACAGTAGAAAAGTAGTTTAATGTAGAATATGATGATATTGACTATGCTTTGTATGTGTATGGTATGACCATAGAGGACTAGAAGTCCATTCCCCAAGAAACTTAAAATTTTGCTTTGAAGCAAAGAGAAAAGAAAAGAGTGTTTGTGCTTTCCAATGATTAAAACTAAATTTTAGTTATTTTCTGATTAAGGCAGTCTTTCTTGTCACCTTGGCAAAATAGAGATAGTAACATCATTTTAAATTCGGTTTGATTTAAGAAAGAAGGAATGGTTGCCTTCTATCTGAAATTCGCCAGTAAATCTTATTTAAATTGTTTCATTAATAAGATCTTCTATGTGTGTGCAGGTCTTTAATCCACCATCTTCTGTAAAAATTTAGTTATCTTAAGTCTCTTAAAAATTCAGGTCCCATATTTGTTTTCCATATTAATCTCCACTATGTAAGTAAATTCAACTTCCAGATCAAAGGTCTTTTGAGCTTGTAATGTTGAGCTTAGTGATGGTAGAATAATGGGAAAATTTAAGTTACAAAAATACACAATTTCATATTCCTTCACGATTGCCTTGACTTTCATCATTTTTAACTCTTCATATTCTGAATTCTTCTTAATCTTGGCTGGTGCATCTTTAAGCTGTTTTGTGGCATTTTGATTGCCACTTGCCTTATCGGGCGATTCCATTGAACTCTTCTTTTAGTATCAGAATAGTCATATAGTGTTTGTGTTAGGCTTCTGTCTTATAGAGAACTTTGGAGCTAGCAACTCCCATTTAGTTAGCATTATGAATTTTTAGGTGTTAAAAACACTGTGAACAATTGTTCAAAAGAGAGTGGTACTAAGACAATTTATTCCTTATATAATTAAAATTGTACCTTAATCTTTCAAGTTATTTCTTCTCCTCCTACCTTGTAATATGTACCACACAAACTTGTTTCTTCCTTACAATAGACCTTCACATCTTATCGTGGATAATTTAGGTTCTTTTGCTCAGTTAGCCCAGGAAGGGTTAGTTCGAGTTCTTTATCTCATGAATGACTAAGGCCCCATGGCTTCCAGCTTGTGGAGCCCAGGGTATGCCTTAGCATATAGTAGGGATAGGCTTGGAAAAGCTCAGCTATAGAAAGGATGGCCTCTATATATACTGTGATTGTTTTTTTACCTAAGATTTTGCCTCAATCGATAATCCTTGCAGGATTCACAGGACCACTTGAACTCTTGTCATGAATTTCAGAAGATGTTCCTAGAATTCTTCTCAGAAATTCATAGTTTGTTATTAAGTATATGTTTCAACTAGACTTATGTGTTGTGTTTTCATACTTTCGTCATTTTAGTATTATTACAGAGTTAACCCTTTCGATTAAAAATCGCTGAATTTTAAACTCAGGCATACTCTTAATTCCCGATTACTAGTTGCTGCCATATTTTTCTGTTTATATTCTCTTAGGATAAAACATAATTGGTCATTTGGTCATTGTTCGAGGACAAGGTTCTCATATTTTTATATGCAAATAATTAATAAACAAACCACAATTGCTCTCAGTTAATGACTATAAACAATCATTTATTAACCTTTGGAATTTTATTTATTCAAATATCAAACATCTCAATGATGTACAATACGTTTCTCTATCTGTAAAAAACTAATGCAAAGTACAAATGGGATTGTAGTCTAATCGAAAAGGAAAATTCTATTTCATTGAGTCTAAAACCCTGTGCTTCCCTCCACAAAGGCTGTAGCTCACCTTTATCAGTTCCACTGGCAATGTGCAATTTCTGGGAAGAAGGAGGTTGTTAGCGATTTCATTCGCAGTATTCTTTTTCATACCATCTACCAGGTTCATGGATAATGGGGGTTACGGTGTACTTCTTGTTCCCTTCCATCATCCATTCTGGCGGTCCGGCGTTTAGGAATCGTGTTGGAGTGGTTTGTTTTCCGACTCCATTCATTCTGCCATCTGCATTTACACCCGCGGGCTCATCACTTATCATTCTCTTTCCTTCGATCTATATTGTTTGTTTCTTTTTTGTGTTTCCATCAACACATGAAGTGACCTTGATCTGGAGCAGAAGAAATATATTCTCTTTTAATATTTCAATGAATGAATTAAGTAAATTTTGGATCAGCGCCACAGCTATTTCCAATAGAATGAGGAAAACTTAGAAGTTTGATCGTTTCTATCTAGAGGCATTGAATTTCCTTGAATTTATTGCTTTGAAATAGACCTAGTGAGTTCGCTAATTAGGCTGGGTTTCTAGTTCTTATTAATAACAGTTTAGGTCGAGGGTTAGCAGTGGATCACGGGCGAAGAGTTGGAATGCGTGAGATGATCGAGTTGGAATGGAAATTAGCACAATGTCATGATTGCGACATGTGGGATTCATGGCCATTAAATTTGAACCTCTGTTGATTTTAATAAATGTTGTACTTTAATGTTGCGACGCCCAAATGAAGGTTAAACCTAATTTTATTAAGATTTGGATAATTAAGTTTGCAACAAAATTTTATCTTGACACCTGTCTTTGTCTGCTTTCAATCTCTTGTTGTGACCTATTCCTCTAACTTCTTACCTTCAATGTCCAACCTTGGTATAACCTACGAATTAATAGTGACAAGAAAAATTTCAAGATCATAATAATTACATTTCTAACATTTTCATTCTGAAATCCAATCAAAAATAATAATTAAATTCATCTTCCATTATGAAATATGCGAATCCTTCACTATGCATTAGATTCAAAATTTAAGCACAAAAATAAAATAAAAAAATTTCCTAAACTTTCAATCATGCTATATCGGTGTGAAATTTAAATAAATTCAAGAAAAGTATGCCTTTTTGTCTCTCTTTTGCTTGATTGGAAGTTTAGGTCATTCCTCCTTTACACTCTCTTGACCTCTGCGAAACTAAAAAAAGTGCTTAATCTTGGCAGAGTGTGATAAGTCTAGAAGCTATTAAAAGCTCTCACTAAAGAGATAAGGAAAACTTAAAACAAAGCGATGTGAATTGCCTTCCTGGCATTTATAGTTTTTAGTCTTTAGCTAAATTTATTTTCACCCTTTCTTCTGTTTCTTCAATTTTATAATTCGGAACTAAGAGTCATTCTTCCATTCCATTCCTCCAAGGTAGTGTATAATCTACCATTAACTTTGGTCCTCATGATTCTTGGTTCTAAGTGTCATTACCCAGTTATGCATACTCTTGTATATGGTCCACTGTTTCTAGTTAGCTTGCAGGGAGTCTACAATGCAGAGTTGAATAAACGAGGACTTAGTCTCCCTTTGAATTCTCTCCTCAATATCCTTTGATCCATGCCATTTCTTATTTTATGCATGTAGTTCTAGCCTTATCATAGGCTGATTATAACTCTTCGATTCATTAACAGGTAACCTCTCTTCTTTGTGGCAAATCAAATTTAGCTTCATGATGGCCTGGCTTTATATTCTAGCTCAAAGAGGTGAGTGGAGTTTAAGAGATAAACTATGTGAAGGCGTTCAGATGGGTTTGCAAGCGATCTGTATGCTGAGTGCATCGTCAAGTTTGAGAGACCGATCTCTTATCTTTGGAGCTCTGGTCCTTTTTCTAGTTATATTTTATCACAATTGGGAAATTTCAGCTTACCATTATTTGAGGATGATAGTCGAAGCTCATAATGTGAATTTGATACCATATCTACCCCATAGGTTTAATCAAACACCTTATTACAAGAAGATTGGCTTCCTCCATCAACTGAGTCATACAATCTTTGGGGTGTCTGATGCGAAATATTCACTTGTAAGTCCCATGCTGTTAGCATCATTTTAAGGACGGCTGTTGCCTCAACTCCTTTGGATATAATCTACGACTGAGGAGTATATTTGTATATTGAAATGGTACAGCAAAAGGCCTGCAAATCTATTCCCCATACATGAATAGTTGCGCCCCCGAGTTACCCATGGGACATTTCTATTATTCCTGGTTGATGTTTTATTCTTTGGCATTGATCTAAACTATGTCAACGATTCAGCGACCAAAGTAGGCTAATAAAATCGATTTGGAGAATTTTGTGGTTGTTTTGTCTCATAAATCATACTCCATATGGTGATCCATGACATTCTGTAATGTTGGCACCTTTCTGTAGTACACATCTTACGATGATCGAGATAAATATAACCTAACGGCTGATTAGTGTCCGGATATGTTTTTGCCCTCTTTATCGGTCCTTAGCTTTTTTCTTTCTTTGGTAATTTGAATCAGTGACGCCAATTCCATTTGCAAAGGTTCTGCAATCATCGACATACCAAGGGTGATTTGAGTGACAATTGGAATAGCATCATGAAGAATTTTCTACCACTTTATAACCTTGTACAACATGTTTTTATTCTTGACAGTGATGCATTCATGTGCAGCACTTTCTTATCTTTTATTTTCTAGATCATGAGTCTGTGTAATAGCAATACCCGCCTTATCAGTCTTGGCTTTGCTTTGCTTTGCCATTTAGATATTTAATTTGATACATGATAATATATATAACATGAACTAAAATGTATATGGCCTAAATTTTTCACATGCAAGCCACTATTATGGCATCTCCTTTTTAGTAGTAAAAATGGTACTGCGACTTCATTGAAGGTTTCAGCTTGGCATAAATATGTGGCCTTGAACACCTTTTCAGCTTTACGCTATCCCCGGCTCCATTGCGAAATCAAAATACGCGTGATTTCAAATTCTCTGTTTCGTCGGTTTTGCCATGATGGGGCTTAATAAGTTGGATTTGATCCCTTCAAAAGAATTACATTGGGTTCATCAAGAATTGATTTGGCTGTCTTTTTCTGGCAATCACATAATTGGTGCATGTAATTACACGAGAAATCTCACGTTAAATCATATAAATCCAACATGTCACAAACTTTGTTCTATCATTGTTGTCGGTGGCATGAATTTCATAATTGAAACTTTTAGTAGGTCGCTTTAATTGCAGAGAAGAATCATATGCCCTTAAGACAATCCACTTTTGTTATAATTATGTTTTAATTGAGGCTGATTATTGTCTTGCACCTTTAGTATTATTCTGGGAATTATGGGGTTTTCAAAGGCACGGATCATACTAACTGTGAAATCATCCATGAAGATCTCCATAATTTCTTCTTTGAAATGGAAAATATATAGACATCATGCACCTTTGGAATGTACCGGGGCATTACCTGAGCCAAGGTAATTCTTCACAAAGCAAAGTACCGAAATGGGCGTGCAGTGGTTTTCCTCTGATTTTCCGGTGACCTTGGTGATTATAAAGTATCATCAGCGTGAGGTGTCTGACTATTAACATCACGATCAATGAGCGGGAAAATGATCCTTTAAGGTTTCAGGTGTTGGTTTTTCTGAGTCGGCCACCGCTGTCTATCCGGGTTCTTGCTAGAATGGTTCATTCTTTTCATTTCTAATCACGTTTGGTCACTTTCTTGGTAGTATTCGACCATTCAGAACTCCTTAAAGCTTTGCCATCATGGGGTTGACCTCCTTTAGTCACTCGTGTTTTGTTCATCATCAACATATTTTGTTGCGTGAATGGAGGGGAATTTGATACACTTGGGATCGCAATTGACGACGATCTTCCTTTGTACTCTGGTGCAAACTACCGTTGTGAGATTTGATGACGTTGATGATATGATATTGGTTTTCCACTCTTTGGTTCTGAGAAAGCATGTTTCAAATGGTATTGATTCTTCAATATCAGCACCATAATTTCCTGTAGTGGCTTTTAAATACAAGGTATACATTATGTGATTAATTTTTAATTAGTAACAAGAGGCCCCATTTCTTTGTTATACAAACTGAAGGTGGCATTTGAAGTAGTACTTTCAGATGTTTAGAAGGAATTAATATCAAATTTCTGCTGATGAAGATGTTGAAGAGTAGATTAAGATTAAGTGTCTTGAGAACTATTGTTTCTATGTACATTATAACTTTGCCATCTATCCAGGTGTTTCAAACTCCTATTAAGTTTAAAGTCTGTGGCATTTAATTCTATGCCACTTTAGGTTAGTTCACCTTTGCATCTATCAGGGCATCTCCAGTTTACTAAAGCGTCTTCCTATATGAAGAGCAGGTGTCTTCCTCCATCTTCATAATCAAAATCCGCAGGAAGATCGTTTCCACCTTGACAAGGCACATCTTCAAGAACACCTTAAAGTTGCTTTGTGCTGCGACGTGATTCTTTGTTGTGGTAAGCTCCTAAACTCAGTCTTTGCACCTTATTGGAAGCATCAAATTTTATACTAGCACAGTACACGAGGGCCTTATTGAATTCATATTTCTTATGGAGTAAGGAATAACATTAAGCCTGGTCTTTCCATTTTTCTTTAGGAACTTTTCTAGATAAATACTGCTATGAGAGGTAGCGACCGGGTTCACTATTGCTTACCAGCTATTTTCCTGCATAATATCTCCTTGAGAATTTTGCATAATTAGGCATTTGGTTGATTACCTCTACAAAGAGATGTTAGTTTCTATTCTTGATCATCCGAAAATTGGCTTGCTCTTCCTTTGCTGACCTCTCTCAGGAATGGCATTGTGGTGTGTAGTAGTACCCACCTATACAACTAATTTTTCTTTCTTATTATTGGTTGTATCTTCTTCTTTAGCTTCTATAGTCTTTTCGAGGCATGCTCTTCTCTTCTTATTTTCTGTTTCCACTCATGTTACCTTCGGTCTCTTTCTTTCCTTTCTTTCTTGCTGTTGTTGCCCACTTCTTTACCACTTCTTAACTAAACTGCCATGCAGTCCTTTGGATTCTTCTATGTGTCACTAGGGAATGTACCCTTGCTCTGATTTGGCATACTAAGGGACAACTTCCCTACTTGTGTCTCCAAGTTCTTCAGTGTGACACTTGTATTCTTCTGAAACACTTGAGTGTAAGACAATTTTTGTTCATGGAAGTGTAGCAGCCTCTTGTTGTCCCCCATGAACTGCAACATTTGTTCTTCAAATGGTTGGTTCCTCCTCTAACCCTGATAGTCATTCCTGCCTTCACCCCTTTGATGTTGTTGCTGGAACCTTGGTGGTTGCTGATATCCCTGTTGAGGATTATGTGCAAGCAGGCACTGTGCCTTATCACCATATGAAATTCATGTGGTTCTCAGTGGACTCATATCTTGACAAGTTGGTTGGCGTGGCGAAATTATAACTCCTTGGCTCATTCATGTATTTAGCCTCTCAACTATAGGTCTCCTTCTGTTGAGTGCTAACGCTTCACTTCTCATTGCTTCTCTTTCCACTGCTCCTATCTCATGTTGGTGTGCATTTTCTTTCTGTTTGTTATCTGCATGATATCTTTCACTTCATAGCTGTCATTTTATAGCTCATGATACTTTTTCATGCTATTATAGCTCAGATGGAGCCTTCATATTCACTTGGCCGGGTCTATCAGATCCTAGCCTTTTCCAGCACTTTTTCTTTTGAATATACAGCATGAAACATCGTGATGCTCTTAGATGTATCATTTCAGGCATATTACCACTATATCCATCTGAGTTTCCAAATCAATTCCATGCCTCGAGCACCTCTTCAGCAGCACATACCACTTCACCATGTACTCTCTTGAATCCAGGCTATGTATGGGCTCTCATCTTTGTTGGAACAACATGATCTCTTATTCTCTAGGAAGAGATGGAAAAAACACATGATAATGCTTCCACCACGGCTCTTCACGAAGTATCAATTAAACCTTGAAATGACTCACTATGTGACAGCGTATCTCTGGGGAAAATGGGGAAGAGATGCGGCACCACCTCACAGCTCACTCCAGTTCAAACTATTCATATTTTCCATCTGAGAAATCTACCTAGGTGCTCGTTGGATGCTGGTGGTGGCCAATGAGCCCGTCTTCTTTGCACCATTGTTATCAGCAGCCCCGGTTCGAAATTGTTTATCCACGGCCCAGGTACGGCCAGTTGTAGAATATTCTTGATGTTCAGGCCTCAGAGAAACCTCCATTGTGTCAGTCATAGGGGCGCCGGTTAGCTGTCCTTTGCTCCTACAATCTTGTCATGTCTTTCTTCTATAATAGTTCTCTACTCTTTTAGTCTTTCTTAAGCTTATAGTGTTCTTTCCCCGGTCGGTGTATCATGTAGCCAGAGTGAATCACTTCATGCATTAAAGGATCTCTTGAAATTGAAACACACTTTCAGTTAATAGATGTGAGACTAAAAAAAATTATTTCAACATAGCTTATTAAGAATCAATGGCTAGTGCGACCACGCTTGTAAAGGCTGTTTTTGGTCTTTTCTTTTATAAAATACAGAAAAATGTCCAAATTAGCATTTCCCTCTTTTATTCAGAATATTGATCTATTCTAAACATACTAATCGTAGCGACTGCGTAGCTTGTTTTTTCTATATGTTTAAAACCCCTCAACTTCACGCATAGTTAAAGGAGCCTTTACCTTCCTTGCGGCCGTGTCACTTTGGATAAACTTGCTTTGATAAATAAAACATTCTTGATTAATTAGTTTTCCAAAAATGAATTACAGTCACATGACTACTTTGCAGAAGATGCATGGTCATCTAGTAATAAGTCCACAGATACCAGAATCGGTATCATTCTGAGATTGTAATTTGAAATCAACTACCACTAACTCTGAGTTCTATATTTTTGACCAGCGTAGTGAAAGTTTTATACAGAAAATAAAGATCCTAAACTATTAGTAAAACCTCAGCTACAAATATTTGCAAAGCAGCAAAGAACATAAAAGAACAAAATACTAGACGAATGTTATTTGTGAGAAAGCAACTATCAACGAATTACAATGGCTTGTAGTCAGTTCTACGAAAGTACATTGCTATGTTTTAATGATGATTGAGTTTGTCTAAAATTGCCTAAATGTTGCATTTAGGATTTCTCCATATTCATTGGTTAAAGAAGCCTTCATATACCGAGAAGTCGAATCGAACAGGTTACTTCTTCTATTCTTCTTGCAAAATGCGGGGTATTTTCTTTCTCAATACTTCTTTATTTCATATGATGATATGGATCTTTTAGCTTCCCTTCTTAGGATTTTACAAAGTTCTACTTAAATGAGTAGCTCATGCCCAAATTCATTAGTTCTTCCACTTTCATAGTTATGGTCTCGACTAACACAGGTCGGGAGCTTCCTTTGATTGGTGAACTCTCTAATCTTATATTGTTAAATACTCCTCCAACTTCAATTATGTGGCGAATGGGGTTTATGGCATCTTCCAGGAAACTCAGCAGTTCATCGATGGCGATCCACATACCCGTAAAGTAAATGTAAATATAGAGATCTATCGTCATTGTGTGGAGGAGCATCTTGAAGTATCGAAGCAAGATACACTCCTTAAAGCGGTATCGGTATAATTGAGACTTACAGATTCAAAAACAACACTGGTAATAAGTCACAACCCACGAAAACTCTCTCCATGCATTTGCGAAAAGTGTAACTAACGATTATTCGAATCCAGCAGAAATTTGCTCATTCTTGCATCTGCATTAACATGGGCATCATCCAGTATCCCACTATAATGTGATTAAATGAGAAAAGAAATGAATTCAATTTGTCTAGATTTCCATAGATTTTAAACCAGGTAGTTTTAAGAAAATATAGAAAATAAAATCAGCGTGATGATTACGCACAATTAATAGATTGGATCAAAAAAGAAAATAGAAAAGAAAAGAAAATCTCCTAACCATACAATTTCGATTCTTGGTGTCGAAATTTGAAAAAGTTAGGTTACTTTACTATTCTAACATATTCTATATTAAAGAAAATGGTGAGAATACACAATCCGGTAGTATTCACGAAAAAAAAACCCCAAGATTACTATCTTGGTTGAGCCTCGGGTTTGTAATAAGCTACAGTTCCCTTTATACTTGATTCGATGTGACGGTTTCTTGTTTAGACCAGTTTATCAGTTACAACGGGTTTCTTATGACGGTGATTAGTGGTGTATTACTATAAGCAGTTGTTCTGAAGAATTGATGTTGCGACCTTAGTCTCACGTCGCAACTTCATTGTCGTTCCCTTCTGCTGTAATTTTAAGTGAATATAGTTTCGTTTAAGACACATTTTGTTTCTCACTCTCCTTAGGTGTGACTTTTTCTTTTCAGTTCATTACTCCTTTTTAGTCTTGCACGCCCAGTATGTTCGGGTGGGTTTGTGACCTCGGTGTTGATGGCTTGCTTTTGATAGCCTCCTGTATGCTTTAAGCAGGTCGTGACCTCAATATAGTAGTGACCTCACGTTACTCTTCACGGTTTGCAAGTTGTGGGTTTTAACTTTGACCTAATTCACGACACAGATGATGATATGATGTGCATATTCAGTGCGACCACCATTGATTGTTAGCGTATAATCGATCAGCGACCTCCGCCAAGGTCCATGATAACAAAGTGGGTTTGAACTTCAATTTCTATACAGGGACCAAACAATGACCCGGTTTCTGTGTATTCAAATATTAGTTGCAACCTCGATGAATTTCAGCTCACGTTACAGCCTCAAATCTCATGTTTATGACTCAGTTCAGTTCCATGTATTGACCATCAGGTGATGTATTAACCTCCAGTTGATTATTCATTTTTAAACTGATTTGCAAACTTCATTACATTCAGAAGACCATATTTGGCTTTAATCATGGATCAGTAGACATAGATTGAATTGTTGCCATTCGACTTCATAGAATAATTCTTTGTCTAAACACTTTTCTTATTGCAACCTCATGTCAGTCTTGATCATTTATGTGACACTTGGAAATGTGACAAACAAAGCTCTTATGTTTCATTTCTGATTAATTTACTCTTTTCTATTCTGTTTGAATTATTAGTTTGCCTGGATTTTCTTATATGCTGTATTTTTAAAAATTAATTTATTGAAATTACCCAGTTTTTATGATCAACATTATCTTGTAATAAATTTCAGAAAAATGGGTTAAGTAAATGGGTTTATTAGACTCGTGATTAATAAAGCGATTTGATCCAACCTATATATTATGGCTTGGTGAGCCTTTAGGATAAAGAGTTCTGATGAGAAAAGAAAGTTCTTCTGGTGAGACCCATCATGATAGTCAAGCCAAGTGGGTTCGCTTTATCAGGCCTCAATTGACCCATCCCTCAGGTATTAGGCTATAATCAATCAAACTCTTCAATTAAGATAAATTTGTCTATAGAGGATGGGCGTAAGCAAGATGGTTAAATCATATGGGAAGTGGCCAGCAGTCCCAGACACAGCTTGGGAGTCACATCCTCTGAAGAGGCAAGCTGTTATGGATCAGTCCTCCTCTCAGTTAGGAAGGGTTCTGACAGACTGGATATTCTTAGATGAAAGATGCGTTCTCCTCAGATTGAAGGAAGGACTGAAAGATAATAATTTTGGATGAATAAGGTTGTTAATAGTTGGATGAGAACTATCAGCCCGCATGTCATACCAACACCATTTGTTTTAATAAACCTTATTTAATGTATGTAATTATTTAAACTTGAGCCTTTTGTTTGGTGCAGTATGATGTTCATGCACTTCATGTGTTAGTTGCATAGTTGTAGTAAAATATTTTGATTCTAATGAAGTTAATCTCTATTTGACACAGGTATTGGTGATCTGGTTGCACTCACCTCTTGCCCCCTCTGATTTGCTGTTTGGAATCTTGACTCGATGGGCTTTCCATAGAGTCGAACACAAAGTTGTCTGAAAGAAGTTATGACCTGCGAGATTAGGTCTGTGATCAAATGGCTAGTGGCTGTTTTGACTTGACTGTGACGGTCTTTGACAGCTACGAGCTCATTCTGTCATCATGAACCACGGGAGCTGGAATCTTGGAATCAATGGGATTTCGATGAGTCTAGGCATCCAGCAGTTGGGATAAAGATTCCTGACCTTGCAAGTTAGGTCCACCCTTAGAAGGTGACAGGTCAGGAATGGCCCGACTTGGGTGGCGACTCAGGCTGACAGTTGAGTTTGACTGGCTCGCTCTTTCGCACCTCCCGACATGGTGAGATCTTGACTCGATGGGCTCCATATATTGATGTAATAATACGTGATTGGATTTGAGAAGAAGTTCGATATTGGGGTTGGAGTCCTGCCTCAAACCAATGAAATTTGAAGCCCCGGCTTACACGAAATTTGAAACTAACGATCTGGGTTAAACATACTGTTGGCTCTGTATCATCATGGCATAGTGGAATCTTAAATCGTGAACTCATGGGGTCCAGAACACATCAACAGGGTTGAATGAAAAGTTATGACCTTGATTCTGGTCTGCATCGTCCAAACGGCATTCTTTGTTGGCTATTAAAGTGATACACTTGAGCTCACTATTTTGTCTTACTGGCAGCTGAATATGAAACAATGGGTTTTCCTAAGATTCCAGTATAAAATAAGTTACGACAAAGAAGTTATGTTTTAAGTTGGAGGAGGTCACATGATAGTTAGTGAGGATGTTATCATTTGGTAGTGGTTGTTACTGTTTGAAATCATAATCATCTCTCCATAAGAATATGGCTGAATTGACTCTGTGGGTTTACAAGTCCAGCCTTTGTAGCTCAGGTTGAGTGGAAAAGTGTGGCTGCCAAGTTGGAGTCTGTAATTCAGACAGTGGCGACCAAACGCGGCTGACAGCTGGCCTGTGAGCTGACCTAGCTGAACTTACCTACTTTCATCCATAGGTATTTCTGCGATCTTCATTCAATGGGCTTTCCATAGAGTCGAGACACACAGTGGAGTTTGAGGCGAAGAAGTTATGACTTAAATTAAAAGTACACATTAGTCAAACCAGTGAGATGACGACGTTGATCGACCTGACTTGGCCGCTGGCTGTGACATGGCTGATCTACCTGCTCATCATCATGACACATGGCTGAATCTTGACACAATGGGCTTTCCATAGAGTCTAATAACACACCCCAACGGAGTTCTAACAAAGTTATGACATGGGTTGGAGGTCACATGTAGTCAGAAACCAGGCCTAGATGACTGACTTAAGCCGGGCGGCTGACTTGGCCAAAATTTGTAGGTATTTGGATGATCTGCAATCATCCACAGGCACATGGCTAGAATCTTACTTTTACAATGACTTTCCATGAATCCCACAATAGCACCCAAAGCAGTTCCCCAACAAAGAAGTTATGACCGTAGAAGTTGGAGTGCATGGCCAGTAGTATGACTTGGCAGTATTCAGATTGGCTGACTCATACTATCTCTGTGTAAACATGGAATCTTCAGATCAATGAACTTTCATAGGCATTTAGCGGAGTTAAGGACAAAGAAGTTATGGTATTGAAGGTTTAGAGGTCCTGCGTAATCAAGCCAATCAAGCATTTGACACGGCCGATGTATTTGTTTGGTTGACTAGTTGAGCTATTCAGGCTCACCTACTATCCTCCACAGGCACATGGCTGGAATCTTGACTTAATAGAACTCTATAGAGTCTATGAACACAAAGACAGTTGGAAGAAGAAGTTATAACCTTCAAGTTGGGAGGGTCCTGCGTAGTCAAAACCTGTTCGAGATGGCACGACTTGGCGGCCAGATATTTGTTTGGCCGAGTTAAGCGTGTAGTGAATATCTCTCATATCAGACACGCTGGTGAATCCTCTTGGCTCAATGGCTTTCCATAGAATCTAAGAATAGCCGTAACGGAGTTCGGACAAAGAAGTTATAGCCTTGGGTTGGAAGTCCTGTGGTCAAACCCATCCATTGTCTAACTGACTAGATGACCCCAGTGTTGTTATTGAGCTCACCTATTGTCCTATGTAGGCACATGGCTGGAATATTTACTCAATGGGCTTTCCATGGGTTAAAGAACACGAAATGTGAAGAGTTATGATCTTGGAGATTGGAGGTCACATTAGTCGAACGCTCGTAGAAGTGAAGCAGAGCTTAGGCCAGTGACGACAGGCGAGCTGACTGAGCTAGTTGATCTTTCTGTCCTCCACAGGCACATGGCTGGAATCTTAACTCGATGTTCTTGTAAGATCAGAACACATGTAGCAGAGGTTTGGGCGAAAAGTTATGACTTCGAAGTTGGGTGACACATAGTCGCCTTAGGCGGCGACGATGGAATGATCGACATGGTCGGTGACCTGACCTAGCTTACTCATCTACTATATCTACAGGCACATGGTTGAATCTTAACTCAATGACTTTCCATAGAGTCCAGAACACAGAAAGCAGGATTTGTGAAAAGTTATGACCTTCGAGTTGGGTCACATGATCAAACCGATCGGCGGCGACTTGGCAAGGCTAACCTGACTGACTGAGTTCAGCTGACCTTATTAAACTCTACCTCTGTCTCAGAGCATAGGGCTGGAATCTTCAATCGACTCCATGAGTCTAGGCACAAGAAAAACAAAGTTTGAATGAAAAGATTATTGCAACCAGTTAGAGGTCACCGCATTAGTCAAACCAGTAGAGATGATGACGTGTGTTTGACGACTGGCTGGCTGACCTGAAACGCTGGGGCTCACCTACTATCCTCCACACCGGCATGGATGGATCTGACTCAATGGGCGCCCATATGATCTGTAACGCAGTAGCAGTTGGGTTGAGAAGTTATGACCTTAGGATTTGGAGGTCACATATAGTCAAACCCGGTAGGAGTTGACGACTTGGGTGAGGCGACCTGACCGGGATGAGCTGCTGGCCGACCTAGCTGGGCTCACATATCTCCATAGACATGGCTGGAATCATGACTCAATGGAGGATGAGTCAAAGCCACTTATAATGCGATTCAGATGAAGAAGTTGGGACCTTAGAGTTGCGGGTCACGTAGTCAAGCCGGCGCGCTGACTGGCCAGAAATTTGAACTGAGCATGCTGAGCTCACCTACAGTGCTATGAGGCACATGGCTGGAATCTTGACTCAATGAGTTAAAGAGTCCAAGGACACCTGGCTCTGGTCGTGAAGAAGTTGCCAGCCTTGAGTTGGGCTCACATTGTCAAACCAGTAGAGATGTTGTTTCCGAATGACCCAGCCTTCACCTCCTGGCCGGGGGCAGCTGTGACCTTGCCGAGGTCACGTACTATCCTCCACAGGCACATGGCTAGAATATTGACTCAATGGGCTTATAGAGTCCGAGAACACATGAAAAGCGGGTTGATTGTGTAGTATGACCCTTAAGAAGGTGAAGAGTCACATGTAGTCAAGCTGACCGAGTGACTGACGGCGTGACACAATCTCATGAAATCACTGCTTTCTTCCATAGGCACATTTCTGGAATCTTGACTCAATGGACTTTCCATAGGTCAAGACATAATAGAGTTGGATGAAGATTGCACGACGCGGGTTGGAGGTGCGTAGTCAAACCGGTCGAGATGTTTGACTTGGCAGCTGGCCTGCTGTGAGAAGCCAGATTTGGCAGGTTTAGAGCTCTCACCTACTGATTCATGTTGCAATAGGTGTCTTAGGAATCAGCGAATTATAAACACAGAACCTCTCTTTGGCCATGCTTGTAGCTCTTTGCCCAGTATAGTGGTTATAGGGTTGAATACAAGGATGGGTTTTCTTCGTGTAAATGATTTGTCGTTGGCTCAAAATGGTGGTGTCAATTTGGGTGGTTTTTAGCTAAAAACCAGTGAGATTGTGATTCTGAACTGAAAATAAAATGGTAAAATGTGATAAGAGAACTCCTTAGCCATTAGACTCTGGGTTGAGGTCAGGCAAATGAAGTTTCTCGGGTCCTCTTCCTGCGTTCAAAGGAGGATGACCTATAGTCATTTCCCGAATCGGATCTTCATTTGGCTATCAAAAGCAAAGATTTAATATTTCATACGAAATATGGCATTTAATGAGCTTGTGCTCCCGGATGATAAAAGCACATCCTAATCTACCTGTAGTAACTATTAGCGCTGTAATCTCGATTAGGATCTTTGTAGTATCATGAACCTAAAAGCCTTAGCGATATAGGTTAATCAAGGTACAATTAATAGATTTTAACCTAGAGTGAGAGATGGAAACAAAAATACCTGTAAATGCTTGCATTAAACACATGAGAACCGTCATTTTACCTCAAAACCCTAGCCCAATAGCCCTCCTCTTCAAGGAGAAAAGAGATCTAGCCAACCATCCTTTGAGTTGTCACCCTCAGAGGGATGTTTGGCAGCTGAGAAAATGAAAGGAAAACAAAGAAAATGAAAGAAGAGGAAATCAGCGAGAGCTTACCGCCCGGTGCTTTGTATTTCCAACCAAGCCAAAAAATTCTATCCCCGTTTCGGCATAATGTTTGAGCTTATATAGCCCAAAAAGGCGAAAAAAAATACCAAAATGCCTCAATACACACTTATACATGGAGGGAAAATGGGAAATGGGGGTGTAAGTAGCAAAAGTCAAAATTTACAGGGAGATTACTGCGCGAAAATTTCGATTGAGCAAAATTTCTACCATGTGAAAATCTTGACTCTTGCTTGTTCCTTCTTCTGCTCTCAGGCAATTTCGCCCGATGCGAAAATTCGACTTTTCGTTTTTCTCGCTTCTAATTTCGATCTACAATGCCGAAGTTCAACCTCGACCAAGCCGTGCTTGATCGACTAACAAATTTGGCATAAATAGCTTGCAAAAACTACAATAGCCACAAATGCAATAAGTAGAATACCCGGACCCACGTGCAAATCTGGTTAATTCTTATTGAGGCTAGTACACAAAAAGTGCTCAAACCTTATAATAAAATAAGGCCTCAAAATAGCACTTTTGGGTGACTGACCATCACTGTCTCCACAGCACATGATTCAGAATCTGACTCAATGGGCTTCCATAGAGTCCATGAATACCAGAACGACGTCGATCACAGTTATGACTCAAGTCGAGGTCACACGAGTCAAACCCATCCGAGATGACCTCGACGAATGAGCTAATCCCGATTCGGTCGAGCTGAGATGACATTGAGGAGCTCACCTAATGTCCTCCACAGGCACATGGCTGGAATATTGACTCAATGGGCTTTCCATAGAGTCCAAGAACACTCAACGTGAGTCTCGCATTTAAAAAGTTATAAATCCTTCCCGGTTGAGGTCATGCACGTGAGTCAAACTCAGTCAGTCGACTCCGACTTGGCCAAGCTGGACCTGACTGACGATCTGAGCTCACTTATTATCCTCCAGCATGGCTAGAATATTGACTCAATAGGCTTTCCATATTCAAGAACACCCGAAACGGTTCGACTAAGAAGTTATGACTCTTCAAGTTGGAGGTCACACGTAGTCAAATCCCAGCCGTCGACCTAATTTGGTCAGTTGACCTCGAAATGATCGGCTGAGCTGACCGGCGAGCTGACTTCTTACCAGTTCACCCTGCCACCGACCTTCCACGATTAGACTATTCAGGGTAAAAGGGCCATAACTTGGTCTACAAAGGTCAGAATTGATAAATTCAAAAGCCTAACATCAAGTTCACTGAAGTGGATACAATTTGCCTAAAGGGATCACTACCAAATTTCCTTTATTTCCCACTCAAAAACTAGTTCTAAAGTCCGGTTAATGTGTACTCACCACACATGGATGCCTTCCCATGGTTCAAAATACAACCAACATTCCCCAGGCAAGACAACCACCACACAACCCTTAGGCAGAAAATAACCAAAGCAGGAGAAGACTTACCTCCGTATTTGTCTAAACTCTCGAACTCTGGTCCCAAGAGGAAGCCCTTTATCATGAGGATGAACTCTTCCCTTGTCTGGGCTTGAAACCGCCTGGTCCGATCGCCAGTCGGGAAACTGAGAGAACTGGAGCTTCACCAAAATCTCTCTCATCTTTTTCTCTCTCTTTATCGGGGTTGTTCTCCTCTATCCTCTCCTTCTCTTCTCCCAAAAATTTGGTCAAGACAGAGTCAAGAGAACTGTCTTCACTTGCCACATGTCACATTCTAAGTGTGGCCACCTAGGATTACACCATATCCCTTATCCATCTATCATAGATTTTCACCCACTCACATGTTGCCACACGTTTCTCATGAGTCCAATTTGAGCTCATGTTTGACTCATTCTGCACATGACATGTGGCACCTCTTAAGCCACTCACAATGTGCCATGTGTCTCACTCACTCTACTCAAAAACGTGAAATTTGATTGTCATGGGAATTTCACTAATTGGAGTGTAGAGATAGATTTCGGGCAGACGATTCCAACGATAGTTCTTCGTCATCCCAGATTCGAAATCAAGGATTTTGGTCAAATCATCATTTTAATGGTTTATGTACGGTGACTTGGGTCTACGATGGAACTGCTCAACCGTTGTAATTTATAATAACAACCGCAAACTCCCATCTTTCTTTTTCACGAAGAGAACTAGAGATCCCCATGGAGATATGCTCGGCCGAATGAATCCCTTACTCAACAACTCTTCCAACTGAGCCTTAAGCACCCCCAACTCTACAAGAACCATCCTATAAGGAGGAATGAAAATAGGCTCAGTCCCTGGGATCAAATTAATGGTGAAATCCACTTCTCTATCTAGAGGTAATCCTGCAAAATCATCTAGGAATACATCTAGGAACTCTCTAACAATTGGAATCTCATCCACTAGAGTCCCCTCTTTCCCTGTCTCCACCATATAAGCTAGATGACCGACAACCCCACGCATCTCACGCCGGCAATGAGGAGGATCATACTAGAAAATAACTCTCCACAGATTCCCTCAAACTTTACCTCCAATTTTCTTGGTCTATGCAACTTTACTCCTTTATAGCACCCATCGTGGCCTCATGTATAGACAAATAATCCATGTTTAGAACCACATCAAAATCCCTTCTATATATAGGCCACAAACTGTGCTGGGAACTCCCCGTCTCAATGAGAACTCTGCACTTATCTCTGAGTAACCTTGAGGAACAAAGAATCTCCCACCGGGAAGGAATCCTCACACTCCCCAATGGTTGGTCTCTATCTAAAGGCCCAAGAAAGTCCCGATGAAAATGAATGTGTGGCTCTGTCCACTAATGTACATGCATCATGATCAAGGATAGTCAATACCAAGAACTACATCCGGGAGTTGCATCTCGCATCCTAATGAACACAAGATAAACTCGCCAGAGGACGGACTCCGTTCCGCATGATCCCCGTGCACTCACCTTTGCTCTCTACCACGACCGCCTCTACTCATGCCACACTAGCCCTCGTCCGGAAATTTCCCAAGGCCTCGAAAAACATATCTCCGGGTGCTAAGGTAGTTGTCAAGCACGATGTATTCATACCAATCAATCGAGATACTCTGTCGAAATGGCCTTCCCGCCATAATGGAAACACTTATTGTATCTCTACACCTCCTGAAGGTGTCTTCCGACACTATCATGGGACGGGAGAAATGACTTTGGTAAGCCATCGTTAGCAAATTTAGCCTCACCACCACCGATCCCTAACTGTAGGCAGCTCCTCCGACCCCACACCTGGTCAGAATCCTACCTTGCTTCACGACTCCACTCAAAGTCACAAGTGCCCGGTGCACTCCTCTTACTTTCCGCTCATCGATACATAGTTGTAAAGATTATTCTAACTTCAGAGTGGCTCTCAACTAAGTCCTCAAACTCCGTTTAAGGAACCAGACAATGAATCATTCGTGTCAGACTCCCAAACGCCATAGGACTTAAGGACTTCATCAACCCGAATATATGGAACCAATCGACTAGCTCCGAGAACCTCTTCTCATACCCGATACCATGGTCTTCCGTCTGACATGAAGAACTCCTCAATCTTCGTGACCTTGTGACTCGAGGAAAGAATCTATTAATAGAGACTTTGCTTTGGAATCGTCCCATAGACATACCATTAGGATACCTCCTATCCACGGCATCTTACCAATCCTTAGCCCCGTCTTCCATCAGAAAACCTGAAAACATGACCCTCTGTTCATCTATACAGCCCACAACTCTGTAAATCTTGTTTACTTTGTCCAACCATACCCGGGCCGCTCCCAGATCGCCACATCACATGGCTTCGCTACCAACTCAAGGTTTCCTATGATGTATATCCCAGCTCTTCAGAACCCTTGTGGCGCAGTGGCTAAGGTCGCTACCGGGCCGACGAGTCGCTATAGCTACTATCTGAGCAATCTGTGCCACTTGCTCTATAGTAAACAATTCTGAAACTTGAGCTCCCTCTGGTGGCTCTAACGGTCCAATCTGACCTACTGGGCCGAGGTCGATTCACGGAGGCTGTGATAGAACCAACCACGTGTTCAACTCCCTCGTGCATTGCAGCACACCTCAAAGCCTAGAATGACTTCCTAGATGACCGATGTCCTCCGCCTACATAGTGCTTTATTCACAAAAAAAAAAATCGTTAATACTTTGAAACACTTAAAAATGTATGTACTTTGAATTTGAAAATGCATGGTTGCTAATAGTGTAAACTAGTGTATAAGAAAACTACAATGTTTAATAACACGGGTTTCCCTGAGACACACTACGATACCCGACTTGACACCCCACCCATATTAGCAAGCGTGTACGGCAACCTCATAAAAACTCTGGCAAATACTTCCAACGTAGAGAATCACAGTGAAGCTAAGCGAAGTGTTGTAATGCAAAACTTGTATAAAAAATTTTCTTTTCTAAAGTTGTGATTTTATAAAATTTTGGCAACATAAAAACTGCATATAGGACATGTCCCAAAACCTCTAAATACAATTTACACTTCTAAAATATGGAAACCAACAACACTTCTTCAAAAGAGCCTCAGGCTCATCACATTTTCATAAAACAAAACTATGTACATACATATGCACAACTATACAAGTTCAAAGTATTTTCTAACAAAAGTTAGTTTATTTTCTTTACAAATATATACAAAGTGATTAAATACAACACATGCAACTAGAAATCGGAGGACCACAGTACTTATCCCGACGTCAGGCGTACTGTACTTGGAAGATAATTTTTAAAAGCAAGGAAAATAATAGGCTAAAAGAGCTCAGTGAGTGTATGCTTTATAAAATACTTTCTTTTTCTTAAAATGTCTCAAAACTGTAAAAATGATCTTTTAAAAAACACTTTCAGAAAACCTTGCTTGCTTTGCTATAAGAGTTTCTAAAACTTTTCGTAAAAATGCTTGCTTTTTATGAAAATGTCTCAAAACTATAAAAACGATCCTTTCCAAAACACTTTTAGAAAACCTTGCTTGATTTTCTATAAAAGTTTCTAAAACTTTTCATAAAAATGCTTGCTTTTTCTAAAAATGTCTCAAAACTGTAAAAACGATCTTTTACAAAAAACTTTCAAAAAACCTTGCTTGCTTTGCTATAAAAGTTTCTAAAACTTTTCGTAAAAATGCTTGTTTATCAGTGAAATTAGATTTTTAAGCTGTATGTAACATGCTTATAAATATAATGATCAACCACTAGAGGCCTTTCTTGCTTGTTGTACCCTAGTAAACACAGGAAACCCATTCTCTACCATGTTGGTGGAAGGACCTCGTGTCCACATCACCTATTCTGATAAATATGATGGAATGCTCCATCACCACATAATAAGCTAGCACGCTAACCCTATATACTCCGGTACGTGCCACGATCCTCCTCTAATATGCCATAATGATGAGCTAAACAGCATTGGAAACGTATAAAATGAGGAAATACGATCATGTCTTAACCACTTGTGCTTGTGATCTGAAATACCTTTGACACTGTGTCTTGCTTCAAGACTGGGATTTCTTAGGCTAACCTTAAAATATAGAGTTTTCCTTGGTTGCTTGCTCGCTTGCTTAATAAAGCATATTTCTTGTTTTATAAAATATGGTTTAACAAATCAAAACCATAAACTTTAAAACATGGTTTATCAATTAGAACCATAGCATACAAATTGTAAAACGATTTATAAAATAATACACTAGCATTGAAAAATAAAGTTTAGAACACTCACCTTTCCGTTTACAATAATTGAGTACGACTTCACAATTTCTCCGCCTCTACTTTTACCTATGGCATTCGATGTTAGACCCACACAGCGTCATCCACAGCTTAAGCAACTTGCACACTTGGTGCTAGAATTCAATTTTCAAAACATATACGGGCCCAAATTTATTTCTGAGAATATATGGCCAGACTCTAGACAAGGGGCTTTACGTAGAGTCCAAGAACACCGAATCAGACTAAGCGAAAAAAGTTATGAGTCGTCGAGAGTTGGAGGCTTCACGTGAGAGCAGTGACATGCATGAAGCCCGGAAAAATGTGTTTTTTTGGTTCTCCAAACGCCATCCAAATAGCCCCTAATGCTCAACCAAGACTTAAAACAACTCCTAGATGGAAAATAAGCCCGAAAACATGAGTCACGAAAATAATCCCCAAAATTTCAGCGAACTATCCAGTCGAAAAGTGGTAAAATCCTAAACTCAATCCAAAACTTTTAGACTAAAATTTGACCTCTCACGGCCTCTAGCAAATCCCAAACCATTAAATGACCTTTTTAGGATAGGAAAATAACACATGTAAGTACTCTACCTCTTAGAGGGTTTGACAAAACACTAAGATTTTTGGTACACCCAGCATAGCTCTCGTCGTGTGGCCAGGCTTTTGCCTTTTGCTCAGAAGCGAAACCTACGATCCGATTTATATATATATCTAATTGTCGTTCTGTCCGTCCTTGATACCAACTTGATTTTTATCTTCTTTTTTTCTCTTATTATTATTATTATTTGGATATATGACTCATTTTGCCTCATTTGGGTCCGTTTCTACCCCGAAACAATTTATTTATTTTCAGTTCAATTTATTTTAAATGAACTTAGCTTAAGCCATTTCATGACTTCCGAGATTCCTGTAAAAATCTCGTCCCTAAAGTCACTGGCGACTTATCATTCAAAAAATCGTAAAAAAATATTTGGTGTCTTAGAATTGACGAAAAAATTTTAAGTCGCTAGATTTGCGAGGCAGGAATTTAGCAAGCACGGTCAGTTTAGATCAATAGGAGGTCTAGATAATTTTCTAGGCTTCCCTGAACCATTATGGAAATTTATTATTATTATTATGATTATTAAGGAAGCCCTTGGTGCATATATGCAACCCTATGGTTACATAAATGCCTTCTCGGGGCGAAGTCGTTCTGCTTGGTTTAACCGGGCGAATTTGGAAATGCGATATTTTTACGTAAGCGTTTTTTGGTACATTTTTTCAGAAGCCGAGGTTCGGGCTAGCAATGGCTGGTTATAGCCAGTTAATGACCAGTCTTGAAAGTTGACAAAAAATAAATAAATTAATAAGCGGAACAAAAAGCTAGTATGAAATTTACGGAATTTGAGTCGAGATTATTTCAATTGAGTATGGTAGTTTATGGTCGGGGAATGGCTAGTTTGTGTGGATTGTTTTTTTTTTTTGGGTTATTATTGAAATTAAATAACATGTTGATATATGGGTGTTTAAATAATAGCATAAATGGATATAAATTATGTGGATTTGATATAATTATCCATGATACTAGTATAAAGTATGGAATATAAATTGTTCCATGTAGTGTTCATTAATACATGTAACATGAGATACATGCATTGACATTTTGCATTGCATATGCACGGGGACATCGCATTGTGTTGGGTGTGTGTGTATGGTTATGATCATTCATCATTCTTGGTGAATGGGTGGTGAGCTCGGTAATGGGACAACGTCCAAAATGAGTCTCATGGTTGCATAGCATGAAAAATACGTGTGTTGGGTAATAGCAAGAAGGGATAGATATCCCCTCGGGTGAAAAACGATTTGGTTCAAGCATAGCAGGTAATGAAAGTTCAAAGCGTTGGAAATGCGTGCGTAGATCCTGCGTTGAGAACCCAGAAAATGCATGGCCTGAATGCATAAACACCTACGAATTTGATTAAATCAAATGGACATTAAGGTATATCCAAGGTTTGTTTTGGAAAAAGAGTCATTGGGTGAAATAGCACTGACGAGTTTTCACATTTGGCATATGCATGTATGAGGGAGTCAGTGAGGACTCGGGACATGGGCATGATGAGTCACATCTCATTCATAGCATTTAAAATTTAAGGTTTAGACTTGCATGTTTTACTTGGAATGTGTGTATTATTGTGTGAACATGGCATTGCATGTACACTTAGGTGGGGAGTAACCTTTGTAAGAGTTTTCTTTACTGGGTTTGCTCACCTCGTCGTGGGACCCCCTTACAGGTATAGGGTCAACACGGGTGAACGGCGCTCAAACGAGATTGTGATCTTGAAGAAGGCCGACATGTGGCCTTGATAAAACTTTTGTAAAAAAATATTTTGTATAAAAGAATTGTAATTAAATTCTTTTGGACTATTGCCAATATAATTCGGGTGCGCGTGGTATAGTGGGGGTCGTTATCACACTCTTACGGATTGTATTTAAGTATGTTATTCTCATATTTTAGATTTAAATATGAATGAATGGGTCCCGGTGTGGGGACGTATCAAGGTGGTGCCGAGTAACTCGGTGTTCACGAGTAGTTGGTATCGGTCCGGTACCAAAACTTAGGTGCGCGAAGGCCTTAGATAGAAATTCCACAAGTTGACGGGTGATCGGCGGGACCCGAAGTGGGAAAGTCACATGTTAATAACTTCCAGAAGTATTTTTATTAATTTTTAGACATGTCATTAGAATAATTTGCGTATAATATTTTATTCTAAATCATTCACATATTTATTTAATTATTTTATGAAACATTCGGTAGAAAATAACATAAATATGTTCTCAAAATACCCTATTTTTTTCTTAATTTGTATCAATGTTGTTTTTTACAACTAAACATTTTTGTTATAATCTAGTAAATTGTTCCTACTATTACTCGAATTCGGGACCCCTCCCTTCCATATACCATTACCTATTTAAACGTTGAACCCTGTACCACATGTTTTTGGGAAAAAAATTTTTATGATAATTTGTTAGAAATTAATTTTTTTATTGGCATCTATTCACTTTGTATTACATCATAGTATTATGTTATATTCCTCACAAATTAGTCCCCTCTTCCCAGGACTGAGATAATGGAGCCCCTCTCCTCCTATGCCAACCTAAACTTTTAACTACTTAAGCCAAGTCTTACTAACCATAGAAATTAGTTAATTTGTAAGTCATGTTGCCCTCAAAATTAGTTAATTTGTAAGTCATGTTGCCCTCATTTATGTAACCCATTCCCAAGATGATGCTCTTGTAATTCAAACTTGATAAAATATATTTCCAATGTTTAGTTTCACCAAACATAAAAGGAAAAAAATCAACTATGAAAGCTTAAATATATTACCAAAAAAGTTTAAATTTTGAAAAAGTGAAAACCAACAATTAAATAAGCATAAAATTCATAAAAATAATTTAATTGCTCAAAATTCCTTTAGCTGCTTCTAAATTCTATCCTTCCATCACTTTCTTCTTTGCTATATTTTATAAATTTATATAAAAAATATGAAACATGAAATAGAAAGAAAATTAGTTATCAACTTATTCCTTTGCTATTTCTACATATTTTATTGAAAGAAAAATCGAGATAAGTTGAAGAAAAATTTGAAACTTAAACTTAGCCTATTCTTTCTTGATTTCTACTTATTTGATTTGGAAGAAAAAAATTATACTAGATTGAAGACAAATATTTTACTCAAATTTATACGATTTGTCTTTTCTTTGTTTTCTTTAGGGCTATGTTTTTTTTTTAAGTAGAATAATTTAATTAATTGTATCCTTCCATCACTTTCTTCTTTGCTAAATTTTTTTTTATGAAATTTATATAAATAAATTATTCTCAAAAAATATGAGGGAAACATGAAATAGAAAGAAAATTAGTGTGGCACCCCGACCCGGGGGTCCGTTGACAACCCATCAACCCGTGGAATACGTGTAGCCATTGAGTGTCTCAATGCCACAAAATGAGTGTCTCTCTAGCCGAGATTCAAACATGAGTAAAAATGGCCACGTCGAAAATATATCCATACATCCATACTCATCAAAATATATCCAACTATATTTAATAGTTTCAAGAGTTAATTACACTCTTATACAACATGCACTCCGATCATATTTCCTTACATGTTTTACAAAAATATATATAAAAAGTCACATGTTGGCTTTCTTCTCAAAAGCAGCCTCTAGTGTAAAACCCGAGAAATTCTAATTTTCTGAAAAAAGGTAAAATGTTAATTTCGGTCAAAATCCGGAATTATTCTAGATCTTGGATGATGAAACGGACTTCACTGTTGGAATCATCTCGCGAAATCTAGCTACCACGTCGAATTTTGTTGAATTCCGAGACGGTTAGAATTTCACGTCTTTCAAGGCACAGGGTGTCGGGTGCCGTATGACAGCTTGTGAGAGGTACACATGATATGAGAGGTATGTGGTGTGACAAAGGCCACCCTCTTGCAGCCATCAAGTGTGACGCTATACTTGTAGATAGTGAAGGATAGGGAGATCAGTGGCTTATATTAAGCCGTATGTCGAGAAAAGTTCATACAAGTCAAACAATGATGACAAAAGGAATTAAATGAAAGAAGAGACATCTTCTCTATCTTTGGCACGGTATGTCGGACGATTGAGGAGAGAAAGCAGTTAATAGAGAGATGAGGTCAACTTCTCTCACAGATTTTCTGACCCGTTCGGTATCGGTTCTCGTCGAGACAAAGGAGGATTGGTCACCATTTGCAAGGGCTGCGCGTGGACAGGTTTGTGGAGTTTGACAACTCCAGGGGTAGGGGTTTCTCTACGCCCAGTTTATTCCTTGTTGAAAAAGCCATGAAATGGTTTTAGATGTTGTGAGGCCAGAAATGGCCATGGATTTCGGTTCCAAAGAAGTGGACCCGATGCTTGATGAAGGGGGCTGTTCATGGACAGCCCACGGAATGGAATTTGGGATTTATTGAAAATAGTCAGTTGTATTGGATTAAAATGGTCCATGTAAATTGCTTGCATGTAGTTTGCTTGACATGAGAAGCATGAATGATGTCTGGAGGATAAAACTATTATTGTTTTAATTGAATGGCTTGAAATTCATGTATGGAAAATGATGTGTTAATGCATGCTAAATTGATGTGTTAACATGAGTGGTTGAATTATATGAAATATAATTGTGTATGAACCATAGGAATTGGTTATATTAATTGACATCATTACATTCATGTGCACGGTGACATCCCGTCGAGTCGGGTGTGGGTGCACGGTATAGGAATTGAGTTTGTCTTTGGGACTCAGTCTAATAAAGACTCATAATTCAAATTATAAAATGATAAATAATTAATGTGTGTTGGGCGTTCTTAGAACGGGTGTAGGAGACCCGTGGTAATATCCGAAAGGTCCTGCATGGGTGTAAGAGACCCGAATGGGTGTAAAAGACCCGAATGGATGTAAAAGACCCGAAGGGATGTAAAAGACCCGAAGGGGTGTAAAAGACCCGAATGGGTGTAAAAGACCCGCGGTACTATCAGAAAGGTTTTACGCGAAGGGTGTGAGACGCCAGCAGGTACTATCCGAAAAGTTTTGTTGCCTAAGGGAAAACACACGGTCATGTTCATCACTTAGACCTAGAGTTGAGTGATAGGAGTCGAAATTGACTCGGGATGGTTACCCATTGGCAAATTGCCTTGGGTGTTGGTAAGCCGGCAAAGGCTCAGTAGTTGAGTGTCATTGACATTACTAGTGATGATTTTCACACTTGACATAGGCTTGTGTGAGGGAGTCAGTGGGTGACTCGGGGTATGGGCATGGAAAACATTTCATGAATGATATAGATCATTCCATGTGTGAATTGTAAATTGTATGGAATGTGGATGTTTGTGTTGTACCATTGCATGTGCATTTTAGGTGGGCGATAACCCGGTAGCAGGGAAAATATCACTCTTGGGCATTTGCTCACCCGTGCGTGGGATCCCCATTCCCGCGTCGGGGTGTTCGGAAGATGACGCTCATTAGAGACCGCTTTTGAGAGAAAGCCGACATGTGGCTTTGATTACGTTTCTGTAAAACATGTATGAAATATTACAATTGAAACATGTTTGTATTAAGAGTGATGTAACAACTCTTGAAACTATTGTAATATAGTTGGATATATTTTGGTGAGTATGTTGTTTAGGCCAATGTGGCCATTTTTACTCATGTATGGGTCTCTCATGATATGAGACACACAGGTTTTCCACAGGTTGACGGTGGTCAACGGGACCACCGGGAAATGGGGCGTCACATCTAGTGAGCACGGTCTTCCTGAACACTCCTTGTACCTGAAAGGGGGATCCCACGATAGGGTGAGAAATGCCCAGTAGTTGAATTCTCCTACGAGGGCTACTCCCCACCTAAAATGCACATGCAATGACACATCACAACATCTACATTCCATGCAATTTACACTTTATACATGGAATGATTTATATCATGCATGAGATGTTTTCATGCCCATATCCTGAGTCACTCACCCACTCACTCACACATGACTATACAAAGTGTGACAATCGTCAACGGAAATACCAATTACACCCATATACCGAGCCTTTGTCGGCTCACTAACACCCAATGCAAATCGCCAATGGGTAGCAGATCAGAGAATCAATCCAGAGCTCTATATGTGACTATAGGTCTAAGTGATAAACATAACCGCGTGTTTTCTTTTGGATAACAAAACTTTTCGGCTTACACCGCTGGTCTCTTAAACCCATACAGAAATTTTGGCTCATGTCGTAGGTCCCTTACACTCATGTTCCAGGCTTTTCACCTAAGGGGATTAATGGCCCTCTTCTTCCTTCGCCCAACACACATTAATTACTTTTCATTTTATGATTTGAACTATGAGTCTTTATTGGACATAGTCCTAAGGACAAACACAACCCACATTCACCAAGAGTGGTGAACAACCATAACGTGCACCCTTTGACTCGGCCAGCGATGTCGCCGTGCACATGGATCTGATAATTTAATTCATGCTTATCCTATTCAATGGCTCATACACAATTATATTTCATATAATTCAAACCATCATGTTGACACATCAATTTAGCATGCATTAACATATCATTTTCCACACACATTTCAAGCCATTCATTTTAAGCAATATCATGCTATCTGATTCAAGCAACTTTACATGGACAATTTCGGTCCAACAAGCAATACGGACTGTTTGGTCCCAAAGCAATGCGTCTGATCCATGGGCTGACCCCTCATCAGAAACATCGAGTTCTCTTCTTTGGAACCCAAATCCATGGCCGTTTAGGGGCCTCTGGCGCCTGAACCATTTATGGATTTTAGACAAGAATAACAATGGGAAAAAGACCTGCCCACCTCTTGGAGTTGTTGAAACTCCCACAGCGAGTACCAGCGCGGTAGCCTTGCAGTGAGATCAACTTTGCCTCTTGCCTCGCCAGGGATACGTGACCGTCGTCGAAAATCTAAGAAAGGTAGACTTTCTCTCTTTAAAACTCTCTCCTTCTTTTCCTCTCTTTTTCTCTGTTTGCTCTCCCCCTCCCAACAGGTTGGTCAAGCATGGGTCAAGAATGGGGTCAAGTGGGATGTCCTCTCACTTGCCACATGTCAACCCCTCTTTGGTTGACTTGGATTTCATCTTATCCCTTATCCATCAAACATAGATTTCCACCCAATCACATGTTGCCATGTGTCTCTCATGGGTTCCATTTGAGCTCATGTTTGACTCATTATTCACATGACACATGGAACCTCTTGGCTGCTCACTTAATGTCTTAAAGTGTCATGTACGCTCGGTGCCTCAGCTTGTGAAATTAAGTTGTCTCGAATTCTCTGAAATTAGAATACTGGTAGCTAGATTTCGTGAGAAGATTCCAACGGTGAAGTCCGTTTCATCATCTAAGATCTAGAAAAATTCCGGATTTTGACCGAAATTACCATTTTTCATAAAATTAGGGCCCTACGATGTCTTGATTAGATTGCAATATTCCTTCTTACTTTCTATTTAGTTAATTTGATAGAAAAAAAAATCTTATCGGGTTGAAGAAGAATCTTAAACATAAACTTAACATTATATTTTAAAGAAAAATATTAAACTTAAACATACATATTCATTGTCTCTTCTTTCTTTTTTTTAGGGCTATGAGCTTTTTTTCTTTTTTTGAAAGGAAAGTAATTTTATTGATTCAAACTATTAATACATTTGATAGAAAATATCAGACATTGGTGGGCCCACGATCTTAAACTAAAATCAAAATATCTTATACAGAGATACAAAACAAAACTACCAGTAGTGGTGTTCTGATGTCAATACATATGAATCCACGAGTCCCATTTACATATATATATATATATACAAAAAATAGTATTTTACATTTACATAATCGAGTCTGAAAACCTACTATGATGGACTCCTACTAGTTTGTTGGCTCAACAGTATGCGGAAGATCACGGATGCCCTCCTCTGTACCTACACAGATTAAAACCCGTGCTAAGCTTAACGCTAGTGAAACATATGACTTATACGTATACACATGCACAAATACTCATTTATAGTAGGCATATAACAGTAACAGATATACTGTAGCAAATATCATAATTTTTCATGAATTCATATAATAAACTTATACACATACTTATACTTATAGCCCCTAGCATACTTGTGGATCTCGTGGGTTCACCGAACTTATACTTATGCAGAGAGTACGTGGTACTACGAGCTTATACTTGTACATAGGTACATTCGAGTATAGAACGATGTGTACCATTACTTTACTCTTGTCGTTATTAGGACTCTTATCATATAACTATTTGACTACCTAGACCAGTAATAAGACATGGTAGGGACCAGGGAGCACAATAAGTACGAGAAGGTACGATTACGATCTTGGTGCCGTGCACAAAAGCAGTGTAGAACCCGCACGTGAGTGTGGAGTCACTAATCGAATGAATGTAGAAATTCTAAATGTGCCCGAGCTTGTATGGTTGAGAGTGTGCCAAATCCCTGTAATCAGTAGTACCAGAAATTGCTATACATGCACCTTGCGTAACAAAGATTGTGCCGTGTCATTCAATATTCGGTCTTAGGCAGTCCTACAATTATATGTGTTTAGGAACTTACTATATTGTCATAGGGGCATTAAGTTTGCCAACATCAACTTCGCTTCGCCTCGGTAGAGAGGTACGAGGAGTTTTTCACTTAGTTTCATTCTTATTTTGAACCACATTGGTCATTTATTAGGGTTCCTATACTATGCAGATAATATGCAATTTGGGGCTTAACAATGCAAGGGTACAAAAATCAAGGCTGCTAGAAGCATCGATATCGGTACCACTTTGATTTTTAGTACCAACTCTTTTCTAGTGAATGAGTACCGATACCACTTTAATGCATGGGCACTGCTTTTACCTCTGTCTAATGGAGTGGGTACCTCTTTGGTACCGATCTGGGAATTGCGGGTTGTGCCTAGAAATGGCATATTTTGCCATCTCTCACTCACTTTTCTTCAATAAACCTCCACCAATTCCGTCTACCATCCAAACCACCACATGGGAATCCATCATGGCACAACTCAAATGGTTCATAACCCAAAACATAAATATGATAAGGGAAATTAAGAGGATTCCTAACTCCCAACAAATATTCATACGCAAACTTACATGATTCTCCCACCAAAAAATCCATAGAAATCCCTCACTTCCAAACTTATCTATACATATTCCTACAACGGATTACAACTTGACAACTTCCACGAACACTTGCAATGGTGGGTTAAGAACTACTCCTGCTAAAACCCCAGACAGAAACTAGATCAAGAATCCAAGAATCCATACCATACAAATCCATACAAAACCATAGCAATCCATACAAACCCATAGTAAACCATACCTTAAATCCTCTTGTCCACTGCTTTCACGTAGAGAGCCTCAATCCCGAATGAGGGCCCAACTTGGTTTTATCCCATTTGATTTAATTTTTCACCTTACAGTATACACTTTGGTCACCAAACTCCCCTTCTATTTGCACCACGACTTATGCCATTTCTATAGCCAACATCTCTTCTTCTTATCTTATAACTTTTATATCTGTTTTGACAATTCACTTTTAACCTTGTATCTTGGCCACAAATTCGGGTTTAAATTTTCTAAAGCAACAAAATAATAATTGTGAAAATTTTCAAAATGCACTTATAATATACCCTAATTATGTTTAAAAACAACTAGGGTTTATTTCGGGGTGTTACAGTGTTTGTGTTGTGTCTTAGGGAGATAAGCACGATGCTTGCAGTCGTGCATGACTCACAGGTGGCATGGGCCGAGTTAACGGGGGGGGGGGGCGGGTTGACTGCAGGCACCTCTAGAGGGATGAGATGGGACGGGGTTTGAGGTCTACCTCAGGTGGTTCTCGGGTCGGGGATGTCTTTCAGGATGAGCTATCGGGTTCTTAGTAGAGGGATGTAGACTTTATCGTGAGGTTACACCACGGTATGTTGCCCGTTTCTATGACTGCATAGGATGGCGCCGAGTTGAGTTGCGAGAAAGAATCAGATCGGATATAGGAATTGTTTGACAAGGGTTTCATTAGGCAAGGCACTTTCACCTTAGGCGCTCGGTTCGTTGGTTAAGGAAAGGACAAGACCAGCCATTTGTGCGTGATGACTAAACGGTTGAGCAGGGGGTTCTGATCGAGAATCGGTATCGCTCTTGAGGATTGATGATTTATTTGATCAGTTGAGAGGGGCGCGGGTCTACTCCAAGATAGATCTTCGTACCAGTTATCATTAGTTGAGAGTTAGGGAGCTGATATCCCTAAGATAAGCGTTCGAGGACACGAATACGAGGCATTTCGGAGGTTCACCGGTGATGCCTTTCGGTTGGCCAGATGTGGCTTGGCCCGGCATTCATGGATCTCATGCATAGGGTGTTCCAGCCTTAATTATATCAATTTGTGGTAGTCTTCGTTGACGACACCTTGATCTACTCTAAGATAGAGGAGGAGCATGAGGATCATTTGAGGATTGTTCTCCATGCTCTAGAGAACATCAGTTATAAACGAGGATTCGGTCAGTGCGATTTTTGAAACTGCGGGGTGAAGTGCTCAAGACATGTAGTGTCGACTCGGGTGTATCAGTGGACCCCGAGAAGGTAGAGGAATTTATGAGTTGGGAGAGGTCAAAGTCAGTCTTTGAGATACGCAGTTTCTTGGGATTGGTAGGGTACTACTGGAGATTTATTGAGGATTTATCCCGACTAGTCGCACCTATGACAAGATTGACCCGGAAAAGGGTCAAGTTTGAGTGGAATGACCCGTGTGAAGGCATTCCCGGGAATTGAAAAAGGTGGCCTATGTCAACCCCTATCGATAGTCTGGAAAGGACGGATATTACCTGATGTACTATGATGTAAGGATGGCGGGATGTGTTTTGATG
This sequence comes from Tetrastigma voinierianum, assembly GCA_016808115.1. Taxonomy (NCBI): domain Eukaryota; kingdom Viridiplantae; phylum Streptophyta; class Magnoliopsida; order Vitales; family Vitaceae; genus Tetrastigma; species Tetrastigma voinierianum. Next base: position 203,758 of record JAEQBH010002868.1, on the reverse strand, counting down.
CAGTCCGAGAGGGTGGTAGCTTATGGTTCTAGGCAGCTAAAGAACCATTAGTGGAATTACCCCACACATGACATGGAGTTGGAAGCTATAGTCTTTGCCTTAAAGATCTAGCTCCACTATCTATATGGTGAACAGTTCGAAGTATTCTCAGGCCACAAAAGTCTTAAGTATATCTTTACACAGTGGGACCTCAACATGAGGCAGCGAAAATAGATGGAGTATCTAGAGGATTATGACTTCCCTTTGCATTACCATCATGGTAAGGCAAATGTGGTGGCTGATGTGCTTAGTCGGAAGTCACGGGGAGTATTGGCTAGTGTAGCTTCCCAAGAATGGCAGATGCTCGAAGTTGTGGGACAATTTAGACTATAGTACAATGGATTAGGCTTTCGAGTACTGGGGAGTTTAGAGCTACGCCTTCCCCCATTGACGGGGTGATTGAGTCTAAGGAGAGGATGCGAATGCTCCGGTCATCGGGGGTAGGTACAGTCAGGTACGGGTGATAAAGAGTGGAGCCCGTTCACGTGATGATAACCTTCGGTATAGGGGGCGGGTTGGTTCCCCGGTTGACGAATCCCGAGATAGGAGATTCTCAAGGGTTCCATTGCTCTTGTTTCTGATTGAATCCCCAGGTGGCACGAAGATGTAACGAGATCTTCATCGTTAATATTACTGGAGTGGGATGAAGAAACATATGGCGGACTTTGTTCAGCGATGTCTCATATGTCAGCAAGTAAATGCTGAGCATTAGAGGTCAACAGGGTTACTATAGACTATAGAAGTAGCCAAGTGGAAGTGGGAACATATCACAATGGATTTTATGTCTCACTTGTCACTAACATCACAGAAAGCATGATGTGGTGTGGGTGATAGTGGACTAGATCACCAAGTCGGCACATTTTCTAGTTGTGCGGATGTATTCACCTTAGAGGAATTACACATGGAGTTACATCTGAGATGAATTAGGTTACATGGAGTGTTATTCTCTATCATATCAGACCGGGATCCCAAGTTTACGGCTCACTTTTGGAAGAGTTTCCAGAGAGCCACGAGAACAAAGTTGATGATGAGCACTACTTTTCATCCAGAGACAGATGGCTAGTCGAAAAGAACCATACAGGTTTTTGAGGACATGTTGCGGACATGCGTCCAAGATTTTAAGGGTGGTTAGGGAGAGCATTTGCCCTTGGTAGAGTTCACCTATAAAAATAGTTATCAAGTGAACATACAGATGGCACCCTATGAGGCTTTATATGGGAGGCCATGTCGATCTCCAATTTGTTGGACAGAGGTGGGAGAGAAATCCACCACAGGTCCGGATTTGATTTGAGACACCTATGAGAAGGTGGATTTGATACGAAAATGTCTTCTCATGGCTCAGAGCCAACAGAAGAGTTACGCCAATAGACAGGCGATCTCTAGGTTGAGTTGATGTCCCATTTCTTCTTGAAAGTGATGCTAGAGAGGTGATCGGGTTCGTGACCGAGGGGAAACTATCAGGGCATATAGGCCTTCAATATACTCAAGAGGGTGGGTAAAATTGCATATCGGTTGGCTTTATTGTCGAGTTTATCGAGTGTCCACGAGGTATTCCATGTCTCCATGCTCTAGAAGTACACTCCAGATTCGACTCATGTAGTGGATTAGGGCGAACATGTTATTGATGTGGATGAGACCTTCGAGGAGGGACCAGTGCGTACCATGGATAGTCGGGATTAGGTTTGCGAGGGGAGCGCGAGAGGCGGTAAAGGAGTGTTGTGAAGCCTTGGGAGTGGAAAGACAACATGGGACCAGGGGACATACGTGTGCCACTTATCCTTTCTTATTTGAAGGGGATCTGAGGTGCATTGTTTAATCATGTGGTACTTGAATGATTGTTGCATATACATGGTTATAGAGGGTATGTGTGTAATTTTGGGGACGAAATTTTTTTTTTTTTTAAGGGGGGGGGAGAAAGAGAGAGAAAGTAAAACCCAGGAAAAATGGTAAAATGTAATTTTTTGCTGAAGTATAGGTTGATAACCTGAAATTTTCTAGATCTCGGATGACGAAACGGACTTCACCGTTGGATTCGTCTCGCGAAATCTAGATACCTAGTCAAATTTCGTTGGATTCTGAGATAAATGGAATTTCAAGTATTTTAAGGAACATGTGTCGGATGACACATGGAGTGGTGCCACATGGCATGACCATGTGGATGCCACATGGCAAGCTTAGAGAAGTTCACATGGCATGAGAATCATGTGGTGTGGCATTGTCTGGGTGCATGTGTCCATGTGACACATGGCACATGGAAAAAGAATCATATGAAGACACATGTCATGTGAGAGGAATAGGAAAGTGAGAGGAAGTTTCCTCTCTTTGGATCAAACCAAGAAACAATTTAGTGGTGGAGAAAAGAAAGAAAAGGAAAAGGAAGAGAAAAGGAGAAAAAGAAAAGAAAGGAAGAAAGGAAAGAAAGAAGAGGAAAACAAAGAGAAGAAAAAAAGTGCTAACGTGGGAAGGGAAAAAAAAAGGGGAGAATGACCCGTCGTGCACTCTCTAGTTCCGGTGTTGACGGTTGGAAGTCGATATCTTTTAGAAATTAAAGTTGGTCTACTCACCGAGAGCTATGAGTAGGTGCCAAAAACAAAAAGAGCTAGGGTTTTTTCCTACTTTGGTTCCTCTTGATCTAAGGGTCATTAATGGTGGTGTGGTTCATCCTTAACCATGGGTCTGAGTTTTCGGACGTTTAGACTGGCCCTTTGGAGACCAGGTTTTTAGGGCGAGTTTGAGGGCGCTTCATGGCCTAAAATTTCTGAGTGTAAAACATGTGAAAAAATTTACATTTAAATTTTTCAAAAATGCAAATGGTAATTTTCCAGAATAGTCCTAGAGGAAAAGCTAGGATTTTTCTAGATCTCGGATGATGAAACATATTTCAGCATTGGAATCGTCTCGCGAAATCTAACACCTTAGTTGAATTTCGTCAAATTCTAAGACAGTCGCTTTTTCACGCATTTCGAGACGAAATGGGCCAATCACGGGGTGCCATGTGGCACCTGACTTGTGGATCATTGGAGGCCAAGTGTCACCTTTGTAGGCTGCATGGAGGTGAGTGGTGTGGGTCTAGGCATGGGAGACACATGGCTCACCAAATGCCATGTCTAGCGCTGGCTGAGAATTGCTTGAGTAGTGGAATGAGAGGAGAATGGATCAAAACCAAGAGAGGGGTGCTAGAACAAATGGGTGAATGGGGGAGAGAAGAGGAGGATTTCTGTTGGGCAAGCTCAGTTCATGAACCGAGGAAGGAGAAGGAACCAGAAAACTGAGAAAGAAAGAAAGAAAGGAAGGAAGGAAAAGGAGGATGAGCCAAAATCCCCATTATTTACCCAGGTTGAAGGGATCAAGAGGACTTGATTCTACAAGCTACAAGAGGTAAGGGATCTCTCCTATTTGGTTTATTCCTTGCTTGGGGCCATGGAAATGACATTTGGTTGAGTATGGTTGTGACCCTCAATGGAAGAGATTTTCTGTATATGGTAAATGTTGTGTTTTTTTAGGTGAGATGTTGTCCAGTTTTTTTCCTTCAACCCCATGACTGTGTTTTGACCATAACTTGACCATCACTCATAAGAATTGAATGATTACAATTACTGGGTAAACTAGACTCATAGGAGAACATATTTCCTTGAAATAGGTCTATCCAAAGTCCGACTCCTTTGGACTTAGATATGCATTCCAAGGAGAGCTATGTTCAAGCGGTTTAAGTCCTGTTGAAAGGCGGAAGTAGCCTGTTTAAAAGCAGTGTTTTCAACAACATTCTCCTTTCTTCTTTATCGGTTTTAATTCATAAGAATTTTGTGACTTTCTTGGTTAATCTCTACACCCATTTGTGATGGTATGGGCTTGAATCTAAAGCCATTGTGGTGTGGATTAAGTTGCCATCTCTTGGTTAGAGATGACATGATGTCTTTGGTGTGTGTTCCAAATAATTAGAATTTGTATGTATTTACTTGAATATGGACTTGTCTTGCCTTGCTTGTCTTGCGAGGTTGTGGGAGTGATATATCATGTCTCAGCCAGGGTGTGTGAGTTGTGTCATTAAATTACTTAATTGAAGTTAGGAACTATGTAGATGCAAGCTTGTGTGATGCATTGAATATGAATGTGTGGAATGCTATCATAATAGCATGAGTAAGGATATTAGACTAAACATATGAAATGTTGTGTGCATTTAGACATAGTCGTTCATGGTACACGAGATGGTGTACGGTATATGTTATCCATGTAGAGGTCATCTTGCATGTGGCATGGTATAAAGTGCAATGTCACATTTGCATTGCATAACTGCATCACAAACATCGCATTTCATCGGTGTGGGTGCATTAGTTGCAAATTAACACTGCATATGGTGTTGATGGTGCAGGCTCGGGAAATGGACAATGTCCAAGAGAATCGCGCGGTTTATCGGAGACTGTCCAATGATTTAGAAGTAAAGCGGTTTATCGGAGACTGTTTAATGCTTTTGACTTAAAGTGGTTTTGTGACGCCCCATTTCCCAAGGATCCGTTGACAACCCGTCAACCCGTGGAATATTCGTGGATGTCGGGTAACCAGACACCACTCCATTGAGTCCCCTTTTCCAAGACTCAGGACTAGAAAGCGAACAATCGGGGCGGGGAGTCTCCTTTGTGCGGGAGCTTTACACAGTAACTATACAACATTGTACAACGACCACACCGGGTCCACGTGCGAGTAAAAATGGCCACTTGGGCCTTTGCATCAATACTCACAAAAATAAATCAATTATATTACCATAGTTTAAGAGTTATTACATTACTCTTAACCAAAACATATATCAAATTTAAAATTCTAATACATGGTATACAAAAATATCTACCAAGTTCTCATGAGCGTTGCCTTCAACACCATACTGAAAATAATGATCCTCGACAGTAAGCAATGCCCTATGAGAATCTCCCAGCATGGGCTATCTCACCGGCGCACATGAACAACAAACGACGCAGAAAATACATGATCTCATTTGTTGTCATCTATATGTTCATCCCCATGTCTCAGTTCACCACCTCATACGCTTCTAAGCCAATGAGAAAACAAAGTTTTCAAACAAAAGGTTTTTGTTCCTAAAACTGGTCACCAATTTCGTAAAATCTATCGACAACCTGAGGCTAATTATATTGATAACTTAAACAACTATGGAAGCTCCTTCCAATCGTGAATTCTTCATGGACACCCTCTTAACATAAATTCTTTCTAAAATATTTAGTTGAAATTTTCTAAACTATTTCCCATTTTCATTTTCTTTCATATCATGCACCATTAATTTATCAGTTTTCTAGGGTGCCTGTATATGAATGCATTATGTCATTTCCAAACAATTCATGCTAATATATTTACATGTAGATAATAACAAAATTAATTCACATACATCATGTTATTCAATCCATGGCAAGATCAAAATTAGCTCACATGGGTTGAATTAACAATTTCAAGCAATTAATTTTGAATCCTAAAACCACCAAAAAACCACACAAATCACGTAGGCAGTAAAGTACAAACAAGCCTTTGTTCACGACCCCAATAGGGATTTTCTTCCTCGGTTCAAAGATTTTGATACCGAAAACACAGCCATCAGACTGACAAATCCTATCCATTAAAATGGCTCTTAGCGAAAAGATAAACCAAGTAGGAAAAGATCCTACCTCTTGCAGGTTGTCGAAACTCCACCGGAAATCGGTGTCAAAAGCGTAGCCCCTTGTAGTGTAGGTCAACTTTTCTTCTTGGCGAGAACCGACAGTTGGCAGGGGAAATCCTAAGAGAGAGTCACACTTTCTCTCTAAAACCTCTCACACACCCTCCTTTACTTACGATTCCAATGATAAATGGAGAAGAAGGTGCCTTTTTGTCTTATTTACTTATTCTTTTCACTTAATTCCCATTGTGTCCTTTAGTTTTGACTTTTAAGGCTTTTGACATGGCTTAATCTAATACATTTATCTCCATCATAAACAATCATGGAACATGTGTCACATGGGTACACATGTAGTAGGTGACTTTTGTCACATCACATATCTCTAAACCGTATCTGACACCACCTGCCTTGAAAAGCATTCCGACTTTCGGTCGACGAAATTGGCGTGGTAGCTAGATTTATCAAAGCGATTCCATGATGAAGTCAGTTTAGTTGTCAGGGATCTAGAAAATTTTTGGATTTTGACCGAAATTACCAATTTACCCTTTTTAAGAAAATTAGGATTTTTCTCGTGTTTTACATTCTCCGCTCCTTAAAAGAATTTCGTCTCGAAATTCTGTACAATCACTAAATCACACATGCATACAACGTGCGCTGCTCTGCATGTAAACTAGTCATTAACTATTAAGCGACTAAACCAGGTACATTCATCCTAAACAAAGAAGGAATAGGTACCGTTACTTCAGCGCTCCCGTTGACTCCTCCACTCCACGGTGCCACCGCGCATATACTGGCCTCGATCTTGAGTGGCAGAAACACGATCGGTATCCATAGTACCTTCTTGGTTCCTCCTCGAAGGTTCCATCCGTGTCAATCTCAATCTCTCCCCCGATCCACTACGCGGTGGATGCAGGTGTACCTCGAAGCATGGAGGCGTGAAATACCTCGTGGACACGACATGCTGGGAGGTAGCTAACGATGCGCTCTGATACTACCCTCTCAGTCCTCTCGAAGGGTCCATAATTTATCGATAGCTTGCGCTTGCCAAACGGCGACTCACCTCTTAGGCATCACCTTCAAGAAGGCGTGATCTCAACCTCAAATTCTAAGGGTCGGCGTCGTACGTGCAGCATAGCTCTTTTGCGGCTCGAGCCGTGAGAAGGCGTTGTCGTGTCGCTTCAACTTCTTGGAGGTGTCTCTAATCAGATCAAGACTAGTGATTGAGCTCTCTCCCACCTCGGTCTAACATATCAGTGATCCGCATGGCCTCCCATACAATGCCTCATATGGTGCCATCTATATACTCGCCTGACAACTGTTGTTGTAGGAGAATTCCACTAAGGGCAAGTGCTCTTCCCAGCTACCCTTATGATCCAGGACGCGTACCATGGCTTATGTCCTCTAACACCTGGGTCCTCCTCAGGCTATACATGCAGTGGGTGAAATCTGTACTCATGGTCAACCATGTGCCCATAGCTTTTTGGAAACTCTTCTAAAAGTGCACCGTAAACCTTGGGTCTCTATCTGACACTATGGATACTGGTACTCCATGTAGCAGATGATATCTCAGATCTCTAATGGCGAAATCTCTCTCGATTGAAAGGTCATCCATACGGCTAGAAAATGTCTTTGACTTTGTGGCCAGGTGCACTATCACCTCTGTGTATGTCCCTCTGATTGTCAGGTAGCAGAGTGGGTCACAAATCCATCGTGATGTGCTCCACTTCATGACCACCTCGATGGCTGGAAGTTGCGTAAGCGGTGCTTGACCTTAACACCTTTGACCACATTGAAGTCATCCAAACCGCCCTACGTGTGTCTCTTCATCTCGCTCCGAGTGAGTGCGCGGCCAGAGATCTGGTACATCGATCATGCCACACGGATGCACAACCGTCGAGAAGCGATGCAAAATCACGAGAATCTCCTCCGTCGATCAAGCTGGGAACCTCCTCTATATAAAGCTACCGTTGCATGGATGGTCCAGCCCTCGTCATCACATGCTGATTGTGCGGTCCACGTGGACACTATCTCCCGTCCTGTCACGGGACTCGATCACTGCTCAAAGAGCGGTGTAGCTACTAAACACCGCCACAGGCACGCTCTGGTTGTCATGGCCAAATTGTCCTCACAGGTCTCGAGGCATCCTGCTCCGAGAGGCTACTGCTTGATGCTCCGTAACTTCGATTGAGTGCGTAGCCACCATATTTGCCCCACCGGGATGAAGTGGCAGTAAAGTGAAGTCTAATCTCTGGAACTCCCTCTGCTCTGCGTTGCCTTATATTGAGAGGTCCCGCTGCATGAAAATACTTCAGACTTTTGTAGTGCAGTACACACCTCAGCTATACTTTCACCATATAAGCGTAGTAGTGCCAAATATTCAAAGCGAAGACTACGGCCGCCAATTCCATGTCGTGTGTGGGGTAATTTTGATCATGATTCTTCAATTAGTGGGAACCATAGCTTCTACCCTCGACGCATCAAAACACATCCCGGTCAGGCCCTCGAGGCATCCTGATACTTTGTGTGTACCTGTCCCTTGTTGGGACTATCGGGATGGAGGTAGGCGCCTCCTCCTCAACTCTGGAATGCCTTCTCGCCTTGGTCATCCTAATCAAACTTGGCCTCATTCCCACTTCAATCCGTCATAGAGTGCCGCTAATCGGGAGAAATCCTTAATGAATCTCTGTAGTACCCTAGTAATCCCGAAACTCGTATCTCGAAGGCCGACTGGCGCTCTCCCGTCTCATGCAGCCTCGACCTTCTGCAGGTCTGCGACATGCTACGATCTCTTTTGACACCACGTGTCCCAAAATCTCACCTCGGAGTATGCCGGCTTCGCACTTATTAGACTTGGCGTACGGTGATGGTCTCTCAATAAGCGTAATACAATCCTCAAATGATACTCATGCTCCTCTCGTGAGAATATATATCGAGATGTCATCCACGAAGACCACGACAAATTGATCCAAATAGTGGAATACCCTATGCATGTAGGAGTCATGAATCTTTCTGGCGGTGCGTGCCGTCAATCCAAGGGCATCATCGCCAAACTCAAAGTGCCCATAGCATCACGAACATTATCTTAGGGATATGCAATGCTCCCACAACCCTCAAGCGTGGTAACCCGGTGTGAAGGTTTATCTTGGAGTAGACTCGCACTCCTCTCAACTGATCAAACAAGTCATCAATCCTCGACAATGGGTACCGATTCTTGATTATAACCCTGTTCAACTGTCGATAGTCAATGCACAGTCGAAGGGTCTTGTCCTTCTTCTTCGTAAATAGAACCGGAGCGCCCGTAGGTGGTGCTCGATTACGAACCCTTGTCTAGTAGCTCGTGGCTGGACTCGAGCTCCTTTACAACAACTCAGCGAATTGCCATCCTGTGCGGGAGTCATAGAGATGGGTGAGTACTAAGTGTTGATGGGGAGTCTACAACCCGCTGCGGGATACCGTGGCTCGTCGGGAGCTGTCCTCATACTCGCAATTTACTCGAGGTATACTTAAGTCAGGTCTCCTCCTCTAGGGTAAGGCTTGCTAGCCAGCCCATGTATCCCATGACACCTAGACTCGTACACTGTCTAGGGTAAAATACCATGTTTGTCCCCTGAAATACAACAGTGCGATCCTGCTTTGTCTGGCGGTAACCACTCCCTGCGTGTGAGGCGGTAGCCCTCCTACCTCTGATGATGAACTATAAGTCGGCCAATCCATCCTCAAGATGACATCGAACTATGACATGTCATGACCCTCGGATCACTTTGTGAGTGATCCGGATCTCTAACTCGCAGCCACGACATATCATCCTATTCTGGCCACAATCCCTAGAGAACTCTTGTCTGAGGCTCCTCCCAGAGGCCCTCAGCCAAGCCCAGCTCTACCCACAATGGAGTCGTGACCAAACAGTGCGATGCACGGAATCAAATAATACTCTTGCCCATAGCGTATAGCGAACATTACCACTATGCTCTTGGGCGTCTGACTCGTGCCGGCGGTGCTAACGACGTAGGCACGCACCTGTATCCACGATGTCCACACCATGGGCCTTGTCCTCTACCTCGGCTCATAGTGGCCCTGCGAAAATTTTAGGTATAACGAGGGAAGGTGCTGTCTGCGGCCTGCAGGACTAAGCTGGCTCCTCGACCCATACTAGGGTGTGGAGGAACATCTCTTTGCATCCTCTGTCGGCCGATTAGGATTGCGTTGTCATCCCGACACCCTAGGATCCACAATCTACGAGTAATCCTCCTCCTTATATGCAGGAGCTGCAGCGGTGGAAACACCATCTGCAACTTTGGTAAAAACCTGATCCATCCTTGGCCGGATAGGCTGTGGCTGAGTGTGCAGACTAAAGCCTTTTGGCTGCTCCGAGAGGCCCAGAAGAGCCGACTCTCCTTATCTTACCACTAACACCCGCATCGGGTGCTCAGAGGCATCCTCGATCTCTCTTTGTAGTATGGCGGTCCAACCGTTCCATATCTTGTGGCAGTCTAATCCTACCCCGAATGGATAATCTCAGTCCATTCTCAAATCTCCGACCTTGGCAGTGCGGCTCTACGTAATTGTGTCAAACCAGCGAGCTAACTCAGTGAACCTAAAAACATACTCCAATCCAGTCACTTGGCCCCTTACTTGACTCTAGGAACTCCAAGCCGCCTTACTTGATGGCGATAAATACTTACCCGCTGAACAACTCATGAACTCTACATCATTGCCTCTAGGTCTTTAGGGTCTTCTCAGGATTCTACACTTTGGCCTCACCCTCACAACTAGACGGCTAGTCGATCCTGGTCGTGCTCCGAAGGTAATCTCCATAGCCTCTAATACCTTCTTAACCTACATGAACCACTGGTCTGCCACCATCGGATCTCCTCCCCACAGCAGATATCGGAGGGATGTTGCCACTGAACCTCTGGAGTTACTCGGACCTTCTGACTCTCTTTGCATTAGCACGTGCAATGAAGTAACGGTAGTAATCCTGACCAGGCAAACTCTTGATCAATGCCGGTGGTGCTTGGCTAACACCTCGTGGGCCGACCTCGTGCTTTCAGCGGTAGCCATCACGCATGTCGAATGGCGAGTTAAGTTTAAATCTCACGACATCTCACAAGGGTGTAAACCATTAGAGATACTATTCACATACCGAAAAATTTTCATACACAATGTCAATGCATTCATAGGTAATGCAAGACAATAATTCCTTTTATTAAATCATACACAATAAAAATTTTATTTTATTTTATTTATTTATTATTTTTAAAACCTCGTGAACAGTGTTCATGGGCGATGATTCAAACGAGTAGCTTTCGAACAGTGCGAGTCAAAGCGGGTCGAGTGCACAAAGTGCACACCCGAGTGGGCCGCATTTTCTGCGCATTCCGTCAGGCGCAGACGGTGCGTGTTGGCGGCGTCATGCGGGTGGTTGCGTGCGCGCAGTGTCGCTAGCGTGTCCTGTAGCTGCCGATGTGCGAAACAAAGACGCTCCCCACCCCTTCGATACAAAAATGGTATCGTGATAGAGGCTCATGCCTGTGAGCATATGGCCATCGCCGCAGCGACTACCTTGCGCCCGTTAGCGCCGCATTCGCTGACTCACATGTCGTGTGCTCCTTGATGCGCTTTGCTACGTTAATATCGTAGCCCTGGCGCGATGTGTGCGTGGCGCCCAGCCTCCCTTCTATCCACGATACAAATGATTGTGTGTGACACACCTCGTGACCATGTGTGAGTGCGGGTGCGCCATCGCCACAATGCACCAGGTCGGCCAGGTAATCGTAGGCCGGTGTCGCGTGGCGTGGCTTGTCGTATCCATGACCTGTTTGCAAGCCCGACACGCGCTTCGCTAGGCGTATCGTGCCGCAGCACCTCGCTATGTCCGCGATACAATATGATGTATGACCAAAAGCTAGAAATGGGCGTAGCCCAGCAGTGAAACCCCTTTTATTTTTTTTTCTTCTTTTTTTTTTTCCCTTCGTTCCAACCATTGTAAGACCACAAAAAAGAATATATATTTTTTCATGTCTTCAGTAGAACCAAATAAATTCATCATAAATTATTTGATTTATTTTTTTTCCTGTTTTACACACTGTAAAACTCTAGAAAAAAAAAAATTTCCTCAAAAATTTTTTTCCTATGTGTTATTCACCAAGCACACAAATCACACATCACACATCATTCATCAAAATGCACAATGGATGCATGATCTAACCCGTTTCCCATCGAGCCCTAGGTATTCGTATATCTAAGCTCACGATGCCAATTTATGGCGCCGGCTTCGGGGTCCATTGACAACCCGTTAACGCAACGGAGTGTGTCGTGGATGTAGGGTAACAGACACCCTCCGTGAGTCCCTTTTCGAGACTCGAGGACTTAACAAAATCGGGTAGACTCTCAGCTATACGGGGCTGAAGGCTATGTCCCAACATTGTACAGCGACCACAGGGTCCACATGCGAGTAAAAATGGCTGCCCGGGGCCCATGCGTATACTCACAAAAATACATCGACTATATTACCATAGTTGAAGTTATTATTCTTATTAACAAAACATATATCAAAATTTAAAATTCTAATACATGTTATACAAAAATATCTACCAAAGCCACAATTCGGTTTCTTACGAAATATTTAGTAATGCCGTCTTCCTCGCTCCTATACTAAAATCTTTGATCCACGACGGGGTGAGCAATGCCCAGTAATGATAATCTCCTACATGGGTTACTCCCCACCTAAGTGCACATGAAATGGCAACCAAACACACTTAAGTAAATACATGATCCTACTTGAATGTCTACATGCCCAATCCCATGCCTCGAGTCCTCACCGACTCCCTTACACATGCCTAAGCCGAATGTGAGAAAAATACAGTTTTCAAAACAAAAGGTTTTTGTTCCCGAAAACTTACTATCGAATTTCGGTAAAATCTATTGGATAACCCTATGAGGCGAATTTGTTGGATAACTCTCAAAAACAATTCATGGGCCCCTTCGACGTGAATTGTTGGACAATCTCCCAACACAATTCTCCGGAAAATCTTTCGTTGAAATTCCTTTCACAACCATTTTCCTTTTTCATTTTCTTTCATGTTGCACTCCACACCTGCTCGTTCTAGGGTGCCCGATTGCATATATGGAATGCATTATATTTCCAACATTAATATTAATATATTTTACATGCATATATTAACAAAATTAATTCATATACATCATGTTATTCAATCCCATGGCAATAACATCAAATTAGCTCCACATGGGCTAATTAACAATTCAGCAATTCATTTTGAATCACTCGAGCCACACGAAAATCATACGAATCCGTGAATAGTAGAACCTAAGCTCGACGCATCCCGGCTGCCCGTAATAGGGATTTTCTTCACTCAGTTCAAATATTATGAGACCGAAAACACGACCATCCAGTAGGAAAAGATCCCTACCTCTTGGAGTTGTCAAAACTCCACAAAATCAGTATCCACGCGTAGCCCTTGTAGTATATATCAACTTTTCTTCTTGGCCTGACGAGAATCGACGGTCCGAAAGCCGGGAAATCTAGAGAGAAGTCACACTTTCTCTCTCGAAAACCAGTCTCTCACCCTCACTGCATGATTTCCAGCAGCCAAATAGAGAAGAAGGTGCCTTTTTGTCTTATTTACTTGTTCTTTTCACTTAATTCCCATTTTGTCCTTTAGTTTTGACTTTTAAAGGCTTTTTGACACTTGGCTTAATCTAAGCCATTTATCTCCATCCTCTCATTAATCATGGAACATGTGTCACATGGGTACATGTAGTAGGTGACTTTGTCACACATCATATCTCTGGCTAGATAAATACGGCTTTGACTGACCTCGAAAAGCATTAAATTCCGACTATCTGGTCGATGAAATTGGACGTGGTAGCTAGATTTTGTGAGAATATTACAACGGTGAAGTCCATTTCATCATCCGAGATCTAGAAAAATTTCGGATTTTGACCGAAATTACCATTTTACCCTTTTTTAGAAAATTAGGATTTTCTCGGGTGTTATAGGTTTATCGGAGACTGTCCAATGCTTTTAAATTAAAGCGGTTTATTGGAGACTATCCACTGCCTTTGAATTAAAGCGGTTTATCGGAGACTGTCCAATGCTTTTGAATTAAAGCGGTTTATTGGAAGCTTGTCAATGCTTTATAAGTTTATCGGAGGCTACATCCCGATGCTTTTGAATAAAGAGGTTTAATCAGATTTGTTAAATGGTTTAAATTAATAAAACAAATATTTTTTTGGAAAATGGTTTGCATCACGCGCTGAAGGAGATGGTAAGATTGTGTGTGGTATGGGTGATGGGTGACAGTTTATTACCTATAGTGGCACGGGGGATGGAGCGAATGCCGATCGTAGGGCATGTAGAGTGTCATCTCATATATGGCATGTACCTTGAAGTTCAAACACCGGATACATAGTCCCATTTGGAATGTTTGTGTGACTGTGACACGATCATTTGCATGTGCATCTAGGTGGAGAGTAGCCCTTGTAGGTTTTGTCTTTACTGGGCGCGTTAGCTCACCCCGTCATGGGACCCCCCTTTCAGGAATAGGACACACGCAGGTAGACGACGCTCCTTAGAGGTTGGGATCTTAAAGCGGGCTGGATTGTGGCCTTGACTTGATGTTTTGTATATGTATGAGGACTGAGTAGTTTTAATACATATCCTGTTTTGTATATTAGAACACATTTGTACCATATGTGAGAGTGTTGTGCTCGGACTCTTATGGACAGTTTAAGGTAATTCTTGTATATTTATGAATTAAATGAGCAGGAATGAGTCTCAACACATGAGATGCATGGGTGTAATATCGGGACACCCGATATTCACATGTTTCCGTGGGTCGATAGGTTGTCGATGGGACCCCCAGGTTTTGGGGCGTGACATATAGCCAGTAATGACAGTCTTCAAAGTTGAAAAATAATAATAATAATAATACTAATAATAAAACATAAGCTGAAATTTTTGGACTGAGTCCAGATTATTTCCAAAGCTGAGTATGGCCGAAAATGGCTAGTTTGTGTGGACTATATTTTTGTGTAATTGTTGGAAATTTTATAACATGTTGAATGTGTTGTAAATATATTCATATATTGGTGTTATATATATTAGCATGAATGGATGTAAATTATGTGCTTTCCATATAATTATCCATGGTACTTGGCATAAAGTACCGTTTATTAATTGTTCCATGTAGTGTTCATTATACATGTAACATGAGATAAAATGACATTTTGCATTATATATCTGCAGGGCATGTCGCATTGAGTTAGTGTGTGTATGGTTATAATCATTCATCATTCTTAGTGAATGGATGGTGAGCTCAGTATACCTTGGACCTACGTCGATGAAAGCCAAAATGTAGAAGGCGTGTAATCTGCGGTGAAATTGTCGATGGCCCACACATTATTGCATACAGCGGGATTTGATTAAATCAAATGGACATTGGATGTGTATCTAATGAGTTTTGTTTTATAAAACAAAATATTTTGTTTTGGAAAAAGGGTCATTGGATGAAACACCAATGACGAGTTTTCACACTTGGCATAAGCATATGTGAGAGAGTCGGTAAGGACTAAGGACATGGGGCATGATGAGTCTCATCTCATTTCATGGCATGTAGGATTCCATTTAGAATTGAAATATTCTTCATTTGAATGTTGATGTGTGTATTATTGTGTGAACATGACATTGTATGTGCACTTAGGTGAGAGATGGCTTGTAAGACTGAAATTCGATTTGGAAAAAGGGCAAAATCATCGATTACAAAATTGTAATTTCGGGTTAAAAATCAAAATTTATTCTCTAGATCTCGGATGATGAAACAGATTTTCTTAGTTTGAATCGTCTCACAAAATCTAGCTAACCGTAAAATTTCGTGTCGAGATTCGAGACAATCGGATCGGCGGCACGTTTCATCCTTGATTCGAGTGCCGTAAAAAGATTTTCAATGCTACGAAAGTCACATATAACAAGTACTCATGTGCATGAGTGTTATGAGTAAGCTTGATGATGAAAATGGACAGTAGAGATAAGTAGAGATGCTGCTTGGGAAAAGAAGGACATAGATGTCATTATAGAAATTGATTTAAATGAGGAAAAGGACAAAATAGTGAACAGTTGTCCTCTTCCTTTATCAAAAGGGAGAAAACGTGGAGAGGAAGAAAAAGAAAGGGAGAACTTACTACGGAGGTTAGATTTTGGTTTAGAGAGAGGTAACTTCTCCTAGATTTCTTGAGAGATCCGGCCAGTCGCGACCTTCGAGACAAGAAGGATAAGCGCTCTACGGAGAGAGGGCCGCGCCGGTACGGATTTTTGAGTTTTTGACAAACTCAAGAGGTGAGGGAGTTTCTCCTACTTAGGTTTGTCTTTGTTTAAGTACTATGTTAATGTTTCGGTTGGTTTGAGGGCCTTGAGCGGCCGTTTGATCGGTTCAAACCTTGGAACAAAATGTTTGGTTGAGACCCACGAGCAGTCCGTATCGATTCTGGCTGTTTGGGTTAAATGTGCGAGAATGGTTCAATAAATCATGTATTGGTTGGATTGAGAGGCGGAAATGGCCGAGGGTCGGGTTCTGAGTGACGTGTTCTCATTTGATAGTAAGCGAGGGTTTTACTGTTCCCGAAACAGTGATTTCACAAAATAAAATTTGTGAAAATATGTGTTTAGTCGTGGTATTCAAATCAAATTGCTTACAATTTGATCGGTATTAGCCCGCGTGAGCTAATTTTGATGCTTGATGAATGAGAATTTACATGACATGATTGTGTATTGAATTGATTGTTTTGTAAATATATGCGGCATGTTATATATTTACATGTGAATTAGGCCCGGATTAGGTGGCGTACATACCATTTCCATATGCCTTGAACACCCTAGGACTATAGGAGTGAGTGCATGAGATGAGTCTAAGAAAATAGTTCGGAAGGTTGTCTGGAAATGTAGATATCTACGAGGTTGCCTAAAACTAAAAATATCAATCGTCGGAAGACGGCCCAGTGTCATCGAGATGGATCCATAAATAATATCAATCGTCGGAGATGGACTAATTGATATCTACACATCGGAGGGTTGTCCACTAACAAACAAATGAACAAATTCTCACTTTGAGGAAGCAGGCGAGTGTGAGGAGTCAGTGAGGACTCGGGATCTGAGTTGGTCATGTAGACATTGAGTAGGATCGTACATTTGCTTGAATGTATGTTTATTTAGACATTACTTAGGTGAGAGTAGCCCACTTAGGAGGATTCCACTCTTGAGCATTAGCTCACCATCGAGATATTATTTCTGGTACGGGAGCGTGCGGAGTTCGATCGAACTAGGGATTAGAAAGCCGAGTTGTGGCTTTGATGATGTATACATGTATTAGGAACTTCGTTCGTTTAATATATGTGTTGTAGAAGTTAAACAATTTGAACTCTTAGAACTGTGGATTGGTATGTTTTTATGGATATTATAGTATGGGCCCAAGAGGCCCTTTTATCCATATTTGTATCATTGTGATTATATTGGACTGCTTGGGACAGGTTTCATGCAGGTGTTTTATTTGGGTAGAGCTTCCCGTACAAAGGCTACACCCAGATTTTCCTAATGAAGTGGCGTCGGATGCCCGACATCCACTTGTATTCCGCGAGTTGACGGGTAGTCAATGGACCCGGGATTCGGGCGTCCACGATAACCCTTGTAGAGTTATCATGCGGGCATTGCTCACCTCGTCGTGGGACCCATTTGAGTGCAAGTTATCTGAGCGGTGGCCGTCATCCGGACGCCGCGAGTGTGAAGAAAGTAGGGTGTGGCTTTAAGAAACCTTTGTAGGAAACTAGATTTTACATGTAATATTTTGTATATAAGAGAGTTGTAACTAGAACTCTTATGAGCTATTTTATATTTTTCTAAAATATATGCATGAATGGATCATAGTGAATGGAGACATGATTTGGTGGTGATCATGCGTGCCATAGGTATTTTACGCGTTGACGGGTTGTCAATGGGACCCCCGGGGCAACCATAGATGACAAATTAACCTTGATGTAATATAATCTTTAGAGTCAAACCTTTCACCAAGGACAGACAATGGGTTGAATTTTAACTCATTTGGTGTTAAAGCCATGATAAAGCATGTTTTCTATTGTTAGGAAATATACATATATTCTATCGTACCAAGGTAAGAGAAGAAAATTGGTATATTAAAAAAAACAGAGATTTATTTCAACTTTCTATTTGAGTCGATTTTGTTACAAATGTGGAGTAAGACCACATTTTGCATGTCTTCTTATAGATTCCGATCAACACATTCGTTCTTATACTCCTTTTGTCAATCAAAGATGTATGAGGCTTGAATTTCTTATACAAACTGAGGGCCCAACCAAGGTCTCTACTACATCTCATACCTACTTTTACCACATTACGACAACAATTATCATCTAGAATCTTGGATGGATAAAATATATGTTTATAGATTTGTAACCCCGCAATTTGTTCCTGACCCTTAGCATTTAACCACCACGGTATAGGAAACCAATAAGGGCTCGGGAGGTAGGATTTCACCAAACCATGGAACTTCCTTATTATTCTCATTCCATGGATCCGTCGCCATGGTCATTGTCAAATCAAGTCCGACCCGATTAGGCGGATTCAGCCGAGGTCAGGAATGCGGGGCCAAATCGCCGGACTCTTTACCTGATTTTTTTTTATTTTATTTAACCAAATTATACACGTAGGTATGGCCCACATATTATAACGAATTAATAATGACCTAACCATTTGCCGAGTCCATTTACCAAATACAAAACTTTACACTTTACAATTACAAATCGAGCCACCCGGAACCTACATGTAGTGAACCTTACAAGTGTGTGTTAGCTCATTGTATACGGATGTTTGCTGACGTATTCTCCTGTACCTACACGGATTAAAACCCATGTAAGCTTTCGCTTAGGTGAGAGCATTTCTTATGCATATACACATTTAACGCATAAAACAATAACAGATAATATAAATTTCATGCATTTATATTATGAGCTTATACGAGTACTTCTTCTTATAACAGGCTTACGCTTATTTGGATCTCCGTAGGAATTCTGGATCTTATTCTTATCGAGAACTTGTATGCTTGCTATCACAAACTTATGTTCATTGGACTCAGTAGGAATTACGAACTTATACTCATTCGGAACTTATACTTAACGGGCTTGTTTTATTCGGGACTCCGTAGGAATTGAACTTATCCTTATATACTACGGAGTTTACCCTTGTTCGGAGGTACCGGTAGGTATCGCCAAAGGTACGAATGTATACGGGTAATCTGAACTTATTCTTATCACGAAGTGCTTGCTAAGTACTACCGACTTATCTTTGGTATTTCCGTCTTATACGAGTATTCTGGAACTTATACTTATCTTCTGGAACTTATCTTTTGGTCTTACGAGAACTTGGACATATATTTGAGATCTTATGTATCTTGGAAGCCTTGCTCATATGCACAGACATCGATCTTTCGGATGCAGTACCCTTAGGTACTGGACTTATCACTAGTTTTATTCGATCACGGGAGTACAAATAGGTACTCTTTTGGACTTATACTTATTTTACGAGAACTTGTGTACTTGCTTTACCGATGAAGAGTACCATTAGATTATCTATTACTTATATTCTTGAACAAAAGAGTACCCTTAGGTACAAAACTTATACTTATGTTCTTACGTCACGAGGTATGGGTACTACGAGAACTTATCAATCACGGTACCCGTAGGTACCCACGGAACTTAATCGGTTCACGGGTACCCGTGGGTACCACATAATTTGTCGGATCTGGTACCCACGAGTACGGAACGATGGCTGAGAGTACTCATAGGTACTGAGCCGTCAAGATCTGGGTACGCGTGGAAGTCTTCTGGAGCAAGAGACGGGACTTAATCGGAGGCGGAACTTGTGAGATCTGGGACTTATCAAATCACGGGTGCCCGTAGGTGCGAACTGTTCAGTCTGAGTACGAAGGTCGCTACGGGACTTATCCAGGAGGCGGGACTTATTCGGATACGGTACCCGTAGGTACTCACGGGACTATTCAAATCTGAGAATTGCCTTGGGTGCTACGGAACTTATCGGATCGGAACATTCGGATACGCAAGTACCCGTAGGTACTACGGGACTTATTCAAATGCAGGAATGCCGAGTGGGTACTACGAACTTAATCCAAATCACAGTGCACAGCAGGTACTACGGAACTTAATCGAGATCTGAGAGCCCTTAGGTACTACGGGATAATCGGGACGGGAGTTAATCGAGACAGGGAGTACCCTGTGGGTGCCTCTACGAGGGACTAAATCAAATACAAGGTACGCGGGTACTACGGAACTTAATCAGTCGGGGACAGAGACACTCGAGATACGGGAATTGCAGTAGGTACTATAAGTTGGAACTATTCAGGATCATAGCACATACAAGGTCGGATCAGACTTATCACAGTCTGGACATTAGTCTTTAAATGAGTGCAGGATCACACTGCGGATTCATTATACGGAAATTGCAGTGATACATTTGGTCTTATACTTATTTTATGGGAATTTATTTTTATTTTTCAGATGCGAGAGTGCCGTGGGGTACTCACAGGAGCTTAATGTCAGTCACGGGGAGTACCCGTGGGTACTACGGAGACCAGTCTGGTACTTTCAGATCTTTACTCTCTTATTCTTTATTCGGTGTCTTATCATATGTCTACCGTCGACTAACTAGACCAATCATAAGAAATGAGTGGACGTGGTCTGATAAGTACGAAGGTGCGATACGATCTTGGTGCGTGGCACCATACGGGACGTGCTGCCCACACAACGGGGAGTGTCGTAGCACCGGCGGGAGTGCGAAGCACCGTCGGGAGTGCGAAGCACGAATACGTCCACTCATTCATTTCAGTCCTAGGTGATCATCTTTGTCATATGTCTTTCAGACTTATAACCTTTCTTAATCACATTCTGTGATCATGACATATTGTTTTTCATGTTCATGTTCATGTTCATGTTTTAGATCGTTTTCAGGTTTCATATCATATTCGGGTTTCATGCCTATTCCATATGGCATTTCGAGATAATTGTGCGATATGATGTACATCAACACATCATTCATAGTCCCTCACATGAATACATTTTCTTAGGAATTGGAATCAATCAATTATGGATCATCGAACTCAGTTATGGCATATTTATGCCAACTAGTGTTGATTTTACCAAGGAGTGTGAAATATTTATTTTCCCAGTGCCTTGTCTCGATATTTGACACTGGATATTTGTGCACCATTAAATTTAAGGTGCTAAAAGTATTCCAACTGGGTGCCTTACCCGATTTGGAGCGGAACTCAAGTTCACGTCGAAACATCCGGGACTTCTCTATGTTCAAGACCCGAATTTGGCTTGCACATGGTCCCACTTTGAGTGGTGCACACCCTAGGCCACTTAGGATCATAATTTGACCATGCCTAGTTAAGTTTTGTTCTCCTTGAAGTCTATTTTACGTAGCCACTTGAATCCTCCGTCGAGATAAGAAATGAGCAAGTTAGATTTAAAATCGAGGCGGTCGAAGTGGGAATGTAGAGCAGTGTCACCCAGAGTACACATTCGATTACGGAAGGTGTACCGGTACATTCAAATGTACCGGTACACACATGACCCTAAAACGTCAGAATGTGTATTTTCTCCCTTTTTCCATATTTTTGATCCCCCGATTCAACTCTATACTTCATCTCTACACTTCAAGACCATTCCATATGTCTCTTGTAAACTCTTTTCTCCATTCCTCCTTCAATACTTATCTTATTTCAAAGACCTATCATGAATTACTTAAACCCATTTTAATATGGGTTATGTATACTCAAACCAAAACATGATGTTGGTTAAGTTTATTCTAAACCTAACTTCAAAGACTCTCAATTTAACATGGAGATCCATCCTCGAAAGAGAGGATTTCATGATCTTCTTGTACTATTTAAGGTTTTATCCACCTTACTTTCCATAATTTTTGGGTTAAGATGAAACCCTAGGAAAACCCTAGGTTTGAGCAAAATAATCATCATACAAACCCCAAAATTATGTAATCATGAATTCACCTTAATCAAGGTTGGTTTCCATACCAAAAATCCAAAGTTCCATACCAGCTTGCTTGATCTCCTCTTCCTCTTCTTCTTCTTCTTCTTCCTCTTCACGTTTTTCTTCCTTCCCCAAAATGAGACCAATTTTGGTCTTTTAAATTCCATGTTTGCTAAGGCCTTGTTTGGCCCTCCAAAAACCCATTTTTGGGTTAAGTTTACTTATTTGCTTTTTAAGCCCATAACTCTTTCTATTTATAAATAAACTTTCCTTTATTTCCTTTTGGCCTCAAATCTTGTCAACTATGACTTTTAAGTCCCTCTTTGGACAATTTACAATTTTATCCTTAAATCTTGTAAATTTCCAGGTCTCTCGTTCCATATGTTTAACGCATTTAACTTCGTGAAACGGTCAAATTATGCTAAAATACCTAAACATGCCAGCTTGACTAGGGTATATTCGAGTATTCTGAGTCTTGAGTAGTAAGAAAATAAGGAAAAAGGACACCATCATTGTTGGAATCACATACGCTAACCTCGCCATCTATTATTTCAACTCAATATTCTCTTCATAATTGTTTCTTAGAATGACTTGAGAATAGATCTATGGAGGTAGGTGCATATTCACATCCATATGTGTGTGTGTAATATATATATATATATATATAGAAGAAGGTGAAGAGAGTGAAATAATGCTTTTTATGTTATAAATTGCATTTATTTACCTAATGGAAGTTTATTTTAATTTTTTTAATGTAGATAGTAAATGAGAAATATTTTTGTATAGATAGATAGTAAAGGAGAAAGCGTTATGATGATCAAAAGCCTAATAGGGTTTAACACACTTTCAAACTTGTCCTATTTTACACATTATTTTGAGAATATTCTTTTGGAATAATTATATTTACATTGTAATTGCTATTAACAATCTTTTTATTTGTTTCAAGCTTACAACCTTTTAATTGTACAATAGTAAAAGATTACTAATAAAATATGATTGATACGATTTGACAAAACCTTTGCAAATCATATTATCACTATTGTAACATGCTAAAAGAAAAAAAGTGTAAGGTTTTTCATTTCTTGGTTTGTCTCTACTTTTTTCTTATTCTCTTTTTTCCAATTTCAATAGCATGCTAAAACTCTCTTTTAATAACTCTTTAACATCTTGGTTAAGTTTAATTTTCGATATGGATATTTCTATTTGTAAGAATCTTTATGTGTATTCTCTAGTTCTGGTTTTTGAGGGTGGTAAGTGTTTCTTTACCCCTACAACTTGTTTAGGCTTCTTGGCTCCTTACCCATTTACATGTTGGGCTACCTTTTGGCTATTTTTGCTATATGATATATTCATACTCTTTAGATAAAAATAAATCTATTTAATAGTTCATTCATACATTTTAGATCAATTTGCTACAAGCTAAATAATAAAATGCTTCATATAATATATTAATAAAATTTACAAGATAAATAATAAATAACATAGTTTTTCTTCTCGCTTTTTTCTTTGCTTTGGTTTTTTCACCTCTTTCAAATAGCAGGTTAAGTTTTTTTTCCAGTTATGTTAGGTTTCTTCCATCTTTCAGATAGGTTTTCTTCCTCCTTATATTTCCACCAAAAGGGTTATAAATGGAAGTTTTTTTTTGGAGTTACAGGATATATATATATATATATATATATATATATATATATATATATATTAGTTTTGTTTTTAGAAGATAGAATGGTAATTTTGGGATTATATTTTTTATTATAATAGTGGTGTTGGAAATAGTGAATGAAATTAATGACATTTACTAAATAACTCTTTGTTCAAAATTCTATGAATTTCAGTTATATGAAATTAATGACGTTCAATGAATAATTTAATTAATGACATTCAATTAATAATTTAATTCAGAATTTAATGAATTATTTAATTCGGAATTCTAAGGGTTTGGGAAGCTAGAAAGGTTTGGCATTCCAAAAGGACCAGGTCTCTCCTTTATAAAGGTTGTTGGGGTATTTCAGTGGGTGTGTCTCAAAAAGGTCATCGAGTCTTGAGTTTTCCTTCCTTCGTCCTTTTATCGGTGATAGTGCGAACACATCATCAGCTAGCTCGCCGGAGTGGAGCGATGTCTTTTTTAATCGTCGTTAATGGCCGTTTTATCACGGAGATAGAGGAATCTCAAGAACATGGAGAAGGCAGAATTTGTCTTAAAAATTATTTCTGATACTCGATTGTTCTCTACTTTGGTTTATTTCTCTTTCACTTTTATTCTTCACTTATTGTTATTGGTGTTGGACTGTCATCTTTATGCAAGTGTAAATTTTCTAACTGTGGTGGTACATGATCAAAGTTAAATAGGAATATTTTTTCTAGGATAAAGTATTAAACCATTATTGTAATGAAGTGTTCGGATAAAAAAAATGCAAAACAAAAAATTATGTGGCAAATTATCCTCACATAAAAAAAATAATTAAGTGGAAAATTTTCAGGGGGCATATGCCACCCAGCTACGTCTATGCTTCCATCGGTGCATGTATGGGAAGGTGAGGCGTTATAGCTAGGGAGTGATTGTTTGGTATGACTATCGACTGATAGTTAGTAACTTATTACTCTGTTGCTTGATGCAGTGATTGATTAGAAATAACACATTGAAATAAATAAAAAATAATATATACAAATTATAACAATATATAACAATAGAATTAAAAAAAATATAGAAAGGTTTTTTATTTAACGAAATAATATTATTTCATAAATAAATAGAATTTATGAAAATTTTCTAATTATCTTTTTAATATTATCTATAGAATTTATGAAATACATTTCATTTTAATGATTATTTATAATTTCATAAATAAAAATATTATTATTTATAACTATAAAATATTTTATTTATTTCATATATTACTTTTGTCTGGTGATAATTTTTCATATTATATAAAACCATACAAAGTATTATAATATTTCATATTATTTATAATTTATGAATTAATTTAGAATATTATTTCATAAATAAAAAATAATGTAAATTATACAAATTAACCATAAATAGTATTATTTCATAAAATAAAATGAAATATTTATAGTTATAAATTTTATCATTTCATATTATTATTTTTACGAATAACATGAAATAAATTTAGAACCACAAAAATTCATATTATTTCATATAGTTTATAAGCTATAATATTAATAAAAATCCTAAAAGAGGATACTAAAAGGAAATTCGCTATTTTAATAAGGCCGAATGAAAAAAACTTGTAGCTTTTTCACATTATATTATACTGATCGGCTATTACTTAGCTCTAAAAGTATTTACCAAGTAGCCTAGAAAAGTTCATTGGAGATGAATCACCTATCACCTCAACCAAGCACTCTCAAAGTCTATTTCATAACTCAAAATATTTTTATTAATTTGGAACATGTCATCGGAATCATTTGTGTATAATATTATATTCTAAATCATTCATATATTTATTTAATTATTTTATAAAACAATCATTAGAAGATAACATAAAGATGTTCTCAAAATACCCTTTTTTTTTCTTAATTTGTATCAATTATTTTATAAAACAATCATTTAGAAGATAACATGAAAGGGGGTCCCATACTTGAGGTGAGCAATGTCGATGGTTGAATTTTCACGTGGGTTATTCCCCACCTAAAATGCTGTCAATAGCACATCCCAACTCATTATTCCAGCCCACACCTTCTGGTTACAATTTGTACATGGAATAATTATATCATGCATGAAATGTTTCCATGCCCATACCGAGTCACTCGTGAGCTCCTCAAATATGCCTATGCCAAGTGTGGCAATCGTCATTGGTAATACCAATGACACCCATATACCAAGCCTTTGTCGGCTCACTAACACCTAATGCAATTTTCCAATGGGTAACCAATCCCGAGTCAATCCCGACTCCTATCACAACTCTAGGTCTAAGTGATAAACATGACAGTGTGTCTTCTTTATGGGCAACAGAACTTTTCGGCCTACACCGCAGGTCTCTTACACCCACACAGAAATTTCCGAATCACACCACGGGTCTCTCACACCTATACAAAACTTTTTGGATAATACTGCGGGTCTCTTACACTCTTACAGAACTTTAGGCTCATGTCGCGGGTCTCTTACACCCACATAGAACTTTTCAATTGAGGGGACTAACAGCCCCTTTCTTGCTTCATCCAACACACATTAATTACTTTTCATTTTATGATCTGAACTATGAGTCTTTATTGGACGTAGTCCCAAAGACAAATTCAACCCACATTCACCAAGAGTAGTGAACAACCATACCGTGCACCCACACCTGACTCTATGTGATGTCACTGTGCATATGAATGCAATGATGCCAATTCATATATCTAATTCCAATGGCTCATACACTATTATATTTCAAATAATTCAACAATCATGTTAACACATCAATTTAGCATGCATTAACGCATGTATCATTTTCCACACACATTTAGAAGCCACATTCATTTGAAGCAATATCATGCTATCTAATTCCGACAA
The DNA here is from genome assembly GCA_016808115.1 of Tetrastigma voinierianum. NCBI lineage: Eukaryota > Viridiplantae > Streptophyta > Magnoliopsida > Vitales > Vitaceae > Tetrastigma > Tetrastigma voinierianum. Next base: position 177,458 of record JAEQBH010002868.1, on the reverse strand, counting down.
TTCACAAGGGCGGTGGTCGACAAGCAATCGGTATTTTTAACGGTCCCAAATCAATCACATGGGTTGTCCATGGGCGACCCTCTCATCAAGCTTTGTCAGTTCTACTTCATGGAGCAAGGGAATGTAACGCCACTGGGGTCCCGTTGACCACGCTGCGGAAACCTATGTGTCTTATATCCGCATAGAACCAAATACGTGAATAAAAATGGCCACGTGGCCCATGGATCCATACTCACCAAAATGTATATTTTATGCAAAAATAAGTGAATTTACAATTTGTTTGATTACAAATTATCAAAATTAGATCTTTGCAATTTTAAAAGCTGTAATGCCACATATGGCCATTTCTGCCCGTCTCTAAGACCTGGATGTCCCACATCCCTAGAGTGAACCTTCGATACTGATATAATTTTCCCTCGGCAAGGGTGAGCAATGCCGGTAGTGGAATTATCCTACATGGGTGCCTCCCCCACCTAAGTGCTCATGCAATACCAAACCAAACATTTAAGCAAAACATATATGTTCCTACTTCAGTATACCATGAAATGGATGAAAATGTGACTCACCCTTTCCACTTCTCGGGCCACCTTGCGGCTCCCTCCGCATTCCTCGCCAAGTGTGAAAACACTGTTTTCAAACAAAGGTTTTATTGAAAACACAATACCGAGTTTCGAGTAAAATCTATTGGACAACCCTCAGAATTCTTTGGATAACTTTCAGGAGCAGTCAGGTCCTCCTCAGAGATGAGCTGTTAGACAACTCTCTAAAACTTGATTCTTCTTCCTTTGAAATCCATTTAGCAGCCACGACATGTCATGAACTCACACCTATTATTCTAGGTTACCCCGGTGCATATGAAATGCAATATGCCCATTTCACAATTCATGTTAATAAATTAAGCTTTACATATCTGCTGAATTTAAACACAATCATCATGTTATTCATTCATACATATCAATAACATAAAATTAGCCCACATGGGCTAATATACAATCCGGCTATCCATCTTGGAACTACCCTAAGCATCACACAAATAACATAACATGTTATTCAATCAAGCAATAACATATTGGCACTCAAGGCCACACACAAACAGTCCACGGTCAGTTCGGGACTGTGAGAAACCACTCTAGGGATTTCTTCACTCAGTCCAAATCTTTTAGAACCGAAAACATGGCCATCCAGGCCTCAAGATATCTTCATCCATTAAAATGGCTCTTAGCTAAAAAATAAAACAAGTAGGAGAAAACCCCTACCTCAGGAAGTTACTCGAGCTTCCATGGCCCAGGTACCCACGCGTGACCAACTTCTCCTCTTGTTCAGCGAGAACCGGCCCGGTGCGATCACCCGGGAGTCTAGAGAAGGTAGACACTCTCTCTAAAATCTCTCATATTTTCTCGGTTTTGTTATCTACTTTTCCTCTCCCCAGGCTAGTTGGGAGAACTTGGTCGAAGGACTTGTGCTCTCAGCCTTATGTCGTTTCTCGTGGACACCTTAGATTACCCTATCACCTTATCTATTCCCATTGGATTTCCTTCTAATGGCATGAAGCCATGTGTCTCCTATGGACCACACTTGAGCTCATATTTGACTAGCTCACAATCTTTCACGTGTCACCTTGGGCCGCTCGAGGTTGCGCAGCGTGTCGGCTGTCGTCCGTGCCTCGAAAACATGGGGGTGATTGTCTCGAATTCGACGAGAATCGACATGAGTAAATTTCGCGGGGCAGTTCAATGGTGAAGTCCATTTCGTCATCCAAGATCTAGAAAAATTCAAGATTTTGACCGAAATTACCATTTTACCATTTTTCAGAAAATTAGAATTTTCTCGGGTTTTATAGAGAATCCATAGCCATTTCTAGCCTCACAACACCCAAAACCATTTCATGGATTTTTAGACAAGAAATAACCAAGTAGGAGAAGACCCCTACCTCTCGGAGTTGTCGAAACTCCACAATACCGGTACCCATGCGTAGCCCTTGTATTGGGGATCAACTTTGCTTCTTGTCTCGTCGGGATTCGACGGACTGATCATCGGAAAATCTAGAGAGAAGGTAGACTCTCTATCTTTCTAAAACTCTCTCCTTCCTTCCAGCTCTCTTTTTCCCTTTTCCTTTCCCCCCAAACCGGTTGGGTCAATAGAATTGTCTTCTCTCTCTTGCCACTTGTCCACTTCTAAGTGGCCCTTTGGATTACACCATATCGATTATCCTTATGTAATTAGTTTCCTTCCCGCTCATGGCTCACATGTCCATGGGTCCACTTGAGCTTAATGTTTGACTTGCTCCCCACTTGACACGTGTCTCATTTTGAGCCATTCAAAATGTGCCAAGTGTCCCGCACCACCCTCGATGCCTTGAAAAACCTGAAATTCTTACTGTCTTGGAATTCGACGAAATTCAATGTGGTAGCTAGATTTCGTGAGACGATTCCAACGATGAAGTCTGTTTCGTCATCCAAGATCTAAAAAAATTTCATATTTTGATCGAAATTTACCGTTCTACCCTTCCTCATAAATTTGGATCTCCCGGGGATTCACAGTTACCACTATTACTCAAATCCGGGACCCCTCCCTTCCCTATTTAAACGTTGAACGTTGAACCACATGCTCATGGGCAATTTGTTTTGATGTTAATTTGGTAGAAATTAGTTTTTTTATTGACATCTATTCACTTTGCATTACATCATAGTATTATGTTATATTCCTCAATAATTTGTCTCTTATGGGACTTGAATCTTAGACCCCTCTCCTCCCTATGCCAACCTAAACTTTCAACGTGAAGCCCCAAAACCAGGGGGTCTATTGACAACTCATCAACCCGCGGAAGACTCGTGGATGTTAGGTAACCCGACACCACACCACCGTGTCCCCTTTTTAGGGACCCACGATTTAATGAAAATTTGATGGAGTCTCCTTTATATGGGGAGGTCTACCCAAAATACAACCTATCTGGGCACAGTGACACTGGCTAATATAATACAATGACCTCACTTTGGGTCAATTATGAGTGAAAGTGTCCCTGTCGGACCTCATCCCTCTGAGAATGTACAAGACTAATTACCATAGTCCTCAAGAGTTTAATTACAACACTCTTACAAATATTACAAATTAAAACAAGGTTGTTCCAAAGTATCTTTTTTTACAATTCTTCTTACATAAAATACAAGCTAGAACTAGTTTGTTCCAAGCTTCTTTACAAAAATGAATCACAAGCCACAACTCGGCTTTCTTCATAACTGTGGCCTCGAGTGAGCGTTGTACGCCGCCTCCTGTGCACGAAAGGGGGTCCCATGACAGCGGTGAGCAATGCCCCCCGATTAGGGTAAACTCCTACAAAATCTCAACTAAGTGCACTTGCAATCTTTGTGTTCACACAATCAAACATTCCAAGTAAAATGCATTTCTGCTTGGAATGCCTACATGCCATGAATGAAGTGTCACTCACCATGCCTTTAACCCGAGTCCTCACCGACTCCCTCACACATGCCTATGGCAAGTGTAAAAACTTGTCATTGGTGTTTCACCCAATGACCCTTTATCCAAAACAAAAGCTCTTTTTTTTAAAAAAAATAAAATCATTGGACATCCTCCGATTCAAAGCCATTAGACAATCTCCGATAAATAACTTTATTTAAAAGCATTTGACAATCTCCGATAAACAGCTTTATTCAAAGCTATTGGACAATCTCCGATAAACAACTTTATTCAAAGCTATTGAACAGTCTTCGATAAACAGCTTTAGTCAAAAGCATTGGACAGTCTTCGAAAGCATTAGACAATCTTCGATAAACAAATTTATTCAAAAGCATTAGACAATCTCCGATAAATAGTTTTATTCAAAGCTATTGGACAATTTCCGATAAACAACTTTATTCAAAAGCATTGGACAATCTTCGATAAATAGCTTTATTCAAAGCTATTGGACAATCTTCGATGTGACACCCCAAATCTTGGGGTCTCGTTGACAACCCATTAACCCACGAAATTCCTATGGATTTCGGGTGATCCGATACCACATTGTTGTGTCCCATTTATCGGGATCCATATTTTCAAAAAAAATCATGCAGATTCTCCTTTGTTCAGGGAGCTCTACCTAACATACAACCTATATAACTGAATAATCATAACTCATCCAGGGTCTCAACATAAGTAGTATTGACCCCATAGGGTCCATCTGTCCATATCCCCAACATATACATCCCTTTACCGGGACCCATTCATTCACATTTAAATCTAAATTATGAAAATAAAACGCTTAATTACAGTTCGTAAGAGTCCAATCACAACCCTCTTACCATAATTACTTACACGATTATTTAGACAATAGTCCCAAAAGAATTTAGTTACAATTCTTTTATTATGCAAAAAAATGTTACTCAAGAGTAATATCAATGCCACTGTGACCTTCTTCATAATCAAGGCTCAGTGAGAAGCACCGTCCCATTTTGTACTGAAGGGGTCCCAAGCGAGGTGAGCAATGCCCAGTAGAAAAATTCTCCTACAAGGGCTATTCCCCGCCTAAATGCAAATGCAATGGCATATAAAAAACATCATATTCCATATAAATAATGCAATCCTATTTGGAATGTTCCGTGTGATGCATGAGATGAGACTCCTCATGCCCATAACCCGAGTCCCGACTGACTCCCTCACACATGCAACGCCAAGTGTGAAAAACTAGTCATTGGTGTTTCACTTGATGACCAAACCAACCCTCCAATTTTAATTTATCAAATCCCGTGTGTTTATTCATGGGCCACGACTTTTTCGGGGTCACACTGCAGGATCAACGCAAGCCTTCCGACATTTTTACGGGCTTTTACTACCGGTGATCATGTTTAATCGCATATAAATTTGGGTCTTTCACCCTGGGGGGTATCTACCCCATCTTGCTACACCAAAATACATGTGATTTATATTTATTATTGTTTTACACAACCGTGAGTCTCGATTTTGGACGTGGTCCCATTTCCGAGCTCACCACACATTCACCAAAAATGGTGAATAGTAGTACCATGCACCCATATCCGACTCTACGCGATGTGATCGCGCATTTGAAATGCAATCATGTCATTCTACATGCAATATTTATAAATTTCAGATAATTATATTTCCTACATATAATTTTCATTCATCACAATTTCCATGTTAATACATCACACAAACACATATTAACATGATTTTTACACACAACAACATATTATTTAATTTCCCAACAATACACAACACACAAAATGGCCCAAATCTCGGACCCATATAAAACAGGGCACCTCTTGGTCCCTTCACGGTTCGTCACCGAATTACTGTGATACCAAAACACAGCACAAAAACCGAAGACATTAGTCCCGGATCAAAACCAAACCTCAACCCAGTCCAGAACTGCAGAAAATCATCATATTATATGCGAATTTTGTTCAAAAACAATCCGGAAAATTCAACTCGGTCAGAAAGCAGTCTGAAAATTGACTCGGCCTTTTGAAAATAGTCCCAAAATTCCTAAAATTCCCTACACTCGGTCAGAATTTGGGGTACAGGGTCTACCGGCACTCTCACGACCTCCTAAGAAAACCTCAAGCCATTCGTGTGCTGGCTAAATAACCCAAGTAGGAAAAATTCCCTACCTCGTGGTTTGACCAAAACTCAGATTTTAGTACTTACGCGTGGCTCTCGTCGTGTTCCGACTTTACCTTCTCCGATGAAAACCTTCCGTAAATCTTAGAGAGAACTAGAAATTTTGTTTCTCTCTCCTCTCAAGCCTACTCTTGTTGACTGGACCATATGATGTATACAAATTTATGACGTTATCACCAAGGATATCTAATCCCGAGCTTAGCGCCGTAAAACTTGTTGACTACATCTATAAGTATGGATCAAAATGCCCATTCTGGAAATTTATGACTTATTGCCCAAGGATTATTATCTAGTCCTCGATAAATAAACCATAAACCAGGTGTGGGTTTCTTTATCTGATGTTGATTAAAATTTTTCATAAAGTAAACCATTTTTCTTTGTGGTTTTGATCGATTATCTTTGCAAGTGCCTGGTCGAACAAGTAGTAAATTGGATTTAAGTCGGTCTCCCGATCCTGAGAGATCTCAAGAATTTTCCAGTCAACTACCTCCAACTACTTAAGCTCCATACTATTTGGACGATAATACGATGGGATTTTGCTTTGAAAGCTTGAAAAGAATGATGTAAAATGAATGAATAACAAATGAATTGAATATTGAAATATTAAAATAACAAATTTAGATTTAATAGTTATCTCTAAAGAAAACATTTAATAATCAGCTATTGTGAAGAATCAATTCCCTCTGATGCATCTGCGTAACTTTTGCTACGAACTCTGATTTTTTAAAACTAGTCGAGGAAAAAGATAGTGTATTGGATCTCTCAAACCACACCGTTCATCATTCACCTTAAGCTGTTTCTCTGAACAAAGGGTGAGATAACTACTTTTAAAACTAGTAGCCTTGTTCTGGGTATTTTTCTTTCTCAATACTTCATACCCACAACATGGACTGCAACCCTGAGCTCCTTAAATATAGTCATTGTAGAGGTTTGCACTATTTTGGTTCCCTATCCTCAAAATTAGAACAGATTACTCTTTCCTTGATTAGATCCTTGCTAACACGGGATCGAATTCACTGTCGGTGGTGAACTCTGCGCATATACTTAAATTAATAACTCACTCAACTCATTTCTCGGTTACAAGTGAAAAGAAAATGTATTGATTAAAGCTGAGCACATTAGATCAGCAATATCAGGTTCAAATACCTTCCCGAAATTGTTCCTTACTCTCAAGAATGCCTTCTCTGTGTCACTCAGAGGGCCTCCTGGAAATCAGAGCTGAAACAACCTCGTTATGGGTACATGGGGCGACATATTGGGATCAATTCAAGAAAGCAAGCAAACCGGCAAGTCGATTTAATATCGGTTCGGTAATAATGAATAAAATACTGTAGGAAAGATAATTTATGACATTAACGTCAATTCAATGGAAGTTAGGTTTCTAATTACTGATTATACCATACATTGGCTTGCTGATCAAGAAAACCACTGTAAATCGAGCCCCGGGTGTTTGAAATAAAAATTTATGCAGATTCAAACAACCGGACGGTAATTTTTAAGAAATATAAATACGCATTCAGCTAAATCCTTTCTGATAACGTTCAAATCCAAGTGGAAGCGAAATACAAACTAATCTAATCTAAAATAAAATGGAAAGCGAAAACAAAAGAAAGAAAAGAGAAAGAAAATAAAAAATACGAGGCCTTGACCTTGGATCTCTTCCCGAGTCGCGAGAGCTGCGTTTCTTTTGGTAGAAGCTTCGTATTTATAGGGTTAGTTGGGCCTAATTTCGATGCATTTCTTTTGGACTTTGTTGGCGCCCGGTAGTGTCTTGTCGCGACATCGAGGCTCTTGTCGCGACCTGCGTTTGCTGTCGCTGATCCTTGTAAGCGGGAGCTCTTTGTGGATTGCGACATGTCTTAAGTGAAAAGTGGTGTCACGGCCCGGCTTGATCTTGTCGCGCGACCTCTTCTCGTGAAACTCACGTCACGGCGGCTGCGACGTCGCGACCTTCACGGTCCATGCGGTGATGTCGCGACGGTCACGAGTCATCAGCGACTTCCGCCAGTACGGTGTTGTCGCGACAACCTGATGTTGTCGCGACCTCACGTCTTCGTAATTGATGTCACGACAACCAGGTGTTGTCGCGACGTGTCTTTATTGAAATTGTTGTCGCGGCGACTTTCTCCTTACCGGCGATATCACGGCGCCACATTTGTAGTGTTGATATGCGGTATCGATCATCGCGACATTGTTTCTTCTTCTTCAATTCCTGGTTGTTTAACGTCGAGTTTCTTTCCTCCCTGGCTCATTTCGTTTTCAATTAAGATTCATTTGCGACTGGAGTTCCACTGATGTAACCTGAATACGCATTTTGATTGTTGTCGAAGCTTAAGCGACATTTAGTGCTTTCTTGGCGCTAGGTCGTTCTTCTTTGCCTGCTTCATCCCATTATATCGGTTAAAGCTACGCCACATTCTGCTCCTTTTATTACCATTTTACGCTTTCTTTGGGTTCTGCACGAAATTTGGTAAGTTTATTCAGTTCACAATACTCATCAGTTTTTATGTAAGTGTCGAGAAAAATGGACTGAAAATAGATGACTTTTAAGCTCATCAAACTCCCCAAACTTAAAATTTTGCTTGTCACGAGCAAAGAAAGAAAAAAGATTTGTTTGTCCCTCAAGCAAAAGAAGGACATTTTACGTTCTATTTTGCGATTACAACCAATTTAATTGAAAGACTAGAAATTGCATTCTTTTACGTATTCGACTTCAAGGCGGATCGAGATTAGTTTCTACTCAATCGGTGTACAAAACGAAATTGTTGAATTTGTTTTATAAATGATGAGTCGATTGATCACCTTTAAAGAAGTAAGTTGGTTTCCTTTCTCATTCCTTATTAGTCGATTAACCCTTAGAGGATGTTCACCGTTTTGATCTTTTCCTGATTTTCCAAATTCCATAGACTTGTTGTTCATATTGATCTCCACTAATATAAGTTATTACAACCTTTAAGATCAATTAGGTCTTTTGGGCTTGTAATGTTAGGCTTGGGTAAGGGGTAGGATGGATGGGATTTTTAGGTTAAGATTATCAATACTCCTTTTTCCTTTTCACTCACATATTGCCCTTTTTCTCCTTGTAGTTTCTTGAATAAACTCCCCTAAACTTCATGTTTGGGATACCACATTGATTTTCTTCCTATTGAGCGTATGTTCCATTTCTCATTCTGAAATTCAAAGCGGGATTTTTATTTTTTCTTTTTCTATCGCCGTTCAGGAATAATACAATGTTTTGTCTTCTTAGGCTTTCTAACACTCTTAGCGAACTTTGGGTTAGTAACTCCCATACCAGATGGCATTAGGGTACTAGGTGTTGAAACACCCACCCAGAACCTTAATTGTTGAGAGTCGAGCCCGCAGACAAAACCTATTCCCTTGAGCTTTCTTTTCCCGCGCTTGTATTTTTCGATGTAGATCTTTTTCTCCTCATTCCCTTTTTCAATATTTTCTCTTTGAGTTCCTCAAAAATTTATGCTCCCCCAAACTTTATTTCTTCCTCTCTCCTTGAATTCTTTGGTAATCACAGGTTCTTTGGAGGATTGATTCCTTAGGATGGGTTAGGGTCTTTATTGGCTGATTTTGAAAATAAGGCTTGTTTTGGCTCAATTTCTGGAACTAAAGTATATGCATCAGCATATAAGTAGGGATGGCTAGAATGGCTCAAACTTTCCAAGGATGGCCGCACATGTTTCTTTGTTGGTTGTATCACCTAGGATTTCGCCTTGATCAATATCTAACAAGTTCTAATTTGGGTTGGTCTTGTGACTAACCGGGGATTTTTCTTGACTCACATCGGGTGGATGAGAATTTAAATGATGTTGGCTTCAAACGGGTTCCTTGACTCCACTGTTAATACCCTGAAACTTCAGAAAAATTTTGTTCCTTCAATTGTATAACCTTCCTTATCCTGGACTTATTAGCAAAATTCAAACTAAATCGCAATTTATGCTTCAATTAAATTTCCTGTCATTTGGCTCTTATTCTGCATTGTACTTTTGCTTCATCCTTTCATCTGTCGTCCTCGGTAGCTCATATTATGATATGTCGGTATTTTTATTCTTGAGCTAGAATTCTCTTTGTTATTCTTCTTAAATAAAGAAAGTAAACACACAGAGTTTAAATTCAAACACATCAGCAATTTTACGGTTTTATTCATATGAGTGTCTGGCGGTGAGAACAAAAGGATGGGAATGAGGAAGGATTCCACGGATCAATGGAAAGGTATTTTTCTTTTACGTTTTAGAATTAAAAATGTAAGGGGATCCGGATCAAGGGTAACAAAGTGGTCAAATTACGGGAAATTGCATTTCCCTTCTCTTCTTTCTTTTTGGCACTCTCTTTTTTACATCTTCTCTTAGGAACTGGTCGTTTGGCAGAGATCCACCTTGTCATTCGAGTTCATACGTACCATTTCTAGTTTTGTTCATGTTGTTCTCCATTGAAGTCATGACTTCCCGGGGTGGCTAGATTGTTGTTGATCGAGTCCATATTTTCTGCGATTTTTCTTCTATATCATCATTATCATCTAGCACTTTATCTCGATCGCGATCTTCTTCGAGGATCCCTTTATCGATGACATATAAAGGAACTTAAATCCTTTGATAACTCCTTTGTCCCTTGCTTCTTGTTCTGCATCCTTTCTTTAATAAGTTTCAAGAGTTGAGAATCTCGATCAAACTGGTTGTTGTAGAATGCTTCATGGTGAGGTTTGACTTCTTGGCGGATCTCGATCTCTCTCTTCCATTTCTTTTAAGATTTTCTTCTTTATACTCGAGTCTTTTCCAAATTTGCTCCTCTCTTTTTGACATTTCTTCTTCCCATTTATTTTCCTTTCTCATCAGATGCGCTTCAAACATTTCTTTTCTTTTCTCTGTAGTTCCTCCTCCCACTTCTTGATCTCTTCTTTTAATTACGTCTCCGCATGTTTCCTCTCTAGAATTGCTCTTCCAGTTCTCCATTTCTCCCCTCTTTCTTCCATATTCTTAGCATGCTTAATTCCCCAGCATCTCCATTATCTCATTATTTGCCAGGCTCCTTGAACTTTCTGCGAGGTTCTCTAAAATCTACATCTCATCGGTGGAGGCGGCAAGGGTGTGGTGGAAATCTATGGGACTCCGACATACCTTCCACATCCTATGTAAACCTAGGGTATTGCCTTAAAACATGTCTACGGGATTTGTTTTTCTTGATTTTCAATCATCAGGTTTGTCCTCTTCTTGCTGGCATTCTCCTCTTCATCCACTGAATTATGCTTCTACCATTACACTCCCTTTGCTTTTTTAGGTTTCTTCACTATTCAATTAAGTTCATTGGGATTCAGCATCTCTTCTTCTTCTGCCCAATTTCCTTTCACACCAGCCTTTAAACATAACCAGGTGATGGTTACTGGGTGTGGAATCAAGCCTCTTCTGTTTTCTTCATGATACTTCATTATTGAATTCTCAATTATAGCCCCAGCATTTACCTTGTAGCCCTTCAGTATAGCATAGAGGAGAACTGCTTCTTGTTCTCTCACTGTGCATACATTCTTAGTGGGAATCAAAATTGAAGCTAAGAAATAAAACCACACCTTAACCCCATAAATCGGATCTCTACGTGTAATCTTCTTTTCACCTTGACCTGTTCCCCATTTCACCTTTCCATCAGTCAGCCTCCGGGCTATCTTCTCCATGTTAGGTCTGCCTGCTAACATTTTGTATTTTGATCCATGCTTTTGGCCCTCCATGCCATATATTGCATTTATGTTCTCGGCTCCATATGGAACGGACCCTCGGCAGCTTGAGTTATCTTTTTCTTCAACAAGATTGGAGTAGAATTCACGACAATTCACGCCACCCGGTTTTGTAATGTTTTCAAAATTTCCCCCATCCTCGTTGCTCACATCGAGTTCTTTGAACGGGGAGATGAGCTGACTAAATCCCCTTTCCCCGACAAATCCCTTGCCTGCGTAGTACTTTTTCCAGGTGGAATAAGCTTAATCCGAAACGAACTCGTCTTCCTTTTCTTCCTGTTGCCTCTCCTTTCCCTTCCTCTTCTTCTGCCTTGCAACTGGTCGGACTTCCAGTTGTTCAGAATGCCTGTTCTCCTCTGTATGCTCCCAGACCAGACCTCTTGTGGGTTCCAGGATGAACCTCCTCTTACGGTTGAGCATGTGCTCTTCAGAGTTTCATTCGGATTCGGGATAAGGGGTTGGCCGGTTCGGCCATTAGAATTTGAGGGGTTTTGTATGGAAAGAAGTTACGGTCTAGGGTTGCGGTGAAAATCGAGAGAGAATACGAAGATGAAAAGTTGTATTCGCTTCAGAGGGAGATGATAATGAAAGGATATTCTCGCGATTGCAATTCAATCATTATTGATGGCTGTTATTATCACTTAAATTAAAGCATCCGCGACTTCAATGTAAGGTTGAAAATTTGTGTGCTGTCATTATTTTAGGGCAAAATTGAAAACTGCCCAGCTGGCAAATTTCCTTCTTTTGTCGCGACAACTTACTGTTTGTCGCGACAGCAGTAACCTATCGGAGGACAAGTCATCCTCTGGCTGCGACCTAAGATGCTTCATTTAAGATGTCGCGACCACATCACTCTTTTTGGAAGATTGATCTTTGTATCGACGTAAGTGTTTTGTCGCGACATTGGCTCCTCTATTTTTTTCTTATTCAATTACGACTAAGAAGTCCATGACATCGGCTTACATCGCGACATAAGTTTTGTCGCGACCTAGTCACGCATTTGCCTTAAATTTAAGGAGCAGAGCTTTTCATTCTTTATCGGTTTCTAAAATTCTCGAGTATCCTTCATCCGATTCCACCTGACAATTCAAACATATATTACATTCACTTTTCACGGAATTTGTATAGGAAAAGAATGCTTCTACCCTTTTTTTTTTTTTCAAAAAGCTCCTTCGCGTAATTCTTGGAACATCTGGAATTGTCTCCTTCTCTCCTTCCTTTACCTTTGCACATACGCAACATTTACGAAAGGATTTAATTAAGTAAAAATTATTAACTTCCATAATGCTAATCCTTTATAAAAACTAGAAAACAAAATCGAATTGAATTCTAAAAAAATATTCACGATCCTAAAAGTAAGCAATTAAAGTCTCTCTGGGTTACTCCCATCGAATTGCTCAATTTTTGGGTCCTTAGTTGGACTTGCTGTTTTGATTTTCTTTTCTCTCAATATGAACCGATTTAGCTCTTCTTTTCTTTCTTCCCTGCTTTATTAATGCCCCGATCTCTGTCCATTGACTTTAAATTCCTCCCCGGCGCTCAGTCTTGAGTATTCTTTCGAAAGTAATTAGCGGCTTTGCGTATATAGTCCACTCCACCTTTATTTCAATTTTCCTGGAAACAATCTTGTCTGAGTTAAATCGCATGCTTCGATCCCCTTCTCTGAATTCTTTCCTAAGAATCCTTTGATCATGCCATTTCTTTGTCTTGTCTTTGTAGATCTTAGCATTATTATAGGCTTCATTTCTCAGTTCATTCAATTGAAGCAATCTCTCTTCCTTTTGATTTGAATCGAAGTGGCTTCTTAATGGCCCTTTATAGCTTTGTATTCTAATTGAGGAGGTGACATGGCTTGCGAATACCGGTCTATGTGGGGACATCGATAAGGTGTTTTGAATGCGAGTCCACAGCGTGGGCGAAGTGCATCATCAAGTTTGGAAGACCAATCCTTCACGAACTACGGTCTTTCGGGATCCTTTTTTTAATCTCCACATTTGGAAATTTACCTTGCCCCGTTAGTGTAGGGATGATAAGCTAGGCTCATTATATGTTTGATCCCATATCTGCTCATGAGCTTTGCAAAAATTTTGTTTGCAAAGTGGCTTCCCCCATCACTGATGATAGTTCTGGGTGTTCCAAATCTGCTCAATATGTTCTTTTGCAGGAAACTCACAACTGTATTAACATCATTTCTTGGGCAAGCTATGGCTTCCACCCATTTAGAAACATAATCCTTTGCTAACGGTATATACATGTTTGTAGTTGTGGAAAGGGTCCCATAAAATCTATCCCTCATACGCCAATTTTTCCTCGTATACCTCGTCGGGGCATTTCATTTATAACTGGCGATATTTCGATCTTTTGGCATCTATCACATAATTTGGCCGGTGATGCGAGTCCACTGACGTTGATAAAATCCTGATTGGAGTATCTTTTGAAATTTATTCTTTCTCCCGGAAAATGCCCCCGTATGGTGATGCATGACATTCATTCATAATTACCTTTGTTCACCCTCGCACACATCTTCTTATAATCATGCTCCGGCACCCCTCTTAAACAAAAGTGGGTCATCCCGGATATAACCACCGCATGGAGTCTGAGCTTTCTTTTACATTTGTTAGGTTTAGATTACGAAGGAAGCCTCCCTGGCTAAGTAATTCACAATACTCTGACGCCACCATGGCATTTGGAATGACAGGTGGAAATAGTTGCTCATGCAGGAAATTCTCTCTTAGTCTTATCTCCTCCTCTTCTGCTTGATTTCTTTCTATTCTGGACAAGTGATCAGCTATCACATTGTCACATCCTTTTTTATCCTTAATCTCTAGATCAAACTCTTGTAGTAGTAGCACCCACCGTATCAGTCTTGGCTTAGCTTCCTTTTTTGACATCAGATATTTGATGGTTGCATGGTGCAGTAATTTATAACATGGGATCCCGAGAATGTATGGCTTGAATTTCTCATGACAAACACTATGGCTAGCATCTCCTTTTCAGTTGTGAATAGTTTTCTTGTGCTTCATTGAAGGATACGCTAGCATAGTATATGGCTCACGAATATTTTATCCTTTCTTTGCCCAATCATTTGGTGCGAAGTCATCACACAATTACTTGAATCCACGGTCCGATACGGTGCAGCCATGATAGGTGCTTGAACGATATGATCTTGATTTCAGCCTTTAAGGCGACCTTGCGGGAATCTTCAATTAAGCCGTGTCCTTCTCCCGATGTCTGCATAGTGATGCGGCTATCCTTGAGAAATCTTTGATGAATCTCCTATAAAATCCGGCATGCCCCCGAGAAACTCCTTATACCTTTTCTTTGTTGTGGGAGGTGCTAAGGTTTTGATAATGAAATCTTGGTTGGTCACTTCTAACCCTTTAGCGAAATTTTATGACGAAACAATACCTTCTGTCACCATGAAATAGCATTTTCTAATTCAATGCTAGTTGTTTGTCCTTGCATCTTTGAAGTCTTGTTTCGGGTTGCTCGAGACCTTTGTTCAGCCCGGGCCCGTACAACTGTGGTCATCCATAAAAATCTCCAGACTTCTCGGCAAATCACGAGAACATCGACATCATACATCTGCGGAAAGTAGCGAGGCGTTGCATAGCGAATGGCATCCTTACGAAAGCGAGTATCATAGGGGCATGTAAATGTAGTTTTTCTTGGTCCTCGGGTACGATTGCAATGCAGTTTGTAGCTTGAATATCCATCCGGAAAACAAAAATGTCACCTTTGCTTTGTCACAGCATCGATGATGAAGGTAGGGAAAATGATCTTTCTGGTTCTTTGTGTTCGGGGCACCGCATGTCCGATACATAATTACCATCACATCCTTTGTTCTTGTTGGAATCAGTTGTTTACGTCATTGCGGATTCTGAGTAAATCCACCTTTCTTTGGAGCTACATGGTAGGCTGCTTGAATTTATCGAAGTGCATATATAAAACGACATTTAACCATTTAGGCACTTCATGCGACTACCTCCTTCATATTTGGATTCAATCTCCTTTGATGTTGGCCCGATTGGTCTTACTCTCTTCGAAGTATTTTTGTGCATGCATATTGATGGGCGATACCTTTACTAAATCTTGATAGACCATGCTATAGACTCTTTATGCTTCCTTAATTTCAGTAAACTTTGTTCTCAGCGCTCGCTCTAAGTCTGGCGAAATTGTGCTAGTTTGTTCTTTAGCGGCTCGGTGTATACTTTAAATGACTTGGCAACTCTTTTAAAACTAGCCGCTTCTTCAACTGGTTTCTTGATAAAATTCCTTTTCTTCATTTTGTCTCTTTGTTTTATCCCATTTTGTTGAAGACTCATCACCTTTTTTAAATTGAATGTAAATTGATGTGCGAGAAAATGAATCAAAACCTTCGAGGGATCTCTTTGGAAATTCATCTCTTTTCATTGATTGAAAGTTGGTGTTACAATCATAGTAAAAATCGAGTTGTTGACATATACATCTTCTCTTGACTTAATATCATCCCTTTCTATATCTAAATTTTTCAACTTAGAGTAAATTGAAGTCGGTATCTCTTCTCGATACGGCGTGAAATTCCCTTGCCATGTCGATTAGAGCTGCTCCGGTTGCTAAGAATGGCCTTCCCGACGGAGGGACTTGTGAATCTTCCTGCATATCCGGTATGATGAAGTCGGTTGGAAAATAGAATTTTCCCACCTTGAGCTGACACATCTTCTATGATTCCTTCGGGTTTTGCGAGTTCTATGCACGCCATTTGGAGGGTGGCAGGTAGTGGGAGTATCTCCCCAAACTTAATAGCGGCAGCGGAATAAGGCATTAAATTTATGCGGCACGAGTCACGGAGAGCTTTTGGAACTTCAGGCTCTCCAATGGTGCGAGGAATGGTAAAGCTCCTGGATCAGCCGTCTTTTCCCAGTAGCCTCTAGTTGTGACATGGTTAGTCAGTGCATTCTTGGCCAGTAGTCTTCATCTTACGTTGTGTTTGAGATCACATAAAGTGGCATCCCGGTAACCACTTCATGAAGGCATGTTTGATCTCGACGAAGGTCTTTAGAACCACGCAAGCCCATTCCTCTATCTTTGATTTATCACGACCTCTGTAAATGGAATTTCTTGGGCTGATTGTTCTGGTTCTTCTTCTTGCTTCCTTCTTCTCCTGACAGCTGTTCCTTCTTTCTTTTCCCTTCCAGTGTTTCAGCAATTTCTGGGCCTTCTTCTCCCTGGTTGCTTTCATCTTTTTCTGTCTTCTTCTCCAGTCTTTCCAACCCCACATTTTGCCTGACCATACGGTCTTTTGGATTCTTCTTAGTGTGTCCTTTATGAAAGGCATCTTTCATGTCGATTTTGCGGAGTTTAGGGCCGGTTGCCTATACGTGTCTCGGAGTTCTTAGAGAGAAGCATTAGTGGTCTTGAAAAAATTTGAGAATTGGCATTTGAGGCTTCGGTCTGAAACTTTGTTCGTGGAGGTTGCCGGCTTCTTGTTGTCCCCCATGAATTCTGACAATTGATCTTCAAATGGGTGGGCTCTCTCGACCACGACATTCATTCTTGCTTCCTCCTCCTTCTTCTTCTTTGTTAGGGTATGGTAGATGCTTGATATCCTTCTTGGGATCTTGTTCGTACCTTGTGCCTTGTCACGCCAGATTTTTCGAGACGAGACCCGAATCTTTGGGACTCTTGACTGGTTTTTTTTTTTAAAAAAAGCAATAGGAACTTTGTGGTATGCCCACATCTTATAACGAGAATCAAAAGAACTACCAGGAATTGGTGTCCCATCAAAATCTATACACATATACTGAGTCCCTTTTTCAAATACAAAACTGTACTTTTACAAATACAAATCAGAGCACGGAACCTACATGTAGTGAACCCTTACAAGTGTGTTGGCCCAGCTGTATGCGGATGTTTGCTGACGTCTTCTCCTATACCTACACGAATTAAAAACCCATGCTAAGCTTTACACTTAGTGGGAAACATTTCTTATAAAGAAACACAAATACGGATACGCGATGCTTGGTATCGAATATTCGGGCATTCACATAATGAACTTATCTGATTACTTGGGGCTTATACGGACTAATACTTATCACGTCGATCTGCCATGCCCCACTCGGGGTTACACTTATGGCAGACTTATCCTTATTTGGATCTTATACTCATAGCACTCATTCTATGGAGCATGCTTATAAATGATCAGATCTTACACTTATAAGCGAGACTTATTCTTATTCGGATCTTATACTTATTCGGATCTCCCGAAGGACATATACTTGAACCACGTCGGTGATCTTATCTCAGTAGGATACAAATTTATACTTATGTTTGTATCGGACATAAACTTATTTCGATATCCGTTAGGTTACGGAACCTAATAGCTATCTGAGTACTTAAACGCGTATTGATGTTTTGATCTATCTCGGATCTCGGTAGGAGTTTACGGAACTCATAATTATCCTCACGAAGTTTGCTTGTTCGAGGTACGTAGGTATTCTGATTACGGGCATTATCTTTGTTCTTGAACTTCGATCTTATCACGGGAGTACTCGTAAAGGCACTACTTGATCAAATGTCGGCTCTGATACCAACTTGTGTTGGTATCATATCCCAACAAGTCTATGTTAGCATTATGCCTGAGCTTATAAGGGGAGTACGTGGGGTACTACGGAGCTTATCCTTGTCTTACGGATCTTCTACTTGTACTACAGAGTTTATTTATCTTACGGAACTTATAGTTGTGTACAGGACTTATTCTTGTCTTACAGATCTTATACTTGTGTTACAGAACTGATTCTTGTATTTCGGATCTTATTCTTTTACGAAGGTACGCATTAGGTGCGATAAGTCGAACGGTCGGGATCATAAGCGTCTGAGTCGGATCAGGACTTATACAAATCACGGACATTAGTCTTTCGTAGGTGCAGGATCACGGATTCATTATCACGAGTGCGATAGGTCTGTTGGATTTATACTTATTTCTGGAGACTTATACTTATTTTCCGTCTGAGAGTACGTGGGTACTATATAACTTATACTTAATTTATTGATCTGAGTACCCTTAGGTACTCTTTGGACTTATCTTGGTGTTAAGATACGGGTGCGGTAGGTACTCTTGGACTTATCTTGATGTTGCTAGATGCGGGAATGCCAGTAGGTCTTCTTGGACTTATACTTATTAGGATCTCCGGCGTGGGATTACGAGTTTCTTGAGTATCTGAAAGTGCGTAGGTCTTCGAAATGCGTGTGCAAAAGTACCCGCGCGGGTACTCTGAGCAAATCTGGTACCCGTAGGTGCTCTGGAACATATACGGATGTACTGAGTAGGTACATTCGAGAACATATCTGAGTACTCGTAGGTACATTCAGATCTTTACTATATTCATTTCTTATTCATTATTCAGAGTCTTATCATATAATTGTTAGATTGCCTAAACCAGTGATCCGGAATGAGTAGGACACAACACAATAAGTACTAGGAAGGTGCAATCTGATCAGTCATAGTCGCTAATTAAATCTTAGAAACACGTCGGAGAGTGTTGTCTCACTAATCAGAAATCTTAAGTATAATGTGCGACACGTCGGGAGAGTCTTAGTCGCACTAATCGGAAATCTTAGAAGTACTATACGTGCCTTCCCACGTAACATAGGTGCCATGTCATTCAATAACTGGTCTTAGGCAATTTTACAATTATATGAGTACAATAACTTACTATCTTATAATAGGGGCCTTCTTAGCCACATTATGTGTTTATGACATGTTGTCATTTCAGGTTCATATTTCATTTTTCATCTCATATTCATAGTTCATGCCTATTCCATACGGCTTTTCATATACTTGTATGATATGATGCCTATCCACACATCATTCATGTATTCTATTCCCTCTATGAATCTATTTTTCTTAGGAATTGGAATCAATCCAATTGGATCATCCAAACTCAAGTTATGGGATTTTCTTGCCAACTAGTCGGTTCTGGAGTTCTGCAGAGGATAGTTTGAATTATTAATTTTTTCCAGTGCCTTGTTTCCATATTGACACTGGTTCTTTGAACTCCTTTAAAGCTAAGGTGCTAGGGTTCATTTCAATTGGAATCACCAAATCGAACCAGGAACTCAACTTACGTTCGAATCAATCGGGAATCCTCTATGATCAACTGATGCAGAAGATGGGCTTGCACATAGCCCCACTTTGAGTGAATTTTTGGGCTATCTAGAGTCAGAATTTGGAGATACTTATTAAATATGGTTTGTTCTCCTTGAAGTCTATTTTAAGTGGCCACTTGAACCACTCAAATCGGATAAGAAATGAGAAAGTTATGGCCAAAATACAAAACCTGGTCGAAATAGGAAAACCATAACAGGTTGTACCGGTACATGTCTAACTTGTACCGATACAAGTTGGCCAAAAACGACCAGAACCGAAATTGTACTGGTACAAGCTCAAATTGTACCGGTACAATTCACCCGAAAATGCCCAGAATGTGTGTTTTTGTTCCATTCTTCCATGTTTTGATATCAATCAATTCTACACTTCAAACACACATCAAAACCATTTCCATTCACCTTGGAATCTCTTTCTATTCAATTCATCTTTCAGATGCTTATCATTCTTTCATAACCTTTCCATGAATCTCTCAATATCATTCTAATGGGTTACCACCCATATACAAACCAATTACCAAGATTAGTTAGGGTTTGTTCGAACCCTAACTCAATTTCCCTTTCATTTAACCATGAATCGACAACAAAAGGATTCCTAATTATCTTGTTCCTTGTGGGTTATACCAACCTTAATTTCAAGAAATCTAAGGTTATGTTGCAATTCTATCCAAACCCTAGATTTAGAGACAAGATATTAACCATATCAAGCCTTAAATTCTATGTGATCCATACAAAATCCATACTCAAAGTAGTTTCCATACCTTGGCTTTGCTTGATCTTGGCCTTACTCTTCTTCTTCCTCTTCTCTTCTTCCTCTTGCTCACTCTCTTTCTCTTCCACGTTTTTCCTTCCACAAATGAGACCAATTTGGTCTTTAAATCCAATTTTCTTATGCCTTGTTTGGCCCTCGAAACCCATTTTGGGTTAAGTTGCTTTATTTGCTTTTAAAAGCCTTAACTCCTTCTATTTATGAATACACTTTCCTTTATTTCATTTTGGCCTCAATTTTCTTAATCCATGACTTTTAAGTCCCTCTTTGGACAATTTACAATTTTATCCTTAATCTTGTAAATTTCCGGGTCCCTCGTTTCCGAGTTTCGCATTTAACTCACGAAACATTCAAATTATACTTACAAAATACCCTAAACATGTCGAAAACGACTAGGGTATATTTCGGGGTGTTACAATTCTCCCCCCCTTATAAGAATTTCGTCCTCGAAATTCATACTCTCGCATGTGCATGTTCTACATCAGGTCCTTTCTTTTCATATCTTTTTACAGAAGTTGGAGCGTGACTCTCACTTGAGCCAACAAGGCTCCATCAGAACTAAATCTCCTGTCTTAATCTTTCAGAGCTGGATTGGTACTGATTCATTATAGTCGATATACAAGACAGGACATCCTGCGGTAGAGCTGACACATTGCATAGGGTGCATGTATCGAGACTTATCCAGAAACGCCTAAACCTAGGCTCTGATACCAACTTGTCACGCCCCGATTTTTGGGACGCGAGACCAAATACTGGGACTCTTGACCTGGTTTTTTTTTTAAAAGCAACCGGGCACATGTGGTATGGCCCACATCTTATAACAGAATCAAAAGAACTACCACCGGGTAAGTGTCCATCAAATCTATACACATATCTGATCCACTTTTCCGTCACAAAAGCTGTACTTTTACAAATACAAATCAGGAGCCGGAACCATGCGCCAGTGAACGCCACAAGTGTGTTAGCCCGGTGTATCTTTGGATGTTTGTTGACGTCTTCTCCTGTACCTACACAGATTAAAAACCCGTGCTAAGCTTTACGCTTAGTGGAAAACATTTCTTATACAGAAACACAAATACAGATAACAGTAACAGGTATCAGAATATTCGGGCATTCACATAATGAACTTATACAATTACTTAGGCTTATAGACTAATACTTATCACATTATGATCTTATACTTACTCAGAATTACATATAGTAGGCTTATCCTTATTTGGATCTTATACTCCATAGCACTCATTCCTAGCAATCGAAGAATCTTACTTATAAGCTGAGACTTATTCTTATTCAGATCTTATACTTATTGGATCTCCCAAGAAAGGACATATACTTGAACCATCGGAGCGATACTTATCTCGTAGGATACAAATTTATACTTATGTTTGTATCATACATAAACTTATTCGATCTCCATAGGAGTTCTGAACCTATGCTTATCTGAGAGGTGGCAAGCACGTATTGATATTTTGATCTATCTCGAGATCTGTGGAGTTCTGAGAACTCATAATTATCTACAGGGTTTTACACTTGTTCGGGGTACCCGTAGGTATTACGAGATTAAAGACGTATGCGGATTTGCGGAACTCAATCTTATCTGGGAGTACTCGTAGGAAAATTACTAGTACGAATACTCCCGATACGATGCCAACGTGTTGGTATCATATCCCAACAAGTCACATGTTATATACTATAGACTTGCAAGGGTGCAGTAGGTACTCACGGGTTTATCATGTCTTCTGGATCTTCCTACTTGTACTACGGATTTATTTATCTTGCAGAACTTATGGTTGTGTTACATGAAACATTCTTGTCTTACATATCTTATACTTGTGTTCTGGAACTGATTCTTGTATTTGGATCTTATTCTTTTACAAAGGTACCGTGGAGTACGATAAGTCGGAACAGTCAGGGATCTCATGCGGCGTCTAAGGTCGGATCAGACCTCTGGATGGACATTGGTCTTTCGTAAGTCTAGGATCATGTGATTCGATATCTGGTACCGTGAGTGTTGGTTATACTTATTTCTGAGAACTTATACTTATTTTAGATACAAGAGTACGTGGGTACTCACCAGAACTTATACTTATTTTATTGTCTGAGAGTACCCTTAGGTGCCTCTTGGACTTATCTTGGTGTTGCGATAGGGTACCGTAGGTACAACTAGACTTATGGGGTGTTGCAGATGCGGGAATCACGTAGGTATCTTTGGACTTATACTTATTTGGATCTCCCGCTAGGAGTTCTGAGTTTCTTAGTATAAAAAAGTACCGTGGGTTTTCACGAAATGTTACGTGTACAAAAAAGTACCCTTGGTACTGAGCAAATACAGAGGTACCCATAGGTGCCCTACGAACATATCTGGATGTACGAGTAGGTACATTGAACATATCTGAGGTACTCGTGTTGGTACATTCAGATCTTTACTATATTCATTTTCTTATTCATTATTTGATCTTATCATATAATTGTTCGTGCCTAAACCGATGTCTGAATGAGTAGGACACAGCACAATAAGTACCTGAAGGTACAATACAGATCAGAGAGTGTCGTCGCACTAATCGGAGTGCGAGAGCGCGGTCGGAGGAAGTCTTGGTCGCGTTAATCAAGTGGCGTCTTAATGTGCGAAACCGCAGTCGGAGAGTGCCGATCGCACTAATCAGTCTTAGAAGTACTATCGTGCCTTCCCACGTAACATAGGTGCCATGTATTTGTAAACTGGTCTTAGGCAGTTTTACAGTTATGGGTACAATAACTTACTATCTTATAATAAAGGCCACTTGTAGCCGTATGTGTTTATGACATGTTATTAATTTAGGGTTCATATTTCATTTTCATCTCATATTCATAGTTCATGCCTTTTCATTCCATCGGCATTTCATATACTTATGCGGAAACATGATTACATCCACACATCATTCATGTATTATGATCCTCTATGATCTGTTTTCTTAAGATTGGAATCAATCAATTGGACTAATACACTCGAGTTATGGCATTTTCATGCCAACTAGTAGATTCTAGTTTAGGGATAGTTTGGATTATTCATTTTTTCCAGTGCCTTGTTTCAATATCAAGCACTGGTTCTTGTGCTCCTTTAAAGCTAAGGTGCTAAGGTTAATTTCAATTGGAATCACCAAATTCCAGACACCGGAACTCAGCACTACGATTCGAATCAATGCAAGTCCTCTATGATCAACTGGTCTGAGACGAAGATAGGCTTACATAGCCCCACTTTGAGTGAATTTTTGGGCTATCTAGATTCAGGGTATTTGGAGATACTTATTAAATATGGTTTGTTCTCCTTGAAGTCTATTTTAAGTGGCCATGAACCTCAAATCGGTTAGAAATGAGGAAGTTATGGCCCAGAAATACAAGGAACCCTGGTCGAAATAGGAAACCTCTACTAAGGTTGTACCGTTGCATGTCTAACTTATGCCGGTACAAGTTCAACCAAAAACGACCAGAACCGAAATTATGCCAGTGGCTCAAAGTGTACATGCAATTCACCAAAAATACCAAGAATGTGTTTTGTTCATTCTTCATGTTTTGATATCAAATAATTCTCTGCTTCAAACACACATCAAAACCATTTCCATTCACCTTGAATCTCTTTTCTATTCAATTCATCTTTCAATTCTTATCATTCTTTCACAAAACCTTTCCACTTAGATCTCTCCCATCTCATTTCTAATATGGGTTACCACTAACTCATTTCCTTTTCATTTAACCATGAATCAACAACAAAGGAAGGGTTTCCCTAATTATGTGTGTTCCTTGTGGGTTATATATTGTAATTTCAAGAAATCTAAGGTTACGTTTGCAAATTCTATCAAACCCTAGATTTAGAGACAAGATATTAACCATATCAAGCCTTAAATTCCACATGCTGATCCACTTACTCTCAGAAGTAGTTTCCATACCTTGGCTTTGTGATATTGGCTTCTCTTCTTCCTCTTCTCTTCTTCCTCTTCCTCTCCTCTTCTGCTTTCTCTTTACGTTTTTTTTTTCCTTCCACAAATGAGACCAATTTGGTGTTTAAATCCAGACTTTTTCTTATGCCTTGTTTGGCCCTCAAACCCATTTGGGTTAAGTTGCTTTGTTGCTTTTTAAGCCCATAACTCCTTCTGTTATGAATACACTTTCCTTTATTTCATTTTGGCCTCAATTTTAAATCGTGACTTTTAAGTCCCTCTTTGGACAATTTACAATTTATCCTTAATCTTGTAAATTTAGGGTCCCTCGTTAGGAGTTTAGCATTAACTCACGAAACAGTCAAATTATATTTACAAAATACCCTAAACATGTCGAAAACGACTAGGGTATATTTCGGGGTGTTACATTGTGAGGCCCCTCCACCATATGAAAATTTTTCATGGTTCCTCAGTGCTGGATGATAGTGTGCTGGCAGGTTAGGATTTGGTTTGAAGTGATAACTTCTTGGCTCTGATGCTTAACCTCCTCGGCATCATAAAGCGGAGTTCACCCCGGTGGGTGCCAGGCACTTCCTCTCAATAGTTTCCTCTGCATTTGCTCCTATTTCATGAGCGATGCCATCTTCCTCTCTTGTATCATTCTATGCATGATAGCATCTAGCTTTGCTTCCATGGCTGTCATCTTGCTCCAGCTCCATGACTCCCTCTCCCTATGTGCGGCGAAACTAAGATGGAGCTTTCATATTGCATTTAGTCGGAGTCCTCGATGAGATCTCTTGCCTCTTGGCACTTTTCGTTTGAATGCTCCACAACAAACATCAATAATGCCCTTAGATGTATCATTCAAGGCATGATACACTATGTCCATTTGGGTCTTCAAGTCTATCCCATGCATTGGACACCTCTTCAGCAACCTTTTAAATCTTTCCCAAGCTACATAAAGGCTTTCATCTTCCCCTTGCTGGAACACAATTATCTCCCTCCTTCTCTCAGAGGTGAGTGAAGGTGGAAAGATTTAGTAGGCTTCTAGAGATCCTCCATGTATCAGAACCATGGTAGAGATTCATACCATGGCTCTTTGTATCTCTAGAAAATGAGATAAATGCAATTTTATGACCTCTGATCTCACCCATTCAACTACGTGTTGGCCATTAAAGCCTTCCCAAATGCTCATTTGGGTCTTACGTGGGATGACCGATGCTTGTTGTTGCTGAACCATTAGCTAGTCGGTGTTGGCTTGAGTTCAAAATTATTGCTAGCATCAAGCGCTGGTACATCTGATTTAAGTGTTCATGCGAATAATTGGTCTCAGAGTCCTCCATTGTATGATGATTGGGAGGCCTTAAAACAACTGTTCATTGTCCTTGTTCGAGTCGGCCTTTCATCTATATAAAATTTGAGTTTTTGACCTTTTGCCTTTCTAAACAGTGTTCTTTCTAGTTCAGTATCTGCTGGAATCAGATCAATGTTCTGTTTCCTATGCATTAAAGTTTTCCTGAAATCAAAACACACTTACATTAATAGGATTAGTCAGGCCAACAAATATTTTCAATATGGCTTGTTAAAAGTTAGTGACTAAAATAACTACTGCTTTGAAAAACTATTTTTGTTCTTTTTCTTTTAAATGTCAAGTGCTTTCCTTCTTTCATCAAAATATTGATCTACTGAACAACAGTCTCGGCAGCGGCATGCATAGAGCTTGTTGATTTGGACCATATGATGTATACAAATTTATGAAGTTATCACCAAAGGACTCATTACTCTGTTCCGAAAACAGCCCTTGTCAAACTTGTTGTTCATCACATAAATTGTTATGAGATCAACGCCCATTCAAATTTATGACTTATTGCAAAGTTATTATCACAGTCTGGTAAATAAACCATAAAAGCAGTGTGGGTTTCTTTAACTATAGTGTTGATTAAATTTTTCATAAAAGTAAACCATTTTTGTGGTTTTGATAGAGTATCTTCTGAGTGCACGGTCGAACAAGTAATAAATTAGTTTAAGTCCAGATATCGATCCCACAGAGATCTCAAGAATTTTTCAGTCAACTACCCCAACTACTTAAGCTCCATACTATTTGGACGATAATACGATAATGGGATTTTGCTTTGAAAGCTTGAAAAGAATGATGTAAAAAAAAAATGAATTGAATATTGAAATATTAAAATAACAAATTTAGATTTATGATTATCTCTAAAGAAAACATTGAATAATCAGCTATTGTGAAGAGAATAAATTCCCTACGATGCAGTATGAAGTAACTTTTTGCTTTTCGAACTCTGATTTTAAAACTAGCCCAAGGAAAAGATAGTGTATTTGGATCTCTCGAGCCACATAGTTCATCATTTCACCTTAAATTTGTTTCTCTCGAACCGCGGAGGGAGAGATAACTACTTTAAAACTAGTAGCCTTGTTCTAATTGTTTTCTTTCTCAATACTTCCTTCACCCAAAACATGAATTTGCAAACTTCGAGCTCCTTCAATATAGTCATTCTGGAGGTTTGCACTACTCTTGGTTCATCCTCAAAATTAGAACAACTTACTCTTTCGCCAGTTAGATCCTTGCTAACACGGGATTAAGGTCACCTATTCGAATTGAGGTGAACTCTCTTGCATACTTAAATTAATAACTCCTCAACTCATTCTGGTTACAAGTGAAAAGGGATGTATTGATTTAAATATCATGAGCACATTAGATTAACGATATCAGGTTCAAATACCTTCGAAATTGTTTCCTTACTCTCGGAGCTCTGTGTGTATCTACTCGGGCCTCACGGAAATCAGAGGCAGAAACAACCTCGTTATCGGTCAGGGCGACATTTAGGATCAATTCAAGAAGTAAACAAAACCTGACAAGTCGGGTTAATATGCGGGAAGTTCAGCCCGTAATGAATAAAATCTTTGCGGAAAATAATTTTAAAGCAATAACGTCAAGTTCAATGGAAGGCTGGGTTTCTAAATTCTGCCGATTATACCATATTGGCTTAGTGATCAAGAAAACCCTTTGTAAATCGAGCCCCAGGTGTTAAATCCAAAGAATTTATGCGGAATTCAAAGCAATGACGATGAACTAAGAAATATAAATCATTAAGGCTAAATCCACTTCTGACTAACGTTCAAATCCAAATTAGAGCAGAAATACAAACTAATCTAATCTAAAATAAAATGGAAAGAAAACGAAAACAAAAGAAAAGAAAAGAAAGAAAATAAAAATAAAAATCACAGGGGCCTTGATAACCGGACTCTCTTTTCCAGTCGCGAGAGCTACGTTTCTTTTGGTAACAGCTTCGTATTTATAGGGTTCTGAAGTTGGGCCCTAATTTCAATGCATTTCTTTTTGGACTTTATTTAGCTGGCCCAGTAGGCTGATACTGTCGCGATATCGAGCTCTTGTCGCGACCTCTGTTCTTGTCGCAGTCCTTGTCGCAGGAGCCTCTATGTGGTTGCGACATGTCTTAAGTGAAAGTGGTGTCGCGACATCTTGATCTTGTCGCGACCTCTTCTCATTGAAACTCCGCGTCGCGGCGGCTTTGTTGATGTCAGCGACCTTCCACGAGTCCACATGCGGTGATGTCGCGACGGTCACGGTGTTGTCGCGATCGTGATACAATTGTTGTCGCGACAACGATCGTTGTCAGCGACCTCGCGTCTTCGTAATTGATATTCGCGACAACGGTGTTGTCGCGACATTCTTACAATGAAATTGTTATCGCGACAACTTTCTCATACAAGCGATATCGCGGCTGCCACATTGTAGTGTTGATGTCACGACATTGTTTTCTTCTTCTTCAATTCTGCACAGTTTGTTTAACCCGAGTTTCTTTCACTCTAGCTCATTTAGTTTCAATTAAGATTCATTGCGGCCCAGGTTCCGCGATGTAACTGAATCGCATTTTGATTGTTAGCCGAAGCTTAGCAACATTTGGTCCCTTTCTTCCTTATGGTGCGTTCTTAACACTTTGCTTCATCCCATTATATCGATTCAGCTCTGCCCACATTCTGCTCATTTTGTGCAATTTACGCTTTCTTTGGGTTTCACAACACTTTGAGAAATTTGGTGAAGTTTATTCGATTCTGTATAAATGGGTTTTTGTAAAGTGTGGAAAAACTGGACTGAAAATAGATGGCTTTTAAAGCTCATCAACTCTAATTTGACTTTACTTTTCTTTTTTTCTTTTTTAAA
The DNA here is from genome assembly GCA_016808115.1 of Tetrastigma voinierianum. Classification (NCBI taxonomy): domain Eukaryota; kingdom Viridiplantae; phylum Streptophyta; class Magnoliopsida; order Vitales; family Vitaceae; genus Tetrastigma; species Tetrastigma voinierianum. The sequence continues at coordinate 149,058 of JAEQBH010002868.1, read as the reverse complement.
TTTGGATACATGGCTCATTCTTAATAAGTACTATTGGTCGTTTTTACCCGAAACAATTTATTTCTTTTCAGTTCAATTTATTTTAAATAAACTTATTTCAGTCATTTATTTAGAATTTTCACCTTAAAAATCTCATCCACAAGATCCTTGTAACTTTCTACCCAAAATCATAAAAATTCCAGTTGTACCATAATTCTTAAATTTTCTAGTTAAAATTTATGAGACAAATTCTTAGCGTAAACCGTTTGTCATCCGAGATCTAGAGAATTTTCTGAAGCTTCTAAACCATTCAGGACAATTTATTTATTATTATTATTTTCATTTTGCCATTTTGAAAATTTATAATAATTTTCCAGTTTTACGTCTAGATCATGACTTTATTTAAAAGCATTGGACAATCTCTCCGATAAACAACTTTATTCAATCTATAAGTGCCTTTCGTGAGACTCGTTGGACGTAGTCAAAGTACGGCTCACCACCCACTCACCAAGAATGATGAATAATCATGACCATGTACACCGCCTGACTTAATGCGGTAGCCACGTGCATATGCAATGCAAGATGCCATTGCATATTATATCATGCCATATATATGATGAGCTATATGTGATTTTAAACCATGCATAATACTCATGCATCATTTGGACAATCATATCAATTAACATACAATTTACAAATAAACCACACCATACATGTCAACATATTATACACACATATATTGACATCTACAAGTCAACACTAATCAAGCAATGACTTACATTATACTCTAGGCTTAATTGTGACACCATGTCCACAAATAACCTACAACCAACCCATGCAATGGCCTTGTGTAACGCCCCGTCCCAAGAGGGTGTATGATACGTGTAACCGTAGGGTCGCATATGTGCACTAAGGGCTTTCTTAAGAATAATAATAATAATAAATTACCAAAATGGTTCAGGGAAGCTTAGAAAATTCTCTGGTCGAATAATGAAAGCAGGACCTAAGCCAGTTAAATTTGTCTTAAAATCGACCTGAAAAGTTGGTGAATTCTAGTGAATTAGGAATATTTTCAGATTTTAAAGGGTGATATTATCTGTGATTTCAGGAAAAGATTTTATGAAAATCTCGGAAATTGATAATGACCAAGTTCAGTTAAAATAAATTAAAGGCGAAAATAAATAAATTTTTGAATGAGAAATGGACCCGAATGAGGCAATATGGAGTCATGTATCAAATAATAATAATAAGAATAAAAAAAGGATAAAAACAAAAAGAAGTCAAAGCTGGAGGGAGGCTTAGGAGAAGAGGATTTTTTCTTTTCTTTTTCTTAAGCTTCTCTTCAGATCTGGAAATCGGATCGTAGGTTTTGATCGGAGCAAAGGTCAAGTCGGTCCGCATCGAGAGCTCACGGTGGGCACGAAATCTTAGCGTTTGATATTCTGAGGTAGAGAATTTTCTTACGCGTGTTATTTCTGTATCGGGATCATTAGGCGACTTAGGATTGGCAAGCGTGAGAGGTTGTAACTTTCAGTCCAAAATATTTTGATTGAGTTTAGGAATTTTTAGGAATTTTCGAGACTGTTTTCGGATAGTCCGGGTTGAATTTTTGGGACTATTTTCGAACAATCCGGGTTGACTTTTCGGGACTGTTTTGGGATAGTCTGGATAGGATTTTCAGAACTATTTTTGGGCAGTCTCGGACTGTGTTGAGGTTTGGTTTTGATCCCAGGACTGATGTTTTTGGGTTTATTTTCCATCTAGGAGTCGTTTTGGTCTTGGTTGAGCATTAGGGGTTGTTTGGATGGTGTTTAGAGAACCAGAGAAATGCATTTTTCTAGGTTTGCATGTCACTGCTCACGTGAAGCCTCTAACTTTGGACAACCATAACTTTTTCGTCCGAACTCCGATTCGGGTGTTCTTGGACTTTATGAAAAGCCCCTTGAGTATAGAATCTGGCCATATGCCTGTAAATGGAACTTGGGGCCCACATATTTTTTGAAAAATTTAATTGTAGCACCAAGTGTGAAAGTTGCTTGGTTGTGATGACACGTGTGGTCTAATGTGTAGGGTAAAAGCGGAGGCGGAGGGTGTGAAGTCGTGCAGTTATTATTATGGAAGTAGGTGTTCTAAAGCTTTATTTTTTCCAATACTAGTGTATTGTTTATAAATGATTTACGATTTGTATATAGTTTTAATTGTTAAACCATATTTTAAAAACTTATGGTTTTAATTTGTTAAGCCATATTTTAAAGCTTATGGTTTTGATTTGTTAAACCATATTTTATAAAGCAAACAATATGTCTTTATTAAGCTTAAATCAAACGGTAAACAACAAGCAAAACTTATATTTTATAAGTTAGGCCTTAAGAAATCATAGTCTTACTTAAGCGTTACATGTCGAAAGGTATTAAAATGCGTGCACGGGAAGTTAAGACATGGTGCATTTTCATTTTATCTTTGCTTGGTTTGGCAAACGCTCAGCATTATCATATTAGGAGGATGATGGAAAGTACTGGAGTATATAGGGTTAGCGCGCTAGCTTATTATGTGGTGATGGAGCATTCTACCATATTTACCGGAATAGGTGATGTGGACATGTGGTCCTTCCACCGTCAGAAGGTGAGAACCACGGAGTTTCCGAGTGTTTACTACGGTACAACAAGCGAAAGGCATACAAGTGGTTGATCATTATATTTATCATTTATCTGACAAATGACCAACATTAAGTAATAGCGTTTTGAAAAGTTTTGAAACTTTTTATAACCGACAAGCAAGGTTTCTGAAGTGTTTTGTAGATCAGTTTTCTGGTTTTGAGTTCATTTTAGAAAAAGCAAGGCATTTTAACAACTTCCATCACTGGAACTATTTTAGCTCATTGTATACATTTTCAAATATTATCTTCTGAGTGCAGTGCGCGGATGGCTAGTACATGTCGAGGTCACTATAGTTTTTATAGTTTATATCTTATCATTTACTCACTGTGTATATATTTGTAAAGAAAATGTAGCTAAACTTTTGTTGAAAATAATTAAACTTGTATAGTTGTGCATATATATGTACCATAGTTTGTTTATGAAAATCTGTTGACTGGCTCATGAAGAATCTTTTTGGTTGCCATATTTTAGAAGTGTAAATTGTATTTACAAGTTTTGGGACATGTCCTATATGCAGTTGTTATGCTGCCGAAATTTTATAAAATCACAAGTTTAGAAAAAAAAAATTTTTATACCGATTTTCAGCAAGCAACACAACTTAGCTTGTAAAACCGGAGAAAAATTAAATTTTTCTAAAAAATGGTAAAACGGTAATTTCGATTGAAAATAGGAAAATTTCTAGATTTCGGATGACGAAACAGACTTCGTCTTTGAATTCGTCTCGCGAAATCTAGTTGACCCATCGAATTTCGTCGGATTATGAGATGTCGAATTTCATGTTTTGAGGCTTCAAATTAATAGGGGTGACACATAGTATCATGTGGTGCATTGAATGTCTTTGGCTCTGAATTCTTACATGTTGATGTTGATTAAGAAGTAAGGAATTAAGAAAAAGGAAAAGAAAATAATAATAATAATATAATAAAATAAAATAAAGCAAAAAGCATAAGTCAAAAGGAAAGGCAAAAAGGACGGAGGCGTGAGAAGAGCGTGGGAGGGATTTTATTTTTATTTTTCTTCTCTTCATTTCGGATCTCGAAAAAATTGGACATTACCAGGTTTTAATCGAAATTTGAAGGAAAGTTGATCCGCAGCGGCGAGGGCTACGGCGTGGGTACGAAAATCTTGGGTTTGGTCAACCAGCGAGGTGAAATTTTCCTACATGGCTTATTTCTATCACAGGCCATTAATGGCTTGAGATTTTTAGAAGCTTCCATGAGCTATAAATTTCAGTTCCAAATTTTTTAATTTAAGTGTGAATTTTTAGAATTTGTTTTGGACGATCAAACTTAATTGAAACTATTCACAGACGATTCGGGTTGAATTTTCTGGATTGTTTTTGAACAGTCCTGACAAGATTTTCGGAATTGTTTTCAGGCAGTCCCGGACTATGTTGAGGTTTGATTTTGATCCCGAGACTAATGTCTTCGGGTTTCCGATGTGTTTTAGTATCATAATAATTCGGTGATGAGCGAGTGAAGGACAAATAAAAATTTTTGCTTATTTTATAGGTGAGATTTGGGCCATGTAATTGTGTTATTACTTGATCCCGAATAACATCTGATATAGAATAACATGTTAGTGTATGCTGTGATTGTATTTGCATGTGGGTGTAATTATTCATGTGACATAAAATAAATGCATTGGCATCATGCATTGTTATGCACAAGAACATTGCATGACATTGGGTGTGAGTGCATGGTTTGGGTTGATCCTATGTTTAGTGTCGACTTTTGGTTGAATCAACATCGTGTTTGGCGTTTGATAGACTGTCGTGGGGACATGGTGAGATAGACCTTGTGGTTGGTGTCGATGGTGGTCTTAGTGGCATGAGACTTCGTCCAAACTAAGCGCATAGTTTTAAAGTAATTGGAGAATGTCCACTGTTAAAATAAAAGTTTCATTGGGCATTGTCCAAGGTTTGAAGTATGTCTATGATTCGAGGAGGTCATCACTGATTCGGGAGGATGGCCATGGGGTCTGGGAGAGTCAGGTGATTCGGAGGATGTCCGCATGTCGAGAGAATGTCCACGAGGTCGGATGTCAGGTGCAGGAATTCCCATGGTTGGAGTGTGTCCCAGGGTTTCGGAGAATGTCCAAAGGATTTAAAATATAAAACAAATACCTTTGTTTGGAAAATGGTTGTCATTGGAAAATGACAGTAGTTCACACTTGGAAAATAGCATGTGTGGTGTCGGTGTGGACTCAATATGGAATAGGGTGAGTCACATTCTCATCCATGGCATGTAGACATTCGGTAAAGGACATACATGATTCACTTGAATGTTTTTTGGTTTGTTTGGTTTCCATTGCATGTGCATTTTAGGTGAGGAGTAACCCTTATAAGAGATTTATCCTCACGAGCTTTGCTTTCATTGTCGTGGGACCACCTTCGAGTGCGGAGTCCGTGTAGGTGGTTGCCCGCATATGGAATGAGAGCCGATATAGTTCATGTATACCTTTTTGTTGGCATAAAGGACTGTAAATGGGCTGTTGATTAAATAGTCTATCATATATTTTGTATATTTGTGGATTAAATATGTAGGAATGAGATACTCGATATATTGGGACAAATGGTATGATAGGATTGCTGGAAGTATCCACGGGTTTGCGATAGGTTGATGGGTTGTCAATGGGATCCAGGATAGGGGTTTGCCAACTTCGCCAAGTTCTCTAGTCGTTTGGAAGCATCGGCTTGGAGTTTCTATGGGTTCTTTGGCACGTCCTTTGCTAGTAGAGATGGGGGTGTGTCACTTTGTTCATACCGCAGACACATCACAAGTAAGCCATTAGAACACATAATTTGACTTCCACACAATTTCAACCAAGTATATCACTCAATTCAAGAAATGATATACTGAAATCATATACTAATTGTGGAATATAGATACCCACACACACAGGCCATGAACTGGCCACAAAACAGTCCATAAAATTAGTAAGAGACTTTCCAACATAACTCTTTCAAAAGAGCATAAAAAAACCAGAGCTGTGAGCACCAAATTCCATTCACTATCTTATGGTTAAATTCTAGATTCAAAGAGCTTTCCATAGAGTCCAAGAACGCGTGAATTGGAGTTCGGACGAGAAAGTTATGGTCGTCCGAAGTTCAACACCGCGATTCGCATGACCAATTGTAACCCATGCAGGGTACTCACACCATCCTGAATTTTGCAGGGTCTGTGAAATTGGGATCTCATAACCTTGCAAATTTTTGCAAGGTGCCTTTCCGTCCCTATTCTGCTTTGAACCAATCCCAGTTCCAACCACCATACAGTCCATATTCAAAATTGTAAAGCCTCGAAAACACTGGACCCACCAACCAATCCAAAAATGGCAGTCCTAGGAACCAAAATAGACTAAGAAACCGGTCTTTCGATTATCAACAGCATAGTCCAAATTGCCTTTGAACCAGGCCTTTGGTTAGGGCTAAACCTAATGGCCATTGAATGGCCCTTAAGCATGAAATAACTAGAGTAGTAGAAAACCTTACCTCTTGAAGCGTGAGCAACGACCCGAGGAAGTTCCACGAACACTTCCTGAACCCAAATCTTTCGACTTCCCGAACCTTCTGGACAAAACCTTGGCGAAACATGGAGTTTATGGTATCCACTCGTAGCCCTCACCGAGTACTCCGACTTTAAACCTTAGCCCGTCATAAACGACTACCTAATCTCTGTAGATCGTAGAGAGAAGTTGGAGCTTCTCTCTCTACACCCTCTCTTCTCAAGCGATGCTGGAAGGGAAAAATCCAATTTCCTCCCTCCTTTGCCCATTTTGTCTAACTTAGCTTAAGTTGGATAAGTGGCTCTTAAAACGCCACATGTCACGCGATCCTCGCTCGGATTCGTTCCTACCCCGAAATAATTTATTTTCGGTTTCGACTTCAAGTTCAATTTATTTTAAATAAACTTAACACAGTTATCCACGCCGAATCAGCTGACCCGATTCTTAGTCCGAACCTTCGTCCGGTAGCGATACTAAATTGTGATGCTGATTGGGGCTACGTGATCGATTAACTATAACCATTAACTTGTGACTATTAAACTTGTTTTATATTAAATGCAAAGGATACACAATACATATACAAGTTCCATATTTAATAATGTTCAACATTTACATTGTTTGCAAAAGAAACAAAAAGACTTATACATTATACCAAAAATCTTAATGGACCCTATTGATGTGTTGACCTCAGCTTCTGATGACGTGGATCGACTCGTACTCTGCTTTCATCTTCTCTGTACCTCTCCGCAGTTGAACACCCGTGCTAAACTTTGCAGCAATTGAGACATAAGCATGGACCTTTTTGTTAAGCGTATCACAAAGCTTATATATATGCATTATATATATATATATATATATCTAAACATATTTCTATAACTTAAATTCCTTATCATTTTATATTCCTATTGTACGTCAAACTTTTTCCCGTTACATGTTCTATGTATTTGGCATATCCTTTACTTGTGCTTTTACGTATTCCCAGTTAAATTACTTCCCTTTGTTCCTATACTTATCATGTCTCTAGTCTAGTTCATCTTTCTGTTCTATGATTTATTGCATTCTTCACTTTCATAATTGTATAATCGTATACTTTCCTGTTATATGCGTTCATTTTGTACTTTTCATATCCTGTTATCCTGTACTATTCATATACTTCATATACATTTGTACATTCTTATTCTATCTATTATATACTTTGTGCTTTTGTATACTTTCTACTTTTTCTTTTATATTCATGTCACCAAATACCTTAGAGAAGCGGATTCGAGGAAATAAGCCAGGTGTACCATTAGAATTACTATCAACTGTGCAGGCAGTGATCTCTGATAATAGGAAGGTATCATCCTTTATGAGACAATGTTATGTCATATGCTATATGTACGAGTACTATCAACTGTCTGAGGCGAGTGATTTCTATCTATTAATGGTGACCCTTGAGAGCTACAGATCAAAGCAGGGATCTATATCATGTCGACAACGGAACTCAATATCTAATCTATGTATCTGTTGCAGCAAGCGTATCTTCCACATAGACATGCCTGTATCCCTCTTACCATGTTCTAAGCGAATGATCAACTTTATTACATTTTACGTATTTTTATATCATAAGCATAGAGCAACCATTGTATCATAATTGCTTATGCATATATACTATCATTACTTTACTGTGTATTAGTTCTCATATCTGTAGTTTCATATTACGGTTCTCATATATCTATATATTATACATAGTCGTATCTTTTTCATTTATTTAGTTCTCCTCTATCTGTATATCCTGCATAAGATACATCTATGCACTCTTGTATTCATATATTCATATATAGCTTTCTATATTCATATCTCTTTATATCATTTCTACATTTCTATCATGATTTATCTATTCTTGTACTTTCTATATTCCTATCATGTAGGCTTTTACTCATTCACATTTTCATATATGTACCTATCATTTATGCAAATGTTTCTCATTCTATGCTTTGTCATCTTTGCTTATCTCTATAAATTATTATCATTTATGCCTTCCTATCATGTGTTCCTAGCACGTTCCATCTTATTCCTTTTGGTATGTCTATCATATACTCATATCATTTACGTATTCCTATCATTTGTTCTTAGCATGTTCTATCTATTCATTTAAGTATATCGATCATATAATCCTATATTCATATCATATTCATGTTTCATGCCTATTACATATGATACTTCATATACTGTAAGTATGATATCCTGAAATCACACACTCATTCATATATTCTTGGTCACTCTACCGTCTATTTACTTAGGAATTGGGTAATCGATCGGATCATCCAAACTAAAGTTATGGCATTTTCATGCCAAACTCGTCAATTTACTGATTACACTAGGGACAGTTTATATTACTCATTTTTTCCAAGGGTTCTATTAAGGTGCTAAGGGTTCTATTCCAACTGGAATCACCCAATTCGAACAGACTCGAATACGTCGAACAACTCGAACTACTCTATGATCAACTGATGCGAGGAGTGAAGCACTGTGGCCACTTTGAGTGAATTTTTGGGCCATAGATTCATAATTTGACGATGTCTATTTCTTTAGGTTTGGTTTTCCTTGAAGTCTATTTTAATAGGCCGCCCAGATCACTCAATTTGGATAAGAAATGAGCAAGTTATGGCCGAATCTGGCCGGTCTAAATTAGGAAGACACACTTGAGGTGTCTTAGAATTTACACCCCTAATGTCTTAGGTACACATTCAGTTACGGAAGGGTGTGCCGGTACACATTCGAGTGTACCGGTACACATGACCCGAAAAAATGTCAAGATATTAATATTTTCTCCCTTTTTTCCATATCTTTGATACCCAATTCAACTCTATACTTCATCTACACTTCAAGACCATTTCAAATTCATCTTGTAATCTCTTTTCTACTCAATTCCTCTTTCAATACTTATCTTCTTTCAACAATTTCTCATGAATTACTCTCCTTCCCACTATTACTTATGGATCTTAACCGCCATAACCTAACATGTAGATTAGTTAGGGTTTATTCTAAACCCTAACTCAATTACTTTCCTTTGAACTATGAATCCATCCTTAAAGAGAGGATTTCATGTGCTTCTTGTACTATTTAAGGTTTTACCAACTTTATTTTTAAGAATTTTAGGGTTAGGAAGAAATCTTAACAAAACACTAGGTTTTTGGGAATAAACTAATGACTATACAAACATGGAGAACCATTCAAAGCATTAAAAGTCCATGTAGTTCCATACCTTTTTGCTTGCTTGAACTTCTCTCCTTCTCTTCTTCTTCTCTTCCTCTTCCTCTTCTTCTTCTTCTCTCTTTTCCTCTTCTCTCTCTCTCTCTACGGTTTGGTCTCTCAAAAATGAGAGACCAGAACACTCTTATCTCATATTTTTGTTAAGGCCATGTTTGGCCATTGTATTTTTAAACCCTTTTCTCATTTTTTGCTCACTTGGTCCCCGTTTCTCTTCTATTTCTATTCCATCTTCTATATTTTGCAGCTAATCCCATAACTTATTAAATTTCTATTTGGCATCCCATCTTTTAATCTTATGACGCCAAGTCCTCAAGTGGTAAAAATTATATTTACCCTTGGCTTTATTAATAATTAAGTGCATGTAATTTTATTTAGAAATTTCCATTTAGCCTAATATACCTAAACAAGTCAGAAAGCGCTAGAATTTGTATTTCGAGCGATACAATTCTCCCTCCTTAAAAAAGAATTTAAATCCTCGAGGAATTCATACTATGCGCTTTATCTATTCTATGTCAAGTCTTTTATTTTCATATCTTTTACATATGACCCTTCTTAGACTTTCTTTTCATTCCTATTCTATATTTCGTGTCTCCACTACTGCATTGTCATCTCTACATGCATCTCAATTATTAAATAGCGGGTGCATACCAGCAATCACATCGGAAGCATCCTACTCCTCCAGAGCCTGCATATCATAAGCTCATGCTGGTGTTGTAGTAGCCGGACAATTCATTGTCCCTAAGGCACTACCTCTTCCTTGTGAACCACTTCGTCCTCTATCCCTATTCCGAGTCTGTGGAGGTACGTTTGATCCTCCTCTACTACTTCCCAATCCTCGCGGACAGTTGATCATCATATCTCAGTGCTCCCGCATCGGAAACAACCCCCTGTTACTAGTCTGCACAAACCATAATGATTTCTATGGCAATGCGGGCATGCATGTCTTTCCTCTTGTCCGGTTGAGATGCCCCGACCATAACCTTGTACCATGTTAGATCCTTGTCTCCTACCCCTTTTAGCTGAACAATAAGCTGGCTCGGCTTGAGACTCTCTGGCTCTTTTACCCTTCTTCTTTTGAGACCGCTTCTTGATTTTACTTATTTGAGACTTTTTCTACTTTCACCAGCATCTTGTACCAATTGACCAAAGAATCCTGCCGGTTGTAGAGTGGTCCACAGGTTCTATATTTCTTGATAGACTCATCACGATCCATCCAATGTCAAGGCCATGTCTTAGCATTATTTTCAGCAAGGTTTCCATTTGGCTTAACTGAAGTACGACTCTCACTTTTGACGGTCAGAAGAATCGGAATCTGGTAGCCCCTTGTTCCTGAGTTTAATGCTTTCATCCCAGCTTCTTCATTTGGTTCGGAGGAAGCTCCATCTATACAAAACACAAGAATATCCACATCAGAGGTCAACACTTTTCTATACGTGTGCATTTCTATTTTTCTATCTTATACTCTATCTAAACTCGCTTCTTAGACTCTATCTATGTTTAGTATCTTATACTCTACCTAGAATAGCTAAACACAAACTACTCGGACGAGCTAAACATGGCTCACGATACCCATAAGCGTCACACCTTCTACGATCGGGCCGTTAAGTACGAACCGGTCCGGTGTGATAGATAATGATGCCCAGGTGGGGCTCGTGATCAGTTAACTATAACCGTGCTTGTGACTATTAAACTTATTTTATGATACGTCACAAGGATGCAAAATACATATCACAGTTCCATATTTAATAGTGTTCAACATTACATTGTTTTCAAAAGAAACAAAGACTTACTCTGATATACCAAAATCTTCAGTGGACCCACACTGTTGATGTGTTGACCTCGATTTGGCGATGACGTGGATCATTTCGTGCTACGCTTTCCTCTTCTCCACGTACTACGGATTGAACAGTGCTAAGCTTTCACGCTTAGTGGGAACATAAGCATGGACAACCACCCATTAAATTATCACAAGCATACATATGCATTATATATATATATATATATATATATATATATATATATATATATATATATATATATATATATCTAAACATATTTCTATAACTTAAATTCCTTATCATTTTATATTCCTATTGCACATCAAACTTTTCTAGATTACATGTTCTATGTATTTGGCATATCCTTCACTTATACTTTTTCTGTATTCCTAATTCGAGTACTTCACCTATTCCTATACTTATCATGTCTCTAGTCTCGTTCATCTTTCTGTTCTATGATTTATTGCATTCTTCACTTTCATAATTGTACTATCATATACTTTCCTGTTATATGCGTTCATTTTGTACTTTTCATATCCTGTTATCCTGTACTATTCATATACTTCATATACATTTGTACATTCTTATTCTATCTATTATATACTTTGTGCTTTTGTATACTTTCTATACTTTTTCTTTTATATTCATGTCTGCAAATACCTTAGAAGCGGATTCAGGAAATAACTGGGTGTACCCGTAGATACTATCACTATACGAGACAGTGATCTCTCTCTGTTAATACCCGAAGGTATCCTTCGTATGCGAGGCGGTGACCTATGTCATATGCTATCGCGCTAGAAGGTACTATCTTTATCTGAGATGTTGATTTCTGTCTATTATGGTGACCCTTTCGGGGCCACCTGATCCAAACGGGATCTATGTCATCGACCCAAACGGGGCCTCGATATCTGTCTATGTATCTGCTGCAACAACTGTATCTTCCCTATAGGCATGCCTATCTATCCCTCTACCAGGTTCTAAGCAGACAATCAGCTTTATTACATTTTCTGTACATATCTCATAAGCATGAATAACTATTGTTATCATAATTGCTTATGCATATATACTATCATTACTTTACTCTATATTAGTTCTCATATTTGTAGTTTCATATTCCGGTTCTCATATATCTATATATTATATATAGTCATATCTTTTTCTATTATTTAGTTTTGTCTATCATATATCATGAATGCATCTATGCACTCTTGTATTCATATATTCATATATAGCTTTCTATATTCATATCTCTTTATATCATTTCTACATTTCTATCATGATTTATCTATTCTTGTACTTTCTATATTCCTATCATGTAGGCTTTTACTCATTCACATTTTCATATATGTACCTATCATTTATGCCAATGTTCTCATTCCTATGCTTTGTCATCTTTTGCTTATCTCTATCGTTATTATCATTTATGTCTTCCTATCATGTGTTCCTAGCACGTTCCATCTTATTCCTTTATGAATGTCTATCATATACTCATATCATTTCACATTATTCCTATCATTTTGTTCTTAGCATGTTTCTATCTATTCATTTAAGTATATCTATCATATAATCCTATATTCATATCCTATTCATGTTTCTTGCCTATTACATATGACACTTCATATACTTGTAAGTATGATATCCCATGAAATCACACCTCATTCATATGTTGTAGTCCTCATAAATATATTTACTTAGAATTGGAATTAATCGATCGGATAAATCGAACTAAAGTTATGGCATTTTCATGCCAAACTCGTCAATTTACTGATTACACTAGGGACAGTTTATATTACTCATTTTTTCCGGGGTCTAAACTTAATATTTGACACTATCTCTTTGTACTCTTTTAAAGTTAAGGTTCTAAGGGTTCTATTCCAACTGGAATCACTCAATTCGGAGCACCGGAACTCAAGATACATCCGAAACAACTCGTACTACTCTATGATCAACCTGATGCAGGAATTGGCTTGCACATAGCCCCACTTTGAGTGAATTTTTGGGCCACTTAGAGTCATAATTTGACGATGTCTATTTCTTTAGGTTTGGTTTTCCTTGAAGTCTATTTTAATTGGCTACTTGAATCACTCATTTCGGCGGATAAAAATGACGATTACGACGAAAATACCAAAAATGAGTGGTGGGAAGAGCGAGCGGGGTGCTCTGGAATTACACCCCTAATGCCGGTACATTCGAGTTGGAAAGTGTGCCGTACACATTCGAGGTGTTCCATTTGAGATATGTTTTGATTTAGCTGCGTACTAATCCTTAGCTGAATTAAAAATGGGTTGTTGTTTCCAGCGGAGATTGGTTGTACTCCATGGTTATTAGACATTGTGATGTTTTAGTTGTCGTTCTTTGTAATCAAAAGCGACGTGTGATGGCGACAGTTTTATTCGGGTTGTATAAATTCTGTGGTTTAATGTTTTGAGATTGTTTATCATTGAAAATAACGTCGAGCGATGATGAAACATGAAGATTACAACGTTTGGCATTTTGCGTTTTTGCCATCATAGCGGTCGCTATCATAGCCGAAATTTTATTCATAGAAAATTTTCGCTATGATAGCGAAAATTATTGTGCATAGTGAAATTCTGCATCCTGTTTTTGTGATCCAAACGACTCCGTTTTGATTAATTCCCCTTTTGCCCTCAATGTAATCATATTATTTAGGTTAGTTTGGTATTTTAGCATGTTTGTGGGGTAGCCATGATATGAACATTTTGTAACCTACCTTTCATTTTTAACGCGGTTTCATTCACATTGTTTTGGTTCGGTTTTCTCTCTTTCTCTCTCTTACAATTTCTAATTGCTGAAACCACACCCCTTTGGGGATGGCGAAGCTCAAGGATGTTATTAAGCACCAAAACCTTGAAGAGGAGGTTTATAGGTATTAGTTGATGTGGGTTTGCAGGTGTTCCTCTGTTTTCATGAAGCAGGTACTGCGTATTTGTGTTTCAAACTTTCAAAACTAGGTTTAAATGCTATTTAATGTATTTTCTTTGGTCCATACTTGGCATGCTTTAGGGTTTAGTGTATTCTTATAGCTATATACGGCTGACATCCAGCTAGATGTCATTCTGACCTTGAGTGAGTTAAATGCTTTATTTTCAGCTACTGATAACATTAAATGCTTTCTCGATAATGCTATGGTTGAATAGGAAGATATTCTTAGGGTTGGTTTTAAAGTTAAACAAAGATCCGGTTTTGCAAATGACTATATGTCATTTTGCTAATCTGAGAAATAACCACAGTGACACCTCCACAACCCACGTCATACCAAACTAGTGACCCAAACTTTAAAGGTCTTCTTTTTGCTTATTTTTTAAATGCTTTGGAGTTAGCTCCGTGACAACAATACATTTTTATGCGAATCCGAAATCCAAATGAAAGCCTCTGTTTTGAATCATTATACAAGTCATTTGTAGACGAAAACCCGTCATGTTCGATCCTAGAGTAGCTATGCTGTGATGGTTACGCTCACGGCGGTAAGGAGCAACAAGTATAAATTTTATTTGATTAAGCAACCACTACTATGGCACGAATTAAGTCCTTAACCTAATACAGTGGTCAGCGAAACTAGGGTAGGTTTTGCAAGTTAAGAGGCCAGCGGTTTTTCAGTTCACTAAAGAAATCTGATGTGCTTGTGTAGTTAAAGGTGGAAGAAAAGGTGTGGTAGAATTCCAACTAATCATTCACTCAACTAGGCATGGAACCAATCTAACATCAATAGAATTTGACAAAGTTTCAATTTTTCAAACTACAGGCTAAGCAAAACCACAAAAAAATGGGTGCAATTTTTGAACAAAATAAGTTGTATAGTATAGCAGCTTCACCAAAAGGAAAACCAGCAAGCCACTAAACATGCCAAAATGGGCTTGCTCAAAAGTAATAACAAAAACATCAATAAATACCACTTCCTTCGCTAACTCTCCCCCCAACCAGATGTCACATTGTCCGTAATGGGGCTTGGATTGGAAAGTTAGAGAAGAAAGTGCTACCTCCTTGATGAGATGTGCTCGTTTTTGGACAGGAGACTTACTTAAACTTTCCATCGGCACCTTATTCCTCCGTTTGAGCTAAATAAACAAGTTAGGAGAAGAAAGAGAGGAAAAAAGTGACCAGTTGAAGAATTTTGAAAATTACACCTTCATATGTTTCAAAATATTCTTTCTGGCTATATTTGGATTATACACTCTACAGAAAGCACCAGCGGTACCAAAAACACCTAAAGCGGGGTTGGATGAAAAAAAGTTATGGTAGCGAAACAAAAAATTGGGCATCAATTTGGGTAGGTTGAAATTCATGAGTTAATTCGCAAACATGCGATTTTTTTTTTTTAATAAATAAAAAAAACAAAAAAAAAATTTTTTATATATATTTTTGAGTGAGAGACAATTTATTTTTTTTTAAATGACCAAAAATAAAAAACATTATATATATATATATATATATATATACAAAAGAACAAAGATGAAACGATATAGTAAAGAAAACCCAGACACTGCTGCTGTGCGGTGCGAGACGATGCGAAATTTCACATGTTGCGAAATTTCACAACCTACGAAAATTCGCAGGTTGCGAAATTTTCTAGGTGAGCAAACTTGACCAAAACTACAAAAATAAACACAATAAAATTTAAAAAAAATGCATAGAAATGAAAATTAATCTAAAAACAAATATTAACTAAAAATTAGAAGAAATCTAAAGAAAATTAAAGAAATCAAAATAAATAAAATAAAACAAGATAAAAAGAAAGGTAAGCAAAAAATTTGGGAGAATATGCTCCCCCAGGCAATTCACTTAAGCCTTTGGGGCTCAGAACTATTGGAGCCCTAAATCAGAAGTTCAGATTGCCCAGATAGAGACCGACACCTGAACCATCCATTATACCATTTTAACACTGCATTGCCAATGTCTTTGGTGTAATGGCATAGAGCTGAATACGATGGCCACTAACTTCACGATGTTTTTTGCATAGCGGTGATGGTGACATGAGCTTTGGGCGGTGCTTTAGGTGTGAATTGTCTTTGCGGGAAGGGTATCTGCTTGGGTTTGGGAGGAGAATTTCTTGGCGATGGGCTGTCTTTGGGTTGGGCAATGGCACTAGGATCCAAACTTATATGGATTGGGTGAAGGGTAAGCCTTTGGTGCTCTTCCCCTGCTCCCTTTCCTTTGCCTCCCCACCTTCCCTTGTTGAGTAGTTCCTCGGGAGCCTCCCAATGGTTCCTTCGTCAATTCACGAGTTGCATTTGAGCTGTTCTTCCCAAATACCTCCTCCTCTAAATTATCCTCCTCTTGATGAACATGTTGTTGGGCAAGCCTTGAAATTGATGTTTGCAAGTTGTCAATTTTATGATCAATTCCACTTTGAAGCCCATCTAATTTATGGTCCAGGAAGTTCTCCATAGTATGGTGCTGGCTTATTTTGGCATTGGATAATATTACGCTCTTCCACAAAGTCACCCACTAACTTGGTAGTCTAGAATTGCTTGTCATTGGGAGATTGTTGTGGTGGTTGAGAAGCACTAAGGTGAAGAGGCATCTTGTGGATGTGGAGGAGGTGCATGCGTGAAGGCACCATGTGAAGTTAAGCTCCTTGTGGAGTTTCTATAGTCCCTCATGGACATGTATGCTCTATGGTTTCTCTCCACAAGGTATTGACTGTACTGCTCTCCGTCTAGGTGTTCAATTTGATCTCAATTCAAGCTGAGTTCAGGTTTTGTGGGAGATTGACTTTGACCAGCCTTCCTCTTAGTTCTAATCCCACTTTGCAGATTCTGCCGTTAAGCAGGTAAACACCCAATGACAGTAATCTCTGAAGCGAAACTAAGATTATGATGGAAATATCTGAGAGAGAAATTCACTAAGGCTTGTGATGAGGATCACCGTGTTCATCGAATCATCCCATTTGCCGACACCATCAAACAACGGCGTCATTTGATTCGTGCCACGATGAGGTGATGCGGAATCAACGATATTTATAACCTAAATTCCTCCTATTAAGTAGCAAGCTACTATAGTATAAATGGCTCTAGGGTCGAACTTCGAGGATGAGTTTTCTTTACTGATGACTAACAATGAGTTCAATTGGTAATTAAATTTGGATTTTGAGTTTTATGTTTCAAGAGGTGTTAGTTTATTCAGTGAAACTAAAATAAGAAAAAAAATGTAAAAATAGAACCTCTTGAAGTGTCAGACCCCTTTGGTTTAGGGTTTTAAGGCAACCAACATGTCCTCCGGGTCCTTTCTAAGCGTTAGGAGGATGACATATAGTCATTTTCCAGACACGATCTTCATTTGGCTTTAAAAACTAAACCCTTAAATTTTCCTTCCTTGAAACATAGCATTCTTGGGCATAAATGTCCACCTTGGTGAACATATCTAAAAACCTACCCCTACGATAACTAATGTGAAACAACTAAGCTGAGATATGATGGATCTAATGATATAGAATCCATTGTAACCAAAGCTTGCAAATACACGTTAGTGACTGGCGTAGCAAGAGATTTAAACTAGATTGAAATAGAGACATAAATACCCATAAATAAGTGCGTTAAAGCAGAGAACCATGAGTTACCTCCAAGCCTAGCCGGCAGCCCTCCTCTTCAGGAGGGAAGGTCTAGCCAGCCATCCTCTGAGTTGTCATCCTCAGAGGAGTGTTTGGTAGTCGAGAAAGGAGAAAAGGAAAGAAAATGGGAGAAAAGGAAGCAGCCAGGAAACTACCGCCTACTGTCTCTTGCCAAAAGTGAAGTGATTGAAAGTTTGTACAGACTGAGGCTTATATAGGTGCTCAGTTTATATGAAATTACCAAACAAACCAAAACCAAAAGCTATTACAAGGGTTAAAATAGGAAGAAACAAAAAATTGTAACAAAAGGCAAGCGTGTAGCTAACGGGGAAATGTGAACAAAGGGTAGGTGAGACGGTGGCGGTAGAGCAATTTCTCAAACGTGCGAAATTTTTGTTGTGCTCCATTTTGTTGCATTTTCTGCTCTTCTTTCCTTTTGGTCTCTGATCTGCAATGCTGAGTTTGACTCGAATTCTTCGTGCTTGGATCGACTCAACAATTTTGGCATAATTAGCTCGCAAAAACTGCAAAATTTGCCACAAAATACGATCAGTAGAATAGTAGGGACCTTAATGTGGAAATCGGGTTAATTAGAATGATTAGTACACAAAAAGCACTCAAAACCTATAATAAATAGTATTCAAAATAGCACTTTTTGGGCACTAATCAGTAGATTTTAGGATTAGTTTCATCGATGTTATTTCAATTGGGTGAGTTTTTATTCCACATCTGAGTCGCTAAATAGTGAAACCCTTATGTTAGGTGATCAAATTCCAATAGAGAACCTCCGAGTCCTCGTCGATGATATCGGACTTTTGGAACTCTTGTGCCCACGTACGCTGGCCGTGCACTTACGAGAAGGGGTTGAGTGTTGATAATACTTTTCATTTGATTTTGAGTACACTTACTTTTTGTTTCATCAGTTTTGAGTGTTACCACATTAACTCCCTTGGCCATATTTTCATAAATACATCATTTAGTTAGTTGCTAGGGACTTTAGTTAGTCTTTGGAAGCCATGTCTGTCCTTCGAGGCATCACAATACACTGTGTACCTCTGTCCCCTTTT
The DNA here is from genome assembly GCA_016808115.1 of Tetrastigma voinierianum. Lineage (NCBI taxonomy): Eukaryota > Viridiplantae > Streptophyta > Magnoliopsida > Vitales > Vitaceae > Tetrastigma > Tetrastigma voinierianum. The sequence goes on along the minus strand of JAEQBH010002868.1, from coordinate 130,247 downwards.
CGGGACTATCAGAATAGGAGCTGTAGTAATCCTCCTTTTCAATTCCTGGAATGCCTTCTCACATAGGTCATTCTACTCTAATTTGACCTCCTCCCAAGTCAATCTCGTCCTTAGGTCGCGACTAATCGAGGAGAGATCCTCGATGAATCTCATGGCCCACACGCTGATACAGAAACTACGTATCTTGAAGTGAGCTTCGACCTCTCTAACTCATAATTGCCTACGACCTTCTCAGGGTCCACGATACATCAAGTTGACCTTCATGTCGAAGAATCTCACCTCGATAAGCAAAACTTCGCGCTCTTGTATTGGCGTACAGTGGAGCTCTCATTCTCACGAGGGGCTGGAGCAATTCAAAAGTGATCCTCATGCTCCTCCTCGGGCAGGAGTTGAAGTCAAGGAATGTCTTCCACAAGATTGAGTGGGAATTATCTAAGTAGGGTTGGAACAATTCCCTATGCATGAGATCCGTGAATCTTTGTTAGACATTCGTCGAGAAGCCAAATGGCATCAACGTGAACTCGAAATACCTTACCGCGTCTAAACGCATCTTGGGGATATCTGTCTCCTAACTCTCAATGGTAAATAAGCCGGTGCGAAGGTCTATCTTGGAGTAGACTTGCGCCCCTCTCAGTTGATCAAACAAATCATTAATCCTCGTTGACGGATACTGATTCTTGATCGTAACCCTGTTCAACTATCGATAGTCAACGTACAGTCAAAGGGTCTTGTCTTTCTTCTTAGCAAACAGAGGCAAGAAGCGCCCGAGGTGGTCTTTCGGTTGGCCAAAACCCTGTCTGATTCTTGATTATATCTTGAGTTCCTACGACTCGGCCAGGTGCCATCTTATGAGAGTCATAAAAATGGGTGACACTGGAGGTGTAACTCAATGAGAAAGTCTATCCTATGTAGATGTCAAGTAGTTCATCTAGAAGACATTCTCATGCTCGCCAAACCACGGTGACGAATCTGTCTCACCTCATCCTCCAGGTAAGAACTTCCAGCTAACCCGTCAAGCTGTCCATTCCATCTAGAGTAAAATTTTTTAACTTCGAGGAGTAGAAACATCATGCTTATCCTTGAAACAAAACAAAGTACCATCACGGGAGTAGGCGGAGTCACCCTCTTACGATCTGTCTGATGGCGACTTGGTGTGTTGTCGACTAGTCCATCCCGAGGATGACATCCAACTCAGGCATGTCCATGACCTTAAGGTGCGGTGGGTAAGTCACGAGATATCTAACTCCACGATCCAAACACTCTCTTATCAGCGTTCACCTTAGTTCGTAGGGGAGAACTCGACCTGTAGCTCTTCGAGGTTTCAACTTCTGGCGAAATCATGCTTTTGCATCTCGGATGTTCGTGCGTCGATCCGCCTCTCTCTCAGCAGTTATTCTTTGTCATGACCATCAAATCCATGTCTTGTAAGTCCCCTGATTTTACCCTGGATGGACAATTTGAACCATCCTCAAACTTTCTCAGTTGGCAATATCACGGCCACATAATCATCCATGAAATGGTAATTCAAAAGAACTTATTATGTTAAACCTTATCATTTATTCTTTGTATTTTAGGTCTAGGAACTCTCGAGCTTTTACATGTCAGGCATGGTAGGAAATACTTGCCGTGAGAGGCTCATGAAACTCTTTCCATGTCATTACCTCCCGAGTTCCTTGAGGCTTTGACTCGATTCCGCCACACTTCAGGATTCACCCTCTAGATGGAATGCAACTAGTTATATCTTAATTGGCATCGGGGTGATCTCCATGCGGCAGCAGAATCTCTCCTTGTCCCAACTAATAGTTCATGTGCGACTACTAATAGACCTCACATCTTGAACTAATCCATTCATTCATTTTCCAAACCATAAGGTTGTGTTCTCTAACCTTGTGCCATCATTACTATATACATCCTATCAATGCCATATATTTCACACAATTTGTAACACACAAACACAAATTATGTTAGAACATAAAACATATAATGCACACCATGCAATGATCTTACCCATGCCCAACAGTCCAAGGTATTCGTATACCTAAATTTTGTTACCAAGTTGTGCTTGTTTTAGGAATTACTTGTGGATAACTACATTCGAGCTCCCTAGGTAATCGTTTACCTAAGCTGTGACACCCCAATTTCCGGAGGTCCCGTTGACTAACCCGTCAACTTTTTGTGGAATTTTATCTTAGTCTTTGTACTTTTACAAATCTTTGTATCTTAGGATCGACACGACTACTAAGTGAACTGGAGATTTGCTAGGCACCCACTGTGATAAAATCCCCTCAGAGACCATTCATTCATATTTAAATCTAAAATATGAGAATAATACACTTAAATATAGTCCGTAAGAGTTTGATCACGACCCTTTTACCATAATTATATACCCGACTATATTGGCAATAGTCCAAACGAATTTAATTACAATTCTGTAATAGAAAATACTTTTTTTTTTAATTTTTATCAAGGCCATGTCGGTCTTCTTCACAATCATGGCCTCGTATGAGCGTTGTTCATCAGTGTCGACCCTATACCTATAAGGGGGTCCCACGACGGGGTGAGCAAAGCCCAATATAGTAAACTCCTACAAGGACATCTACTAAGTGCACATGCAATGCAGGTGTTCATACGATAATACGCATTCGAGTAAAGCAGGCAGGTCTAAACTTGAAATTCCATGCGCATGAATGAGATGTGATCATGCTCATGTCTTGAGTCCTCACCAGAGCTCCCTCACACATGCACCATGCCCAAATGTGAAAAGCTACGTCATTGGTGTTTCACTTGATGACTCTTTTCTGAAAACAAAATATTTTTTTCTTTATAAAAACAAAGCCCATTGGATATACCTCACAATGTCCATTTGATTTAATAAAATCTGTGTGTTTATGCATTTGTGTACCGGATTTTGAGTTCTCCTGGCCGGGGCATGGCGCACCTTTCAACGCTTTTTGGACTTTCATCGTTGGTTGCGTCTAAACTAGTCTGGGTTTTTCACCCAATGGTGTATCTATTCCTTCTTACTATTACCCAACACACGTATTTTTCATGCTATGCAACCATGAGACTCATTTTGGACGTTGCCCTATTACCGAGCTCACCACCCATTCACAAAGAATGATGAATGACCATAACCATGCACACCCAACACAATACGATGTCCCGTGCATGCTGCAATGCAAAAGCGCCCGATACATGTATCATTGCATGTCTGATGAACACTACATGGAACAATTTATATTCCATACTTTATACTAGGTATTATGGATAATTATATCAAATGCACATAATTTACATCCATTCATGCTAATATATTTAAACACCCATATATTAACATTTCAACATGTTATTCAATTTCCAACAATAAAAAAAAAAAAAAAAACACTCCCACCTGAACTAGCCATTCGACCATCACGTCTGACCATGCTCTGAGCCTTAGAAATAATTTGGACTCAGTCCAGAAATTTCAGCTTTTGTTCCGTTTTATTTATTTATTTATTTATTTCAACTTTCAAGACTGACATTAACGGCTATAAATTCAGTCATTAAGCGATCTAGAACTCGGTAGAAAAGCGATTCCACAACAAAAATCCCTACATTTCGATTGTCCGAGCCCCAAAACCGCTGAATCTGAACATTACCCCAAACCGATCTTGTTATCGCAAAACGATCCCAATATTAAAAAGTTCGATCGTGTTGTTTGAACCACCTGTATTTGCAATGTGATAAATAGAACGTTATAGGAGAAAACCCACACTCGGAGCTTAAAGAAAATTTTGGTTGGTGCCGCATAGCTCGTTGCGTGGACCAACTTCAGTTCTCCCAGTCGTGAGAGCTTGACCACGATTGAACTGGGGAGAAAATCTTCTCTTTCCTCTCTCGCGCACCTTTTTCTCTCCTCAAAGCAGTTTTCTTCCCCGACCTTTGATTTTTCCACTTTAGTTTTTTTCTGTTTTTCCTTTCATTTCTTGTTCTTTCTTTTACATTTTTTCTTTTCCTCCTTTTTTGTTTTAAACCCAGTTGTTTTACTCTCTCTGTTTTATTGGTATCCAGTGGGGAAGCTTCTCTCTATTCTTCATTTTCATGGCCATGTGTCTTCACATGGTCCATGTATCGTAATAACCATGTCCATGGACCTGTGCTAAATCTGCTGCATGGCTCTCATGTCATGTTTCCTTCTCCTATGGTGCCATGTGGAAGCCCCTGGTCATGCCATGTGACATCTTTGCCTATCTTGGATGCTGATGCCTCGGCATTGAGTGACCATCTGGGATTGATGAAGTCATTTGGTGTTGATTAGTGAGTTGAATTCGGCGACCGATATTCTTGTCATTCGAAGGTCTAAGATTGGGTTTTCACACCTGCTATTAAAACATTAAAGTTTTGTTGGAAAAAGATTAATTATTAATATTATTATTTTAGTTTAAAATAGACTTTGAGAGTGCTTGGTGGTGTGGTGATTCTCAATAGACTTTTATAGGCTGCTTGGTAAATACTCCTCGAGACTCTTTGATATAGGCGATTGGGCTAAATAAGTCCTAATGTGAAAAGCTACAATATTTTTATTCCTTCTTATTAAAATAAAAAATTTTCCTTTTTAGTCGTCTTTGGGATTTTATTAACTTTATGGCTTATAAATTGTATGAAATCTTGAATTTTTAGTTCTAAATTTTTTTCATATTATATTCATAAAATAATAATAATTGATACAGATTTATATTGTAAATATTTTATTATTTTATCAAATAATATTATTTATGGTTAAAATTTATCTCATTTCCTCTTCATTTATTCTATAAATATGTATTAAAATTAATTCATAAGTCATGAAATATGAAATATTATAATTTTATCTAGTAATATATAATAATATATTATCACCATAAAAATAATATATTTTATGATTATAATAATAATATTTTTTATTTATTAGTATAAAGCAAATAAATGTCTCTTCTTAAATTTATAACAGGCAAGATTTATTTATTTATAGTTAAATAAAAACTTTAGATTTTATTTATCTATTATATATTATTATATTTAGTATATTATGGCCCTTTGTTATTTCAATGTATTTGGATTCTAATCTTTACTTTTGCAAAAGCAATAATTCAATCGGTTATCCTTTATAATTAAATAATTCCAAACCAAACAACCACTCTAGCTATAGTGCCTCATTCCAATACATGCATGGGTTAAGAGCTTAACATAGTAGTAAATTGACATATACTTTGAATTTTCCACTTAATTGTTTTTCTGCAAGGAATGGTGCCACATAAATTTTATTTTGCAATATTTTTTATTCGAACACTTCATTCTGATAATGGTTTGATCGCATATCTTGAAAAAAATATTCATCTTTACCTTTGACCATGTACCAATTATTATAATAAAGCTGCAACCCCAATTTATAAACCATATTTCTAAAACAAAACCTCTGTCATATATCATACCCCAAATTTCAACTGATATATCATAATTTAAGCGTTGTGTATACGATCATATACCAATTGTAGCAAAAATCTAGACATAATCATTAAACAACTAAGTTTGTATGATCGAAAAATGGACCATAGCAGGTTATAGAGGTCCGATTTGGGTGATTCAAAACACTAACATCAAGTTCTTAGATAGAGCCACATTTTCCCTGCAAAATACTAGTCCAAATTCTCACTTTTTCCCATTTGAAAAGTCCAAAAATTGGAGTGGATTTGACCAAAAGCGAGAACGGCACCAGTGGTCACTAAAATCAGACCATAGCAGTTATAGATCATCAATTTAGTTCAAAAAGCCTAACATCAAGTTCTCAGACCCAGGCAGCAGTTTCAACGAAGGATACTAGTCCAAATTCGCCCTTTTTCTAACGAAAATCAGCCCAAAAACTAGACATCATATATAGGAGTCAAAAGCGACACTACCATAATCCATTATTTTTCCAAACAGCCCCTTAGGGAAAAAATGGCCAAACAGCCCCTAGAATGGAAAATAACTTAGTAAGGAAGAGAATCCTACTCTTGAAGCGTGAGCAACATTTGAGGAAGTTCCGTGAACGCTTCCTGGGCGATCTTCTGACTTCTCGGGCATGCGAGCCTTAAGTAAAACTTGGAGTTGCAGTATCCGCGCATAACCCTCATCCAGTACTCAAACTTTTTGTAAATACTCGATCTTAAGTAAGATCATAGAGAAGAGATTGCAGCTTCTCTCTGCATATCTATTCTATCACTCTTAAATGATAAAATAATTATTTCTCACGAATGATCATAACTCTTTTTGTCTATCACCAAGTTGGACATATGTTACTATATTCATCCATGTGTCACGACCATCCGAGGATTAGTTTCTGCCCCAAAACAATTTATTTTGTCCTGATTTAAGTTCAATTTAGTTTAAATGGGATCAATTTAGATTACTACCTGCTCTTAAATCATCTCATAAAAATCTCATCACAGGAGTCACTGCGACGTTTACCTGTGAAAGAATCGACTATCTAAAATTTGACTTAAAAAATTTTGTGTTAACTAAGATTTTGCGAAGAGGCGAATACAATGGTGAAGTCCGTTTCATCATCCGATATCTAGAAAAATTTCTAGGCTTCCCTAAACCATTTTGACAATTTTACTGTTTTTGCCATTTTTCATACAAATAAAAATTTTCTCAGGTTTTACACCAGAAGTTTGGGTTTCTTTAAATTAATAGAATATATTTGAAATTTTCCAGCGCTATCAATTACGTATGGACATTGGTATGGAATTGGTATCATGGGCCTTCAATTTGGTGGAAAGTTTCGCTGTCAGTGGTGAGCGGCCCCTAAAATAGGCGACTAAAACTAAGAGTGAGGCTAGATGGCAGAGGTTGTTTTAAATAATTATAAAAAATATCATGGGTTTCCTCATGGTTTTGGTTAAGAATGAAAGGAGAAAAACAATATAAAGATTTTTAAGGGACATTTGCAAAACTCAAAGTGTGTTTGTAAGTAAAATTGTATTAGAGGTGTAAAATTAATAATATTATTTGGGACTATTCAACTCCTCCTCATTATGATTTGATTATCATGTTATGACATGATTAATGGCATTGATGTATTACTAGATATAGATGATGAGAACATGTTGATGTTGACTTAGAGTGTGATGTACCAAATCAGCCACATGGAGAGGTGCATGTTCTGCAAATATTAATATATTATGAAATATATATATATATATATATATATATATATCTCATGCTCACATAATCTTACAGTGGAGACTAGGCTGGAGCGTCTTTGATGTTGTAGATTAGGTAACATGTGGCGTTGGACCCTCTACCAAAAAAAGCAAAAGCTCAAAAGAAGGATCGAGCCAGGGCTGTAAGTTGCTCTCAATGCTGATCAGTTATTTTAGAGGTGGAAGAAGATCCATCTGCTTAGGGAATGAAGTTTTATGCATATGCTGCGTACCTTTCACTTATGGGGTGGCCTGGTGTTTATAATGGTTGATGTGACAGCACCTGGATTGGATGTTGACACTAAATAGTATGTTTCGTTGGATGAGTGTGCTTTGATAATGTGTTTCTGTGGAGGATAATCTGATATTTCTCCAATTGGGTAGGAATTTTCTTTCCTTATAATGGCCCGATTAATAAAAGGGATAATTGATGAAGCGTGGTGGAAGAATATCTTACTTTCTTGATTGGTGGAGATTGGGTGTTTCCTGTCACGAATTCATGGGAACGCTAGCCTTTGGCGATTGGGCCTCACGTTCAGACTTATGAAAGAGATACCATTAAAGGGAGTCTAATGCGCTAAATCTTGGACCCATTTCCAATCTGTGATTTGGGCATATCTTGACATCTTACTTTTCATAGTAGCCATTCACGTAGATTCCTTGGGGAATCCTGCCTGTTTGTCATTGGTAACAATGGCGGTTTCACTCGATTGTACCGTCTCACGTAGCGCCGGCTGCTAAGAGTCGACATTCAGCCAGTTCGCCCAGGGAATCACGCCACATTTGTCCTTCCGGTAGCAATGTGATTGGCATTCGGTATTATCGTCTCATGTTGCTGCCAAATTGGAGCATTCATAGCCGTTGCCAGAATCCTGCCAGTTGTCGTCGGTAGCAATGTGATTTGGCATTCAATTATTATTGTCACATATGGCTATAAATCGACATTCGGCCAGATTCGCCAGAATCCACCTTACATTTGTCATTCATTAGCAATGTGATTTCGCATTAGACAAATCTGGTTACCTTCATGGCCGAATTCGGTTGGTGATCAAAGTGTCTTGATTAACTCAATGAATACTTTTTCGATAATTTACTTTTATCTTTTTGATAATTTTGTATGGTTCAGTATTTTTGTATACGTCTTGACGGACATTTGAACGATCGTTCAAATGGCCCTCACATAACCTGTATGCTATATACTCATATATGCCTACTCTGCTCTCTCACCTCCTCTATATATCCTCATACTCATATATTTAGTGCCCATTCATAACCGATCCTGATAGCATTTGTCTTCATATCATTTATGTAACAGTGATAAACGTTCAAATAACAATCATTCAATCAATATATATGTGCTTACATATATATTTCTAATTAGCATTCATTCTAGATCCTTAGTCACATTTCAATTCCAATATCCTTTGCGTGATATCTTTCAAGATATACTCAATCTATATACACATTTCATATACTCATTTCGTATACTCGTTTATATACTCATTCACGTATACTCATTTATGTATACTCATTCATGTATTCTATCATCATATATTCTATCTCATTGTATTATCATTCCTTATGCTCATTTATACTCTCGTTCATTTATTGTTATCATTTTCTGGTTATATATGATAATAATAATATCAACCTTTCTCTTCATATGTTCATAAACATATTGCCTCATGTTCACAATCATGTTTCCAGTCGTTTCATTTTCATTTTCCATAATCATTTCATGTTCCTTGAACATCTTTACATTTTCATTTCTACATTTTCCTTGTTTGTCACCTATTATATGGCACTTCTTTCGCGTGAAGTATGATGTATATTAAGAATCACACCTCATTCATATATTCTTATTCCTCTATGTATCCTACTTGCTTGAAGTAGAATATTATCGGATCATCAAGCTAAAATTGTAGCATTTCTGTACCCAAAACTGGTCGAGTTTTACCTGGATTACACTAGAACAGTTCGTATTACTAATTTTTCTGGGATCCTAACTTCATGTTTGACTCTAGGTCATTGTATTCTTTTAAATATAAGGTGCTAAGGGTTCTATTCCAACTGGAATCACCCAATTCAGACAGAAACTCAAGTTACGTCGAGACAACCCGGACTACTCTATGTTCAAGCTGGAACCAGGGTGAAACACACATAAACCCCTCTAGTGAATTTTATACCCACTTGGATCGGTGGCAGTGCTTATTCTTTAAGTTTTATTTCTCCTTGAAGTCTATTTTACGCCAGCCATGGATAAGCAAATCGGATAGAAATTGAGCAAGTTATAGCCAAGCCACAAAACTGATCAAACTGGAAACTTATAACAGATTATTACCGGTACATGTCTAACATGTACCAGTACATATTAATAATGACGAGAACACAATGTGCAAGTACACAAGTTTAAAGTATTTTGTTGTGCAAATGACTTAAGTGCCCAAATGTATGTTCTTTGTTTCCCATATTTCCATATTTTGATACAATCAACTCTACTCTTCAAACACATCAAAAAACGCCACAATTCACCTTGTGTCTCAGCTGTGATTCATCTTTCAATTTCATATGTTCTTCAAATTCTTTGCTGAATTTTACTTCAGCTCCCCTTCTAATATAGGTTATGACCCATCCTCAAACAAAAACATGAATATTAATTAGGGTTTACTCTATTTAACTCATTGCTGCAGTATATGAATCCCATATCAAAAGGAAGATTCATATCCTCTTAATGCCATATAAGGTTTTACTTTCAAAATTTTTGGGTTGAATGAAACCTATTAGGCCTAGGTTTGAGCAAGATAATCATCATCTGAGCCCAAGATCCATCTCAAATCTATGAGTTCGCAATCTAAAGGTGAGTTTCCATACCTTTTTGCTTGATCTTGGCTCCTCCATCTTTTTCCTCTTCCTCTTCTCTTCTCCCCTCCTTCCGTTTTTTCTCCTCCCCAGATGGGGACCAGCTTTGGTCTTTTAAAACCATGTTGCTGGTGATGATGTTGAGTGACAAAATGTCTATTTTAAGTCCCCATTTACATTGATTTAATGTAAAAGGAATAATTAAGATCACGAAATATGAAGAAACTCACCAAATTTGTGCTGTAGAAGTATAAAAGAAAGAGAAGAAAATGCGGTGAAAAAATCGATGGCGTGAGTAAAATGCAAAAAATAAGCGGAAGTGACTCGTAGCCTAACTAATGTGCGGTTTTGGTTTACAGTCGGTTATGGTATGACATCCAGGAAAGTGAAGAACAGTCGGTCGCGACGAGATCTGGATAAACGGTGAGGTTGACGAAACTTAAGTGATTTAATGACCAAAATTAATACTGCGACAAAGGTGGAAATCGTGACGAGAATGCGACTTGAGCTTCACGACCTGTTTGAAGGATGATTTGAGTTAGCGGTGATGTGATAAAGATCGAATCAGCGACATGAGACTTGCTCGATTGAAGAATTTGTAAAGATTGAAGCGGTAATATGGCGTGAGATTGTCGCCGCGACATCAGACGATTGACTTCTCCGGACCATTCAAACTGATGTCGCAACGAAAATCGATGTCGCGTTTCGAAGGACCAAGTTCGAAAAATTTCTGAAGCCATAAAGTAAATATTCGCGACAAAAGATCTGTTGATATGGCGAGGTACCCCGGAGAACAGCTTTGATTAAGACCAGTGAATCGTGACTGATATGCGACGAAGGTTGATCGTCGACATCAGGCGATCAATGGAAGCTTGTAAGTTAAATGGCGTGTGGACGACAAACATGATTCGAAAAAATCATAGTAAAGGCAAGATTGACATCGCGTGATAGTTGATGTGTCCCGATAGCCAGGTATTGTTGAACATAAAGCTGCATTTGAAATCCACAAAAATAGAACATTTATCGACCGCGCGGATTGTGCCGATATCATGAAAACCGGTTGAAACCCTCGGATCTTATGCATTTGATCGTTAAAACGAAGATTGATGTCGCCTTTTGAAGACAAGTTGAATCTTTGCGAGAAGACTTGGTACGAAATTAGCGGCGTGAGATTGATTTGCGATGTGGAAGTACCAGTTGAAGCATGAAATGTCGTGAACTTGGGATGCGGCGTGGTGCAGGAGTCATGACCTCGGGAATCATCGATTTGAAACGCAAGGCATGAAGTGATGTCGCACGACCAGAGATTGATGCCGCTGCGCAGCAAGTTGAATCTTTGCGAAGACGAAAGTTTGAAATCGCGTCGAATTAATCGCCGCGACATCGAGCTCAAGTTGAAAGCTCTGCGAAGACTTAAGGCGTCGCGACGTGAGATCGATCTCGCGACATAGATGATGTCACGACAAGAGTGAAGTCGCGACACGAACATTGTGGCATGGGCTGACCCACTTGAAATCCAAAGCGCGGTGGATTAGATTTGGCGAAACCCTGTAAATGCGGTACCCGACTCATAAAAGTAGCTTGGCGACGGGACGAAGAGGTATGTGGTGGCGAAGGCTCATTTTCTTTATTTTCTTTTAATTTTTTCTTTTCTTTTCTTTTCTTCAATGTTGGTAGTTGAAGTTGAATTGAGATTTGCGTTTTGGCTTTAGTTTTCTTTTGGGGTAAGGATGGCTCGTTTGGCGAGAAGCTAAATCGTAATTCGTTCTTTTCAAGTCTTACGGAATGTTGAAATTAGACAGTTTACCGCAGTTGGCTCCTCGATTTCATAATGCGTTATTAACATGAGTCGGAAGGGATCGTAGTGTATGAGTCCAGTAATTGAGGAACCCGGCTTCCATTAAGTGAACTATTGTGAAATTATCTTTCACCGTAGTTCTTTCGGCCAAATTGCGAATTTCGGTTTATATTTACTTTCGGTTGTAGTTTGTTTTGATCACAGATAGTTCTTACTCTGCAGTATTAAATTGCCTCATTACTCTGATTCAAGGAGGGTCCTGCAGGTGACACGAGAGGTGAGCAAATGGGAGTTATGAACATTCTTTAGGAAGGTATATTAACTTGCCATTGGGGATCTAATGAACTCATGAGTTGCACTTGATAAATCCTCTTCTCACTTGAAATCGAGAATGAGTTGAATGAGTTATCCAATTTAAGCAATGGAGAGTTCACCTCAATTCGAATAGTGAAGCCAATCCCGTGTTACATTTAAGATCTAATCAAGAGGGTGATCTATTCTAATTTGAGGAAAAACAACACAAGAGTTGTATATCATGGTAGGCAACGGGAGTTAAGGTTCTGAGTCCATAAAATGGGTATGAAGTATTGCAAGAAAAATACCCGGATGTAGAGTCTGTTAAAAATGATTATCTAAATTCACTGTGGCCAGGGATCAGGTAAGATTAGATAATGAAATGTATGTGGAGAGATCAGTTTGTACTACTCGCGTAGCAGACATATTTTAAAACGCAAACCGCAATAAAATTAACGATATTAAATAACGAAATTGATGTACAGTGATCTTAATGTACTCTAGCGTCATTGTTAAATTATCCATTTTGAGCTGTAACTATTGATTTGATTTATTATTTATTATTTTGTTCTGATTTGTTCGATTTGTTCATTCTTATTATCTCCATTGTATGATTTCCACCACACGCGAAGCCACCACAAGGTGGAGACCGCAATCTCACTTTTCTGATCGAAATGGTACATGGGCGATGGTGGGTGGTGATACAGATTTTACGGGATCTCGGCGGGATGATGGACTTGATCATTGTGTGCGTGGCCTTTGTGCGCCACGATATATTAGGCGAAACCAATATTGAGAAAAAATGATTTAATACCAGGAGATTCTTTTGGTTGGTTGTATAAGTTTTGATGGTGTTAAGGACTAGACAATAGTCATGGTACTCCTTTGTCAGCCAGTGTCTGTTTTAGATCAGTTATAGAAGTTTTACCCCACCCTTTCACATAAGATTGATGTCGACAGCATGAAACCGGAGTTGAAGCATGCGGATCAGGCGATGTCAGCGACAAAGAGATTGATGCTCGCGACACGAAGACAAGTTAAATCTTTGCGAAGACTTGAAATTTGGGTGGCGGCGTGAGATGACTTAGCGACATCGGGAATCATCAGTTAAGAACGCAAAGGCATGAAGTGATGTCGCGACAGAGATTTATGGCGACGCCGAAGGACAAGTTGAAGAAGGCTGCGAGAGCTTAAGGCGTCATCGCGATAAATGAGATCCCGATCATCGCGACGCGGATGATGTAGCTAAAGGAGTTAATCGCGACTGAACCATGCCACGACCAACCCGCTTGGAAATCCCAAAATACGTGGGTTAAATTTTAGCTAGAAATCCTATAATAAACTGCCGACTCGTAAAGTAAGCAGCGACACGAACCCGAGGTATGGGTGGTGAAGGCTCATTTTCTTCATTTTCTTTTAATTTTTTCTTTTCTTTTCTTCCAATGTTGATAGTTAGAGATTATATTAGATTTATCGTTTTCGCTTTTGTTTTATTTTATGGAAATGGATGTTATCATTTTGAAGCGGAAATTTGAATCTGAATTCAATTCTTTTCAAATTACCACAGAATGTTAAAGTTCGAGACAAATTAAGGTCGGCTCCTCCGAGTTCATATGCGATTATTCTTATGATCGGAGGAATACGTAGTGTGTAATTCGAGTAATTGAGGAACCCGGCTTCCATTAAGTGAATGCTGTGTTGAAGTATCTCGTAGTTCTTTTTCCAGCAAGTGCAATTTCGATTTATAGATTTGCTTTGGGTTATGGGTTTAATGTTTTGATGCGAATATCGGTTTCTTATGCAGTATTAAGAATTGCCTCATTGCTACGATTTCAAGGAGGTCCTCTGGTGACACGAGATGACCATCTGGGGTTATGAACATTTCTTTGAAATTATAATGCTTGCTAATTAAGATCTAATGACTGTGAGGTTTACTTGATAAATCCTCTTCTCACTTGAAAGATAAGAATAGTTGAATGAGTTATCAATTTAAACAAGCGAGAGTTCACCTCAGTCGAATAGTGAAGCCAATCCCGTGGGCGAGATCTAATGTAGGGAGGTGATCCTTCTAATTTAAAAGGAAAAACAACCTGGAAGTTAAATATCATCTTGCGGCCGAATAAGCGGATTCTCAGTTCAGTCTCAATGAATGATGTTGCAGAAAATGCCGGTAAGAGTCTGTTCAAAAATGTGATTAATCTGATTCTGTGTTGAGATGATCAGATGAGTCAGATAATGATGTAAATTGTGGAAGATCCATTTATGCTACTAATAAGTGTTGGACGATTGCAAAGGCTTCAAATCTACGAGCAAGAATTAACGTTATTGACCGACCAGTTGATCTTTACAATGCGTTGATCTTGTGGTATATCTAACGATCAGTGGTGTCATTTAATTTTCTGCCCTTCTTGTTATTATTGTTCTTTGGAGCTCTGGTTGTGCGTTGTTTCGTTCTTTTCGTTATATCAGTGTATGATTGACTGTGACTGCAGATTTATCCTTTATAGTCAATAATGTATAGACTTGATGATGGGATGAATTGATCTAGATTCTTGAGGATCTCTGTGGGATGTTATCACAGTTATAAATCAATTATTCACCATGAATATCTTTACAATATATTAGACTAATTAATATTGAAAAAATGGTTTAATCTGGGATTCTTTTTAGTTGTTTAACAAGTTTTATGCGTTCTGAGGACTAGACAATAGTCCTTAGTATTGTGTGGTGTAGCAATGTTTTGGTCCGGTTAACGATATCTTAATGCTCATTTATCCTATATTTTGATTCATTTTCAGTGTTTTGTCATTAATAAAGTGCTATTATCTGGAACAACGCGCGTTAAGTCCAATCGCGTTGATTACATTTGAAATTGATGGAAAAAACTACGGAAGCGGCTGATAATTTTGACATTTTTCAAGATATCATATATGAACTCAGTTGATAGATTTGATTAAACTGAGCTTTCCGAGATACAAAACACAAGTGGGGTTGAGATCAAATCATGGGTGTAGAGTTCAAACTGAAGAAAATCAACCAACATTTAGCACCTTCAACGGAAGGCTGCTATGTTTGTTTTCAAAAATCATGATATATTTATCAATTCATATATGGATGATTCTGCGCTGAATCAACGGCATTTTAAAACACTATTAGTTGGTGACCAGTTATGACCGCCAGGTTGCGGAACCGCGAAATTGCGACAACGTGCGACGTTGGGCTCCGCGTCACGGCGTTCCGAAGCTGAAAACGACGTGCGATTGCCAAAACGAAAAAAATTCGGCGTGTCGAAGTCGATGCGGATGGATTTTAACCATTTGAAGCCATAATGATTTAAAAACAAAGCCGCCGGGATCACCGATCAGAAGGGCGATTTGAACAGTTTTGGACGTTTTGAAAGCCCTCTGCGGGCAAACACCTAGACGCATCTTGAAGAAAGCGAGAGAAAGAAGAAGATTGAAGAAAAAGAGAAATCGAGGCTTTCATCAAAATCATTGTTTTAAATCTCTCTTTCTCTTTCTTTGATGGTTTCTTCTGCCAGAATGTTCTAGTTTGATTAGGTTTTGTCAAGACCTATTTGCACTTTGTATGATTGATTTAATTTTCATTTTATTAATGTAATGCGATTTTTTGTCGACGCTGTTTTACCGTAAATTATCGTAAAGTTGTAACTTTGGCGTGCATTATAAAGTGCGAGATCGAGATGATGACTCTCGGGGACCATGAATCAAAACAGCAATTCGATCGGTGTGAAATACAGAATATCCGGTTCCATTTCGCGGCGTGGTTTATACGTTTGGCGTTTGATTAGGTCAAAAATGGGGATGCGATACCCATGGCGAGGACCGAGGATCTCATCACCGAAATATCTTCAAACATGATCAACCCAGCTAAATCAAATCATAAATCGATAAATAATAACGTTGGATTCATTAATCAAAGACCGGCGATTAGAAGACGAACCTAGTTATGATGGTGATTTGGCAATATTATGGATCGTTTCGCATTATTCAGTTATTGATTTTGAATTGAATAACATTAAAGCGTAGACTCGTTTATCTCTTTTACCAGTGATTAAATCATCATGCCCGGTGCCTATGTTGCGGCGACGCCAGGCTTTGATGTTTGTTTGTGTTTTGACTGTCAGTTTTGGCGCGGTGCGAGATAGTTTAATTGATGCAAATTATGACCAGATATTACTGCGAAATTTTGTCCGCACGTTGTTTCCATCTTTGCAAATGTTTGACCGATTAGTTTTTCCGGTGTTATGTTCATTGATATGGTTTAAATGGTAGTGACGTGGATCTCATTAACCGCTTTTGTTGATCTGACGAAGAACCCTGCGGTCACGTAAACGAAACGAACGATTAATCGTCTTAAATAAAACAGATCTTGGCGTTGGCGAATTTGAATATGAAGGCGATGAATCTTGAAGAATCACACAGACGTTATCAGTGGATGATCTTTCGTACTCTGAATGATTCGTTCCACGGCGGTTATTGGGCAAACTGGGCGATACGTTCGTAACGATTTTAGATTCGGTGGTCAGTGCGGAATGCGGAAATATCTTTGTTCCGTGGACTGCCGCGAAGACACCGATATGCCATTCATTAACTCGGTTGACCCTGTCCGTCTGGCGGAGTTCTTGGAAGAAGCTCTCTAAGTTCGGTTGTTTCCCGCTTTCACTCGGGTTGGTAAACATTGGCTAACCCGATCGACCGCGATTCCATTACGCGGTGATGGAATGACGGCGTTGCAAATTCCCTGACCAAGTTCTTCCACAGCCGAAGGTACTGTGTTGCGAGAGATTAACTGCGTTTGGCGGACGTTCCGAGAGGAGAACCCGCAGAAGCGTCGGAACGATTACCGTTCCATTAGCGGTACACCGTGACGGATGGATTTGGAGTCCACACCTTCTACAATGGTGCGAAAATGCAATAGAACAATTGGCCGGTCTTCGTTTGAACGCTGTGGAAAACCAAAGCCAAACGCGAAATCTTCGAAGGTGCTGCGTTAACTCGTCGATAGCCTGTTTTGTAAACACGATTGGTGGCACTGAGATAATGAGGTCCTCAATAATCACGGTGAATCCTTAACTAACGCGGTGACTGCGATTAAAACCGGCGACCAGGAGCGCGGCGCATTCGAACCATGGCGGGGTATAGCAGATGTCTTGAAGGTGGTTAGCTGGCAGCGCGAATGCGGTGAAACCTCAGATCGAGCAAGCCAGTGGTATTGTCGGGTTTAATGAATCAATCGGCGGCAAGGATATATGGAAGCAGTTCATCGAAGATCAAGTGGTTGGGGGTGGTAATAATCGAGAACGGAATGATGAGCAGTCGAGGATATGGGTGGCTGAATGATAAGAACAATCGTTATCGAAGCCAAAGACTTCGTGACCACAGGAAAAAAGTTAGTTTTAGAACAAGCTCTTGCGCGATGTTCACTTCCCACTGCCTTTATAGATGAGACTACTAAGCAAAACATCGATAACAACCGATTGAACAAATCGGCAAGCGCGATTAAAAAAATTTTGGAGTTCAAATGAGCGGTAACAATCTGTTGGCAAAGAAAAAGGCCGAGATCAGTATAAGCAATTGAGATAACCCTAGGCGAAATAGTCTTTGCAAGGCCATCACTCTAAAAATTGGAAGAAAATTGGAAAACTTGAGGGCCACAGCCCGGTGATACGAGAACTAGAAAATAAAGGGCATGATCGGGTCATTCTCAAGACCGGATCTAAGCAAAACAGCCATGAATCAGGCAGTCAAGGATAACGTTAGGGATAGAGACCAAACTTGATTAAATGATGTTGCAGAGCATGTTCCTATCCCCAAGATTGAAAATTCAGTTAAACGATTTTCATAAAAAGTTTCTTGATATCTTCAGAAACTACATGTTAACTCTACTTTGGAAGCATTAGAGAATATGCCAGAGTTATGTGAAATTCATGAAAAAGATCTTGTGACCAAAGAAAAGTGGAAGAGTATGGGACCATGCCTCTTGAGAATCGATTGCATCATAGCTTCCTCAACTGGATGGATGTTCCTATCATAGATTTTCTATAGAATGAATATCTGGAAAAGCCTGACTTGAATTTAGCATCAACTTGATGCCACTTTCGATGTTAGAAGACTAAGTTGGGGGAACCATCAGCTACAATCAACTGCAGCTTGCAGATAGGTCCTTCCATATCTCAGGGGCATAATCAAAAAATGTGTGTAAGATTAGCAAATTGTGTACAAACGGACTTTGTCATTGGACATGGAGGAAGGCGACTCGGGTGGTCTGACCGCGGCACCTGGCCACGGAAAACAATCGTATGCAGAAGGTGAACTCCTTCCATTTATTATTCAGTAGAATAAGGAGGCGGATCACTTTGCATGTCTTCCAACCACGAAAGCACCGGATAGCGATCAAATGAAGATATCTCGCAACTAGATGAAGTTTGCGAGGCGTCTTAACAACGAACCTCAGCGATAAGCCTGTTCTACCCGCAGAGAGAAAGACAAGCGAGATGGGAAGAGTTGATCGGAAGAATGCCACCTTGAGCATTGGAGTGTGAGCGATATAAAGGGAGATATAAACGACCAGTTCTTCAAACGTCTGCGTTGAAGTTAGGAGTTGAGTAATTCGCGACGTCGTTCATGGCACTTCTTGGGAGCGGCCCAGAGTGTTTCTTAAACTTTTCCGTTTCTTGGTTCAATTCTGTTATTGATTTTCATGTCTCTTCTAGCTTTCTTAAATGTCAGTGTTCCTACTTGTTGCCCGTTTATTTCGACCATGAGAATGCGACTAAATTAGGAAGATTAGTTCAGGGTGCATTACAGGTGTAGGTCACGTGAGTGGGGAGGGTTTTCACGATCAAGATCATCAATGTGTAACAAAGCTATTGATCCATAGCTTCTACGTCACGTCGCGGCGTGGACCTCCCACGTCGCGACGTCAGGTGTATCCTCTGTCCGCGTCGCGGCGTGGGTTTCCTCACGTCAGCGGCGTCAGGTGAAACCCCTCGCATCCGTTGGCGTGGATCCTGCGTGGCGGCGTCATGTTGCTGTCATCTCTCTATCAAAATTGACCTTGGTTCCTCCGCGTCGCGATGTGGTTTTCAGCAATGACTCTATATCGATCGTAAGCGATGAAATCTCAAAC
Source organism: Tetrastigma voinierianum (assembly GCA_016808115.1). NCBI lineage: Eukaryota > Viridiplantae > Streptophyta > Magnoliopsida > Vitales > Vitaceae > Tetrastigma > Tetrastigma voinierianum. The sequence goes on along the minus strand of JAEQBH010002868.1, from coordinate 110,939 downwards.
GTCGCGGCGTTGTTCATTTCACTCTTTAATCACGTCAGCGACGTTACCCGCAACGTCGCGACGTTGCCTGTTTAAGGCGAGCAGTTCATTTGCCTTACTCGCTTCGTCATTAGCCGGCTTCAACCTATCTTGTACCTCTCTGCTTTCATGCCGCGAGCTCTCACATCCTACCAGCCGTGGAGTTTTAATATACTCGCCTTCCATTAGCCGCAGCAGTATCGACTCTTCTACATTAATAAAAGTCATATGGCATTTCCTACCACATTCCTTGCTCAAGTCTGTGCCAAGGCATCAAGTTAGTCTGGGGTCTCTTAGATTCTATTTTGGGTTTTGTTAAGTCCTATTCTAGGAGTTTTATGGTCATGTGATTAGTTTTACTTTACTTGTAGTTTTGGATTCCGTTTAGTTGCACACTAGGTGTTTTTGCTTTTGTCACAAGTCGGTGGGTGTGGTTTGCGTTACTGCAAGTGTCGTTTTGAGTCAATATGTGCCGGAGGCGAAGTGCACACCCAGTCGGCCAATGAGGACCGACTCCACTTCGCGAATCATCTGCGTGGGTGGGTCGAGTGCACGCTGTGTTGGCGTCATTTTGCAAACGATCTTATCAGAGAGGTTTTGCCGCGATAACTTCCAACAAAGACAATTGGCTAAGGGATCGCGTGCCTTATGCCAAACCCACCCTCATCCATGTGATAAAAGTGTGGTGTTGCGGACTCGCCAATCTGTATCCTCTTGAAGAGTCGAGGTCGGGAAGATAAATGGTGCGACGGTCGCGGTCGATCAATGAACTATTACAATCTAGAGCATGTCGCCGGGCAGTTAATGACTCGCGGCTTCCTAAACTACCGCAGGGTTATCTTGCCATATTGGCGTTGGTGGGATAGTGGAAAATCAATAGTCGTGCGGTCAATTTGACCGGCTGTTTGGCCTTCATTCTGGCACCATGGCATCCGCGATGCGTCATAATTAGGCGATAGGCGTGGCATGAAGTATTTGCCAGTGAGGCGTGCTCAAACGCTACCATCGCGCGGGTATACGCGATGTTGAAGCGATTCGCCAGGTGCCATCTTTCCTGCCGGATGAATGTTTGGACGCCATGCTGATCTGGCGCGAAACAGCGGTGCCCTTGGGCGACGACGCGGCGCTGCGTAAACGCTATCGCGCGGAAGCCGGGCCGCAATGCGCGGCACGAGAGCCTCGATTAGGTCGCGGGCCTGGGCGAGATGAGCTTTATGATGTCGAGCTCGTTATAGATCACGGCGATCCCAGGAGCGTATTGGCCGATCTCGTCGGCGGCTCCACCACCACTCGGCGGCCACGGGTGTGACTCCTCCGATCCTTGGACCTTGAGGGGCGGTGCTCTCACCGACGCTTTAGCGCATTATAGGATGAGACCAGAGACACGGCGTCCTCGTCACCACGGGACTTCACGGGAGGCGCAATCGCGACTCTCGTGCGTTTTAACATATGACCACCATTTTGCGGCGGCGAACCTTCTGATTGGTCGCGCGATCGACGCCACGCATCCTGCCTCACCTGGCGGTGATCTGGGGAGTACCATCCCCGCACCTCTTTTGTTTTTATTTCTTGCCCGTGGGAACACTGGCTATTTTGTTTGGACGAAATTAGCCAGTGATCGTGTTTCATTTGTTTAGTTACGTTTGTTTTTAGTGTTTTATAGTCAAACTTTTGTTTTTATAGTGCTTTTATTTTGTTATTTAAACATAGTTAATTTCCTATTTAGTTCATGTTTAGTTGATACGATCATGTATGGTCGTTTGATTTCTGCGTTTGTGTTAGGTAAATCTTATATTCATGTTAATCATTTGTGTACCATGTTAAAAATGAGGATCACTTTTGGAATTTGAATGATTAACATGAATGTTCAAATGCATCTGATGTTTTGATCTCTGCTCGTAATTAGGTTGAATAGATGGGAAAGGGTTAGTGAACCAATCCACAGGTAGTCAAGACACCAATTCTCGAATTACATCCTCACTGTGACCTTGAGGAGTAACATGTGTGAATATTAACTCATGTAGTTGACTAACCTTGGAGGCCAGACATTTTAAGTGATACGGACATGATAAAAGGATTGCCATCAGGCCCCAAACAAAAATAAAACAATGAAAGGATGTGAAAAAGAAAAGACAAATGACAAAAATAGATGTCTGCATAAGAATGGCGGAGGATCAATACAATGGATCCAGTTTGATCTGGAAAGAGGGCTGTCAAAGCCTGTTCTTACTTTGGGCCAATTTTGGCGTGAGTCGTGTAGCTTCATTTGCCCGTAATCAGACGGAAGATGGATCATTCAACAAACTTCAGAACGCCAGTTTACAGTTAGAGTGTTAAAGTCAAAAAAGTTTGAAAATTTTAATACGTTTTATAAACTGGTGAAATATAATGGATCCCATCAGAACATATTCTCAAACTTCTTGGCACTGGTTTTCTTACATTTATTTAAATGCATTAGGAAGTTTCGTATTTAATTAAAGTGAATAAATTAGTTGCATTCCTATCTTTTTCTAGTTAACTTCTTCAAATAGGTGAAATTTTGACTCAAAGTTTGGGGTGTCGAACTTCAGACATAGGTCATTCTTATTATAAGCACATAGGGGCTTTGGGAAAGGCTGTTGGTGCCATGGATTTGATGTAGTCACTTCTACCTATTTCAACAGCAGGTTTCTAAAGTGAACATATATCACATCCTGTGAACTCGAGCAAAACAGCGGCCAGTGTAGTCAGGTCCAGTTGATCATCTGCGACATGTTTGGCAGTTCTTAGTGTTAGTTTTTAGTAGGTAGGATATATTAATACGGTCTAGAGTTCATTGCTTGGCAGGGACAAGCAGAGAAATGAGTTTGGGAAGGGTGTGATGAGTATCTTAAATCTCATTTTATCCTATCGCTTTAGTTATTTTTTCTAATGTTTTTTTAATATTGAAATAAGTGCCCTAATGCTCTAAAGTTCATGCTTGATCAGGTCATCCATTTAGTGGAATTGTGCAAAATTGGTGGAAAACTACTAAACGGCTGCTGGTTTTGACGTTTTCAGATATCGTATCGAAATAATTGACAGATTATATGTATGATTCTCGACTTCAAGGCTTCCAGGGGATACAAGGCGGTGGAGTTCAAACCAGGATCTGGGTTCGGGCGGAAGATCAGCGAAACATTGCGGCACCTTCGGTAGGAGGCTGCTGTGTTTTGACGTTTCGAAATCCATATGAGCTCATATTGCATCAAATCATATATGGATAGATTCTACACTTCAAGATCTTTCGCGGTACCAGGCTTGCCTGATAAGTTCAGTATACGACGAGGATTACGACCTTCACGAGAGTTGGGCAAAAAACGAGGACTGCGGCAACGTCGCGACGTTGAGAACCAACGTCGCGGCTGCGACTAAAGAAGACGACATGCTTCAGCGTTGCCAAATGTTGATAATGTAGGTCAGTGGATTGGATTTTAATGACTGGGCCATAATGGAATTTAAAGCAGACCACTTCAGGGATCGATGGGGAGGCGGTGCTGACGGTTTTGGGCGTTTGAAAGCCCTCTCTTTGGCGTTAGAAACACCCTAGGGCACACATCTTGGGGAAAGAACTGAAGATTGAAGGAGGGGTGGGGCTTTCCTCAAATCGTTTATTTTCATCCTCTCTTTTTGCGTGGTTTTTCTTCCACATAGGATGTTCGGTTTCGTTCTAAGGTTTTGTCAAAACCTAAAGCTGCACTTATGCGGATTAGTTTAATTTTCATTTTACTGTCGCATAAATGATTTTATATTGCTTGCCATTTCTGCCAATATTACATGTTGGGGTTTGGCCAGCACGTACCATTCTTGCTGGGATGCGAGATCGAAGATAATGGCTGCTAGGGACGAATAAAGCAACAATTAGTGTCGGGAATAGAGATGTCTCGGAGTTAACTGTGGCATTAGGAGTTTATACATTTAAGCGACTTTTGGTCGAGGTCAAGGCGGAGATGCAATGCACCCCATGTGAGATGACGGATATATCTCGAGAGAGAATATCTTGTAGGCATAATCGACCCGCTGGCGTAAATCATATGAAATATTAAATAAATAACTTATTTAGGTTAAAATTCATCAAAGTGTGGCGGTGAAGGCGAAGCCTAGTTTTCGCGATTGATTGATTTAGCAAATAATATAGGATTGAACTCTTTTATTAATACAAAGATTCATTACGATTTTAGGTCGATATCATATTTAAAAAGCGTAAAGTGATGCTGCATCTCGTGTGGATGAATATCGTGCCAGGTACTCTATTATGGTGACTGTGTGCACCACTTGCCTAAAGCGTACCCACATTATACACTAATTTATTTATCCTTTAAGGCCTTGTTTGGCTATCAAAACCCATTTTTTGGAGTTACCAGTTCGTAATTGCTTTTAAATATTAACTCTTCAGCTATTTATTTAAGTTTCCTTTATTTCATTTCTCAAACTCATCCAATTCATGTCTTTTAGGCCTTTTTGGACAAATTACAATTTTGACCTTAAGTTTTGTAACTTTAGGGTCTCTCGTTTCCTATATTGCCACATTTAACTCACAAACGATTAGTGTAGCACCAACTCTGTATTATGTCGGCGACTAGGTATATTACTGAGGTGTTACATAAGGAATGAAGAATTAAACATTTTTAGTTTCAATCTTTATCTGACGATAATGAAATGCAGATCAGATATCACGACACCAAAATCTCTTCAATACAAATAAAAATATGCTCTAAAACTACTCTAAGATCTACTAAAAATCAAAATCTATGGCAAAGCTAAAAAAACCGGTAGTTTAGAGAGAGAAACCCCATGAGAGGTGTTCTCCCACCTTCCCATTGCCCTAAAAACATAAAAAACAAGTATTTATAGTCCTAGGGTGAAATGGGCTTGAAAACAGGCCAAAATATCAATTATTGGCTTTTTCTGGTTTTTTCTAGCGGTTTTGTCGCGATAGAGTTTTTTATCTGTTACGACAGAGTTTTCTCTATCACGATAGAGTTTTCTCTATTGCGAAAGATTTTGATCTGTGCGACAGAAAACTTTGTCGCGACAGAGTTTGCTCTGTGAAACAAAAAACTTTGTCACGATAGAGTTTTCTCTATGTGGCTCAGGTTTTCTTTATCCAACTTGTCGGGACCATAACTTCTTTGTTTTAACTTGGATTTGGGCTTGTGAGGTGTGGTTGGAAAGCTCTTTGAATGTAGAATGTAACCATGAGTAGATTTGAACCATTTGATGCTCTAGATGATACATAAAAATTGATCTTCTCAATGACACACTGTGAGACATCCGGTTAAATATCTTTTTGGAAACATTTTGCATATTTTCTTCCTAAATCACTTGCTTTCCATAACAAATCATGAAAAACCAAGTTTAGAGGAAATATTATGAGTTTTACATAAGTATGGATATAAAATACTCAAAATAGCATGTGAAATGAACTCAAAACATAGTTGAGTTTACCTCGTGCTCGTGGAAGCATGATGTGGGTGATAGTCGGCCAGACTCGAGTCGGCTATTTTGCTCTGCACGTGCGGGTGGCCTTCACATTGGAGAAGTACATTTGGTTATACTTTGAGAGATTGTCGATTACATGGGTGTCAATCTATATTATGGTAAGGATCCTAGGTTCATTCTTTGGAAGAGTTTCTAGAAAGCCATGAACACGGTTGATGATGAGCACTACTTTTCTCATCCCACAGGCGACGACCCGATCGGAGAGGACTATACAAGTTTTTAGATCTTCTAGCGACATATGTCACCGGATCATGGGTAGGCTGGGAAAAGCATTTACCACGGTAGGTTAATAACACCTCAGAGTTTATCCCGAGTGTCCCGCGAGGGTATTCCATGTCTCGATGCTCTGAAATTTACACACCGTATCAGCTCATGTGGTGGATTGAAATGACTAGTTGTTGATGCGGATGTGGTAGCCGAGGAGGGACGGTCATTATTACGGATAGCCAGACGAGGTTTTGCGGCATGAGCGTGAGGTTAGTAAGGTGTTATACGTTGGGCCAGAAGTTGGGGCAACATGGGAACGTGAGGACATGATGCATGCCACTATCCTTTCTTGTTTAAGGATGAAGTGCGTGGTTTAATCATTTAGGTGATTAAATGACAGTTTATATGCATGTGTTGTATGTATATGTGTGTAATGTAAATTTCTAGGACAAATTTTTAGGAGAATGTAAAACTTGAAAATAATAATAATAATAATAATTCAATTTTTCGAAAAAATGGAAAAAGAAAGCATTAATTTGTAGCAATATTACAGGTGGAAAACCTAGAATTTTTCTAGATCTCAGATGATGAAACGGACTTCACCTTTGAATTCGTCTCGCAAAATCTAGTTACCTAGTCGAATTTCATTGATTTCCGAGATGGTCGAAATTTCACGTTTTTCAAGGCATTGGGTGTCTGGTGACAGTAGAGTTTTGGTGCTAGATGTGTGGCAGCACTATCAGGGTCCTATTGACAACCCATCAACCCGTGGAATACTCGTGGATGTTGAGTAACTCGACACCACACCATCGTGTGTCCTTTTCCGGGACCCATGATTTAACGAAAATCAGGCAGAGTCTCCTTTGTATGAGGAGCTATACCCAAAATACAACCTATACAATTACATGGCAACATGGCCTAATATTACATAACGACCACACCGGGTCCACATACGAGTAAAAATGGCCCGTGAATACATTTTATCCATACTCGAAAACATATAAGCACATGACTATAAAACCATAGTCCATAAGGTTTAAATTACATCACTCTTATACAATACAACTTATATATATTCACAAAATATATCAAAACCCTGTCAGGCTTTCTTCTCGATCAGGCTCTAAGGGTGTGGATCCGCTAGTAATTAATCACTTTGAAATGTGGTCCCACGACGGGGTGAGCAAAGCCGAGTAGTGATAATCTTCTACAAGACCTCCCCACCTAAGTGCACATGCAATGGTCGCACAATCAAACACACATCCAAATGCAACATACCATGTCTACGAATGTCTAGAAATACCATGAATGAGACTCGACTCACCATGCCCCATGTCACAGAGCCTCATTAAACCATCACTCAAATATTTCATTGAGTATATCGAGTCACTCTGAAACCATCACTATGCATACCCCGTGCTGACAAGATCCTTGTTATTACCCGATGACCCATGTATCGAGCCGCTGCAGAACAATTTAGTACCAATCACCCAGTGCTGATAGGCGGCCAGTGTTCCCAGTCCGGCTCTATCCACCGGCCGAGTCTATGTGATAAACATGGTCGTGTGTCTTCTTTGGGCAATAGAACTTTTTGGCTCACGCGGGTCTCTTAAACCTAGACATAAATTTTCGGATCACACCGCAGGTCTCTTACATCCATGTTCCAGGCTTTTCACCTGAGGGGGTTAATGGTCCCCTTCTTGCTCTTCCCAACACACATTAATTACATTTCTTTTTATGTTTTAAACCGTGAGACATGCTTTGTCCTGATTAGTGTGCCTAATTCTATTCCCAAGCGTAGGAATTATGGTCGTCTAGCATTGTAATACTGTGGAAATCCACAGGTCATCTCCCTGAGGAGCGGACTCTTACTTTGTTGATCAGCTGAGGTAAAATTCCCATTTAAAAGTATGATTTAAAGGAGAATTGTGATGATGTGTTGTTTGATTGAATGGTTGATTGTTTTGAATGTTTTAACCTCACAAAGACAATTCTTTGGGATTTAGGGTTCCACTCACTTATGATCAGGTAAGTCCCACCTCTCATTTTATAAACTCATCTAGGAACCATTGATAAATGGTCTTCGATGGAAGGATTTATCTTTAAATGCTTTTGGAAAATAAAGATGATCGGCTTGATATAAGCCTTATTCTCAATTAAAACGAACGTAGTTGGCGTATGATCAAGCACAACGTGTCTTAGGAAATATCCTCGTTAACACGTTTATTAGGGAATTTGCTTGACTAAGGATTTAAAACCTTTCTACACAAGTGATCAATATTACACAATCCATTGAAAATCAAGAGAGGAATTGAGGGGACTTTACCTTGATGGGGTAGGTTTCCCCCATATGATCCCCGGACGGTAGAAGTTTAGAACTCCATAAACATGAACAATTACATGAAGAACGATTAAACATAAAAACGGTACCTTGCGAATCGGGGGAATTGACTTGTAAAGCGAATAGAAAATATGGAATGCTAAGATTTAAAGCGAATAAATATTGATCTTGAAGATTCTGAAAACTCTTGAATGAAACTTCTAAAAAAGAAATGAAATCGAAATACGGATCTACAAGGTGCACTAAAATGGAGAAAAACTCTTATTCTATCAAAACCCTAAACCCTAAGTGAAAAGCGTAAAAAACTAAAAAGACCCATATTACTTGTGTCCTCCTCACTCCTTTTATAGCCCCCCTCGATGTGATTTTCCCATTTGGTTGTTGGCTGAGTGCCCTCGCGTGCAGTTGAATTCTTGGACAATTCCATAAGTTCCATAAGTTCTACCCGGTAGGACTTAAAGTTCTCTTAGGTAGAGGCTCTTTCCTCAATTTTCCAGCAAGTTCTACCGGTAGGACTTAAAGTTCTACCGGTAGAAGATGTTCACTGCCAATTTTCCAGCAAGTTCTACCGGTAGGACTTGAAGTTCTACCGGTAGAAGATGTCCACTGGTGCTTTCCTAGCTTTGCTGGGGTTCCCGAGACTTCGTCAATTGCTCACCCACATCCACATTGCTTCATATTGGTTTCACAGAGCTTACATCCTTGTGCGCTACGTTTTAAACCTGAAAGACACGCACAAATACGTCTGAAGAAATTAGAAGTACATGTTCTTATACTTCCAAATGTGGGTAGGAGAATTATTGGAGTTAAATGTGCTGATTATTATAATTATCCTTTCAAATGTATTCATCCACACCCCCGACACGCATCTTGCTGGTCTCATGAAGATTTAGATCGGAACTACCCACTAGGTATGAATCTAACTAAGGCGCTCGGTACAGTCAAGCTTTGCAAGAATCTCAAAATAGCACTTATGGAATAGAACATTTCACCCACTTTAGTATGCATCAACATGACTCAATTAGACCAGCCACATCCTTACACAATGAACATTATAACACGCTAACACAAAATTGGTCATTCAAATAAGGATTATGGATTTAAGAAATGTAAGGTAGTCATGCTTGCAGTGAACTGTAATGATAGAAATAAGGTAGGCAATCATATAACATAGAACATGTAACCATCATGCATAATGTCAAAAGGAACAGAAAACATAAAATTCGAATCAAGAGGTCTTAAGAGTTTGTAATGACCGTGGGTTAAAAGAAAGAAAAGGTAAAAGATCAAAATGGGTGTTGGCATAACATGGCTAAGGTCTACTACCCGATTGCCAACACCACCCTAGTATAGCCTAACACAACTATGGGTGTCGGTCCTCATCCCCATCGAAGAGAATGCGTCTCGTCCACATAGTCGTCCTAATTCTTCGATTCTCCCTCTGCCATCCCGGAGTAGCATCCGCCATCGCTGGCTCCCCCTGAAAGATGTGGCTCTCGAGCCTGGAGCGTCGGTCCGGTATACGCTTCCCGAGATGCATTTGAACCACCCCTTGATCCGCCTCTCCATCCTCTTCAAAGGCGATGTGCTCATAGGTGCTGGAGCTGTGGAAGAAGTGGTCTCGAGAGGAGGTACTGAAGGCACTGAGGGCTGTGGTCTAGTGGAGGCTGCTCGGCTCTTCGCCTCAGTCTTAGTTGTGATCTGCTCCTGCCTAGGTATCACCCTCTTTTCTTTAACTGTTCCCCTCATCCCCGCTTCTTCTATAATACTAGTCCTGCAGTGAGGGGCGGAATACTTTCAGGTTTGCAGCGAATATTGCGAGAACTCCTCGCCAGCACCATATGACTAGTGCATAGTCAATTAGCTTCCCAGTCATAACCTCGTACAACAACTGAATCTGCTCTTGACTGGGAGACTTTTCACAACCCTTCGGCCAAATGCGATTGTGGATGATCTTGTTCATCAGGGCGTATTCCGGCTTTAACTTTCCAGGGACAAATTCTTGTTTCATAAATCCATTCATGGGTACAGGACGGGTGCACATAGCCTCAGTGAATAGCTGGGCATGAGTCGATAATGGCCACAGTGGATATGGCGGTCCGACCGCGTCGGGCGAATATAGTCTGAGGCATGTGCTATCAGTCGGGGTGACACGAGCGCTTTCCACGTCAAGTTTCAATGCAGAATTCGACGCTTGATTTTCCTTCAAATTGGTGTAGAACTCCCGAACTACTGAAGGTAAGTATCAGCGATCCCGAGTGCAGTGCATATTTTGCCTCCTGGATAATTACCACGATGGGATGAGAATATAGAATGTTTCCAAATTAACGCCCCTCTACGCATTGAAACCTATTTGCCATTAGGTCCATTTCTCGTGCGCTCACCCTCGAGTCTTGTGAAACCTGGCCTCTATCTCTTCATCGACACTATCGATAAATCCTCACTTTCGAAGAGGATGCAACCTCATTTTCTTTTTCTTTTTCTTGGTTTGGAGGCATCGGGTTTTCTTTTCTTCCTTTGCTTTTCCATAGAGAATTTGGATGCTTTCCCCACTTCCGGTATTCTTAGAGCGTGCCATGGAAATGTGATAATGTGTGACGAATGGCCAAATAAATCATCATGTCCCGATATCCTATCTCAAACAACGGGCTGTACATTGTACATCGAATAATAGTCTCCTGCTCCTTATGGACGTAGCCTCCGGCCCGGCTTGATCCTGAAGTGAATCTGACAAAATCCAGCAAAAGATCCATATGTAGAAAGAGTCAGCCGATGCTAGTGGAGTTGTAGGGCTTACCACGTTCGAACAATAATGCGGGTAACTAATGCAGGCGGAAGCAAAGAAACCACAGTAGACGATCGAGCTTGGGAATGCTTGTAAGAGGAACCTACGAGTGAGCCTGACTTATGGAATATAAAAAACCATATGGCAAATGAAGAGGCATCGATTTTGGGTTAAAAACCCTCTACGCCCAATTTCCTTGATTCTACAGGTAGAACTTTAAGTTCTCTGGGTAGAGACCTTTACCATTTACCCGTTTTTGTTAGAAGTTTCTTAGGTGGAACCCAAGTTCTACCGTGGGTTTGCTACTTGCTTGTTTTTGTTAAGTTCTACCCAGGTGGGACTTAAAGTTGTCTCCGTGGGAACTTAGCTAAGCTTGGTTTTTCTCTCTTTTTTTTTTTTTTTTTTTTTTTTTTTGAATATATATATATATATATTTATTTATTTATTTATTTATTTATTTATTTATTTTTTTCACTTTTGAAAGCAGGTGCCACTATACATCTTGACACAATTCATGCACGCTCATCCGTGTTTTCTTGCATGTTCACTTTTCTCTTGTTCAAATTCCTGGCCAGCGCATTCGTAGACTTAGTGCGTAATTCATTCTTAGGATAACTAGACTCTCCATGAGAACCCTTTCTTTGTTAGTAAATCAGTTCCTAAGGTTCGAATAAACTTGACAACAAAGCTCAAAATAGGTGCAAGGGGCCGAGACACTACAAATCCCACGGTATCTGAAAAATAATAGCCTCGATCATTTTCCACTTATACGAGGTGTTCCATAAAGACTATGATGCGTAAATTAACATGACCCGGCTAAATTGATGCACAATTGGAAACAATAACGGGGAAAGATCGGAGAAATTTTGGCCATAAGTGCGTGGTTTGGGTGGCGGCAAAGTGGGTAGAATCTGAGGGAACAATTCACATAGAATCCTGAGCTTGTTGTGTGTGCTTGTTAAGATGTACATGCGATAAGATGATGTGGAGTATGAGATCAAGCGAGGTATATGGTGCGAGGTAAAACATAATACTTCAAAAATTAGCAAATTTGAAAAAATTTGACTGACCATTTGAACATATAACGTGTAGTTACGTTCGACCGGTGTACACCTGCCTCCTACCCCCATAAACCGAGAAACAAGCATTGTCCTCGATGCTTTTTGAGCAAGTACCCCCTAGCGAATTTGAGGGATCACAAAAACAACAGCCCCACGATTTTTTTATTTTCTATGAAGTAAAAACAATAAAAATAGAAAGCGAGAACAAAAATAAAAGCAAAACTATTTACAACAATTTGAGACTGAGGTTACTTGGAAGGAGAGTTTTGGTAGAGCGGGTCTACCAAATCCACAGTGTGCTCGTGAGGAGAGAAGTGCTCAAGGAATGGTTTGAGGCGTTGGCCATTCACCTTGAAGGAGTTCCCATTGTCAGGATTTTCAATTTCCACGGCTCCGTATGGATAAACCACCTTAACGATGAAAGGGCGGTCAACGAGGCGGAGCTTTCGAGGAAATGGTACAATCGAGACTATCTGGCGATACTTTACGATTGGGTTTGAAAGTTTTCCTAGTAATAGACTTGTCATGGAATAACTTGAGTCGCTCCTTCATAAGTGCGGAGCTTTCATACGATTCCCTCCGCAGCTCTTGAGTTCATTTAAGCGCAATAGCGGCGCTTACCGCTGAGTTAGATCGAATTAAAAGTTCGAATAGCCCGGTAAGCGGGTGTTCCATCTCTTTGGAAAATGGCAAGATTTTGCCGTAAACAGCTATAGGAGACATACGAGAAACGGTTTTAAAAGGCGATGCGGTATGCCCGAAGAGCATGTTAAAGGCCAGATGACCAATCTTTTGATTAAGACGGCGAATCTTTTTCTAAAATGTGTTTTATCTCCTATTAGCTAGCTGGCGACCATTGATGCATGGGTAGTAAAGCTATGGATACTTTATCGGTGACTCCATATTTTGCATTAACGATTTTCAAAAAGATCGATTGCAAAGTGGAGTCCACCATCACTAATAATTAGGCGTTCCAAGCCAGGAAAAATATGTTCCTTTATAAATTTCAAAACAACCTTATGGTCATTGGTTCGTTGGAATTGCCTCGGCCAGCTTAGACACGTATTAGTCGACAGATAATAAAATCGCGGGAATATTAGCCCGCGAAGGGAAAAGGCCCCATGAAGTCAATACCCCAGCAGGTCAAAATTTGATGATTAGAATTGGGGTGAGAGGCATCATGTTTGGCTTTGTGACCCTCTAGTTCTTTGGCATTGAGCACACGTTTTGCGAAATCGAAACAATCTTTAAATAGGTGGGCGATAAAACCGACCGCGAAATCTTGTCTCTTTGTTTTTCGAGCGGAAAATGTCCTCCACAGGCTTGAGAGTGGCAAGAAGTTAAAATCCTCACTTGTTCATCATTGGGTACACATCTCCTCATTATTTGATCAGGACAGTATTTAAATAGATAGGGATCATCGAAATAGTATTTCTTAATATCTGTCAAGAATTTCCTTTTCTGTTGAGAAGTCCATTAATTTGGAATACGTGATTCGTGTAGTTTACAATGTCGACATACCACGGTCTTGAGCAAGAGCAAGAGTTGCTCATCCCGGGAAGTATCACTATGGGTATGCCATGGGAGTTGGATACGGGCCAATCGGGGATAAAGTGGTCCATGACCACATTCACCGACCGCACATCTTTGATGGTCAAGTTGAATTCTTGACAAAGTAAAATCCACCTAGTCAGCCGCGGCTTAGTATCCTGCTTAGAGAGCAAGTACTTGAAAATTTGCATGATCTGTAAAAAAAGATGGTCACGAGGAACCCAGTGATATATGACTGAATTTTTCTAGAGCAAAGAGTATTTGCTAGAAACTCTTTTACGTGGTTGTGTATGGTGGCACAGAGCGAGTCTAGTGTCTTGCGGCATAGTAAATGACAAGCCTTTTTGTCCTCCCTGCAATCTAACACGGCTCCTATGGCGTAATCGGTAGCATCGCCACGTGATCTCAAATGGAAGATTGATTAGGAACCGCATGATTAGTGAGCACTAGCATGTTTTTAAGCAAGTAAAAACAATGTCTAAGCTTACATGACCATGTGAAAAAGGGACATCTTTAGCAAGCGAAAGTACATAAGGGCGGTATAGCCTTAAATCTTTTATAAGCGATCGATAAAAACCGACTATGACCAAGAATGACCCCTTATGTCTCTAACACACTTAGGAGTAGGGAGATTAGAAATCGAAACCGACTTTGGCCTTTATCAACCAGTTCCGTCTTTTGATACTATGTGGGCCTAAAACAATTTCCTTGTGTTTACCATGAAGTGACATTTCTCCCGATTTAACACAAGATTTTTCTCTTGGCACCTCTCCCGAAACTTTACGTAGTTCTGGCGGCTTCTAGACAGTGCAGCGAGAAATCATCCATGAAGATTTCCAATATGATTTCTATCATGTCACTTTGAAGATTCCCATCATGCATCGTTGGAAAGTTAAGATTGCATTGCATAGTCGAGGGCATTTTCTAATGGAGGAGTGCCAAAAGGGGCAAGTGAATGTAGTTTTTCTTGATCTTCTAATGCTATCTCAATTTCGTTGTACCCCGAGTACCCATCGAGAAAACAATGAGTCGGTGCCACTGTGACTCTCTACAACATTTGATCGACAAAGCGGAAGAGGAAAATGGTCTTTCCTAGTGCGCATTAAGTTTCCTATAAATCTATGCACCCTCAATACGGGAATTTGGCAGTAGAATGAGCTCATTATTTTCATTGGCAACTCTTATATGAGCTCGACTTATGGAAACTCACTTGTGTTGGACTAACCCACTTGCTATCTGCAATAGGGTAGATAACCTCTACATCGAAGTTTTAAAACTTCATGCTTATGGCTTCTTTCATTATTGGGTTGATTGTCTACGTGGTTTTCCTAGAAGGTTTAACATCCTCTTAAGTGAATTCTAATATTGTGCGGATCAAGGGGTGATTCCTTAATATCTGCGATTGTCGGCTAAAAGCGGATCCTGTGGGTTCTCTGATATTTCAAAGAAGTTGAGTTTCTTGAATCACGTCTAAAGAGGAAGATATGATTCTTTGGAAAGTGTCCTTGCTCCCACCCCCAGAATGCATATTTAAGATCGATATGTTAGTAAAGGTTTTAGCTCGAGCTTAGGTGGCTTCTCATCCCAGAAGGCAATGTCTTATCCTCGTTTAGCGTGAGGTTCATTAGGTGCCCACTGTTAACTTCAAATACATCTTGAAGCTTCGATTATAGAAGTGGGCTTCGACTCCAAAGTGGTCACTTCCTCATCCCGGTCGGTGACGGACATGACTTAAGAGGATCATCATGCGAGACATTATCGGGTATTTTGTACCCGCGAGGTCAGCGATGTTAATTTCACCAATATCATACTTCATCTCCCATTCCTTTGGAGTACATTGAAAATATTGATTCGCAGTCATGTTCCCGAATGAAAGTGTCATTAGGCATCCCCTGATGTATGATGGCATTAGCGGTTGCCAAGAATGGTCGACGAAGTGCGGGAAGCCCGAGTTCCTTGGTTCACTGCGGTTGAGTGTCGACACCCGCAAAATCATTGGGAAGTAAAATTGTCCACTTGGACCAGGAGCATCCTTCACTAACTACTAGATTTTGACACTACGGTCAGCCCGATTTGAGGGTGATATTGGTTGGCTCTAATCCTCCCAACCACTAGGTCCACATATACTGAGTAAGGCAAAAGATTAACGCCCCTTTAAGTCCACTAAAGCATGCCCCAACTTGGAATTTCCGACTACTATAGAAATAGTAGGACTACCTGGGTCTTTGTATTTTGGGGGCAAGTTGTTCCGAATTAGGGACGTAGATTGTTCAGTCATGAATGCCTCCTTGTTGACACCTGGTTTCCTTTTTACCGTGCACAAATCCTTCAGAAATTTAGCATATGATGGGATTTGCTTAATGGCATCTAACAAGGGAATGTTCGGTTTCACACAGCGGAACAACTCATAAATTTTAGCATGGTTATTCACTTTCTTTGGTGCTCTTAACTGTGAGGGTATGGAGGCGGAAGGAGGGATATGGATTAGACTTGTCTTCCTCGGTTGATCATCTTTGTCACACAGTAGGGACATGAGGTGTATCGATTTTCTCCCTCTCTGGCTAATTCACTGTGAGGACTCTTGTGATATGGTTCCTTGGTTGGAATAGTTTTGTCAACTACCTTACCACTCGAAGGGTAGTGGCTTGACTTTACGATTAACAAGAGTACCCTCACTTGAACCTAAACTTCCCACACTGTTTTGACCTTGTGGGTTTTGGATGGGTTGTGATGGAAGTTTCCCTTTTTCTTGTTGAAGGTTACCTATAGATGAGGTTAACTTGGTTATCTGGGATCTCACATCATTCAGAGCAGTTCGGAGTTCTGTGTTTGTGGATTGTTGGGTTTGTACAAACTGTGTAACTATATCTTCCAGACTTCTCTTATGTAGGTTGGTAGAGTACGCCAAGTTTTGATTCCCTTGGTTAGGTGGATGATGACCTTGATGAGTTTCCACTGAAATCCTTGGGGGCCTTGATTACGAAATGGAGAATGGAATTTGGAAAACCTTAGTTTGGATAGTGAGGGCCTTGGTTGTTTGGCAGGTTATGTAGTCCTCCCTCATTTACTCCTGACTAAATTAGGATGCTTGCCCGCCCCAGGGATTGTAAGTTTCGGAGTAGAATTGAAAAGATTTCCTTTACAGTAGTTAAGGGCGTTGGCTTGTTCAATTTGAATGGCTCCCTTAACTTGAGGAAGATTTGGGCAGTTAATGGTCGAGTGTGTAGGGTCATCGCATATAATGCATGGCTCCTCTACTCTAGGTCCTGTTGGTACTGAGGGTAATTGAGGTACACTAGTTACCTCGTTCACCTTTTTCATCTCCATGGCCTCCAGTTTCCTTGTTAAATTAGCAATTTTTACTTGCAATATCATTTTCTCTTAAGTGATGGATTCGCCACCATTGGATGTGCTATATGCGCTTTATGAGTGTCTAAAGAGGTGTTAATCTCCCCAGTTGAGCATTCTCTGCTATAGTGTCAAAAGTTGAATTGCCTCCCTAGCACTCTTTTCATAAAATTCTCCTGCACACATCATTTGGATGTATTGTTTATTACTTAAAGACAATCCTTGATGGAAGTATGCACAAATTTGTCCAACATCTAACCCATGATGAGGGATAGCATGGAGGAGATCATATATCTTTCCCACACCCAGCACTTGAAGGGTTCTCCTGACACCGGGGAAAAGTTAGATTGCTCGCATGAGAGACATTAGTACGTGCGAGGAGGAAAAACTTATTGAGGTCAGTTCAGCGTGTTTTCCCGTGTAAAGATTGAATTAGGTGCAAGGAATGGAACAGATTTTGGCCTTCTCTATGGCTCAGAATGGAAGCAAGCGATTATATGGAGAGAATTGAGCCGGGAAATTTAGGGAAAGAGGAATGCCCAGCTGCCGGACATCCTCGAAATCCCTCATAAATGAGTAAGGGTTCTCAGATTCGAACCCTTGGTATCTGAGTGAAAGGCCGGATCATTTAGGCTTCGTGAGGAATGATTGGCCTCATCGAGGCGAATACAAGGGTGGTTGTGGTCCTTTGAGGTTGTAGAATTTCTCTAAGGGTTCTTTCCACATTAGGTAAAGGGAAGCGGGGGAACTCTATCGCGATTTCTTTGAGAGATTACCATTTCCACCTCTAGCCAGTTTGGGTTTTATTGGGAGGCGTAGCGGCTACTTGTAAATGTTGTGTGGAGGCTCATAGAGTCCTTGTTGATTCGGGATCATCCATTTAGCGAGGTAAAATGTTATCTTGAGACACTTGACTTATTATGGATTCCTCGAGTTTCTAAGGATACAATTCGGCTAGTCGGTGTTTCACGTTCTGACCAATGACATGCACTACCTTTAACTCGATCAAGAAACACTTACTAAGATTTCGCGCAAAACAAAAAAATAAAAAAGAAAAGTGGAAGCGTCTTAGGAATTTGTCTGATTTCAATTTACCTCTAGCTCTCTTGAGATCAACTTGGTTAGTCGCCACTCCCGACCGCGGCGCCAAAAATGCCGTCTGATTAGTGTACCTAATTCTATTCCCAATGATAAGGTATAGTCGTCTAGCATTATATCTTGTAAATCCATGGAGTCATCTCCACGAGGCGGTCTTACTTTGTTGATCAACGGGAGCTATTCCCCACTAAAGTATGATTTAAAGGAGAATTGTGATGATGTGTTGTTTGATTGAATGGTTGATTGTTTTGAATGTTTTAACACAGAAAGACAATTATGCAGGATTTTAGGGTTCAGCTCCTGCCAATCCAATTAAGTCCCGCGCTCTCATTTTATAAACTCATCTAGGAACCATTGATAAATGGTCTTCGATGGAGGATTTATCTTTAAAATGCTTTTGGAAGAATAAAGAAGATGATCGAGTAATACTAAACACTTATTCTCGAATTAAAAGCGAACCCTTAGTTGGCATTATGATCGAAGCCATGACATGTCAGGAAATATCTAGATTGCTGCGTTGTCAGAATTTACCCAACTAAGGATTTTAAAACCTTTCTACACAAGTGATCAATATTACACCGATCCATTGAAAATCAAGAGAGAATTGAGGGACTTTACCTTGATCGGGGTGAGTTTCCCCATATGATCCAATGATGGGGTTTAGAACTCCGTAAAACTTGTATGAACAATTAAGATGAAACGATTAAACATAAAAACGGTACCTTGGAATCGGGAATTGACTTGTAAAGCGAGAATAGAAAATATAGATACTAAGATTTAATAGGAATAAATATTGATCTTGAAAGATTCTGAAACTCTTGAATCGAAACTTCTAAAGAATGGAAATCACAAATGCGGATCTCTAGAAGTACCACTAAAAAATGGAAAAACTCTTGATACATGAAACTGAAGCCTAAGAAGTGAAAAGCGTAAAAAACTAAAAAAAGACCCATATTACTTGTGTCCTCCTCCTTTTATAGCCCCCCTCCAATGTGATTTTCCCATTTTGGTTTGTTGACGAGAGTGCCACGCGTCACAGTTGAATTCTTGGACAATTCCATAGAGTTCCATAAAGTTCTAGGTAGGACTTAAAGTTCTCTGGGTAGAGAGGTGCTCAGCCAATTTTCTAGCAAGTTCTATGGGTAGGACTTGGGTTCTCTGCGGGTAGAAGATGTTCAACGCCAATTTTCAGCCAGTTAGCCGGGTGGGACTTGAGTTCTCTTGGGTAAGAAGATGTCCTTTGGTGCTTTCCTAGCTTTCTTTGGAATTCGGGAACCGTCGATTGCTCACCACATCCACATTGCTTCATATTGGCTTCCTGGGCTTACATCCTTGTGCACTTACGTTTTAAACCTGAAAAGACACACTTACAAAATATGAAAACACAGAGGAAAGAAATTAGAAATTACACATTCTTATGCCAAATGTGGGTAAATTGTGAGTTAAATGTGCTAGATTCCATTATAATTATCACTCAAATGTGTATTCATCAAGACATTTTTTAGACGTCGTCCAAAGTAAGAGCTCACTACCCACTCATCAACACTGATGATGAATGACCATATCCATGCACACACACCCAATATGTTTATGTCCCTATGCATATGCAATGCTAATGTCACTGCAAATTCTCATGTTACATGTATGATGCACACTACATGGAACATTCTAATCAATCGTACTTCATGTCAAGTACCATACAACATATATCGCAAGCATATAAGTTCCATACATTTCATGCCAATCTTTATAGATATTGTAGTATCATGCATATTAGCATTCATCAATACATGACTAAACAAGCAATGTCATACTAGCCTTCCTTAAGAGCTAACTTGACAATTATTGCAATCTGATAACTTCCTGATGCCGTCTGATGAATCATGTCAAACCCGATATTCACATCGACACAGCAAATAACTTTGTACATTTGTGAAAACATATTTTCAATGGGTTGTTGATTCCCTACCTTCCACAGGCACATGGAAAGAACCTTGACTCAATGGGCTTTCCATAGAGTCCCAGAATGGCAGATTCATGCCTTGAAGATATGGTTGTCCGAAGTTGGAGGAAAACAAAATAGGAAATCACCCCTGTGTCCCACCTGCACACTTGGTACAAACACCAACTTTAAGCAATGTTTTGGATACCAATTACCCTCCACAGGAATATGGCTAGGTTCTTGACTCAATGTGCTTTCCATAGAGTCCAAGAACACCCGAAACGGAGTTCGGACAAAGACGTTATGGCCTTTTCATTCAAAACTTGTTAGTTTACTCTACTTACACTAGAAACAGTCTGTGATACCCGATTTCAGGGGTCTTAATCCATAATTTGACACTGGTTATTTGTACTCATTTGAAGATACGATTCTTAGGGTTCTTCTCCAACTGGAATCACCCAAATCGGATCCATAGAAACTGAATATGTCCCGAACAAGCAGGAATTTTCGGTTTTTCAAATAGAACCAGAAACTGTCTGAACATAGCTCCCCTTTGAATGCATTTTTGAGTCCACAGGGGTCGAAATTTGGATACACTTATTTCAAGAAAATATGTTATCCTATAAGTTTACTTTGGATAGAAATTGGAATCACTCAATTCAGATGAGTGATGATGGGCGAGTTATAGCGAAACTTCGATCCTGAGGGGGCTCAATGAAACGAGAAAAGCACTTTGAACATAAATTTCCTTTGAATGCATTTTGAGTCAAAGGGGTGAATTTGGATAGACCTATTTCAAGGATATGTTTCTCCTATAAGTCTAGTTAATCAAAGTGGAGTCACTCAATTCGAATGAGTGATGGCGAGTTATGGCAACAGTCATGGGAGTAGGAGGAAAAAAAGTTAGATGACATTCTCCTTTGACACACACACACATGCCCTTAGATACTCGAAAGATTAAAGCCCGGAAGTGCGAGGATGCAAGAAGCCCTACTTCAATTTGCGTGATTTCCCAGGACACCGCCTTTTCTCGGTTTTCATGAAAACCCTAACCTTGGACCTTGGAAAAATCTTGTGATTCCAATACCCACGCATAGCTCTCGTCTCGTATAACAGTTTTAACTCTTAGCCTGTCGAGTTTCGACCGGTAAAACCCCGTGAAATCACTAGAGAAGCTTGTTTTTTTTTTCTCCCTCCTCTCTCTCTCTCTAACATTTGGCGCTAGACCAAATTGTGAGATCTTTCTTGATTTTAGATATTTCTTGATATTTATACATGAGACACGTGGCTCACATCGCACCATGTGTCACGCCATATTTATACGTGCCATCGTGGCTCACATCGTTTTAACCCCGAAACAATTTATATAGTCCCAGTTTCAGTTCCATCTATCTTAAATGGACATTCTTTAAATATTTGATATTTTTCAAGATTTTTCTAAAAATATTGTTTTCGAGGTCCAATAGACGCTCGTCGCCTCGAATTTCGTAAAAATCCTATTGTCTCGGAATTCAACGAAATTCGCTTGAGTAACTTTATGTTGTGAAACGATTCCAACGGTGAAGTCCGTTTTGTCATCTGAGATCTAGAAAGAAGTCCAGCAAAATTACCATTTTGTCCTTCGTAGCAAAATTACCATTTTGTCCTTCATAGCAAAATTTCAAATTTATAAGTTTTTCTCGGGTCTTACAACAGGACCAAGGGATGCCACATGACACCATGGGAGAAGGACACATGGAATGAGAGCCATATGGTATGGAAGGTGACACCTAAAGCATGTGTCCATGTGACACATGGCACATGATACATGGACCATGTGAAGACACATGGCCATGAGAGAGAAGGAAGGTGAGAGAAAGTTTCCTCTCTCACTTGGGATAAGACCAACAAAATGAGAGAGAGCAAAAACAATTCGGTGGGATGAAATCCAAAAAGAAGGAAAAAGAAAAAAAAAGAGAAAAGAAAGAAAAAGAAAAAGAAAAGAAAATGAGGAAAAACCAAAGTAGAAAAAATCAGGGCTTGGGGAAAGAAAATGAAGTCGTGGGGGAGAGAAAAATGAAAAGGGGGAGAGGGAAAGAGAAGATTTTCCCGATGTTCTGACAATCGGAGCTCAATAGTCTAAGAACTAAAGTTGGTCCCACCCCTAGCGAGGCTATGCGTGGGTCTTAGAAATCAATTTTTAAATTCGAGCTCAGGCGGGGTTTCTTCTATAATGGTTTCTCTTTATTTAAGGCGCGAATGGCGGGTGTGGTTGACGAACCTGAGAAATTTGAGATTTTCGGACATTGGGGCTGTAATGCTTACGTCAGGGAGGGTTAATGCGATTACGTGTGGTAACCATAAACAGGGTAGCATATGTGCACCAAGGGCTTCCTTAATTAGTTGAGTGTCATAGTAGTAATTTTGGAAGTTGTTTTTAAGGATGAAATTGTAAAGTTTTCAATGAATGGTGACACTTTTTCAATTAAGGAAAGTGGAGGGGTGAAAGCACAAATCATGAAGCAATTGGATTAAGTAATAATAATAATAAATTGCATCGAGATGGTTCGGGAAGCTTAGAAAATTCTCTGATCTCAAGTGTGTGTTGGGCCGTTAAATTCGTCTCGTGAAATCTAGTGACCCATAAATGTTTCGTTGAATTTAGAGACAATTAGAATATTTTACGATTTTCTGGGTGATAAGTTGCCAGTGACTTTAAGGACGAGATTTTTATAAAAATCTCGAAAGTCAGGAAATGGTTTGAGCTAATTTCATTTCAAATAAAGTGAAGTGAAAATAAATAAATTTTTCGAATGAAAGCAGGACTGAATGAATGTCTGAGTCATATATCAAATAATAATAACAATAATTAATAATTTAAAAAAAAAAAAGTAAAAAATGAGTAAA
Organism: Tetrastigma voinierianum; assembly: GCA_016808115.1. Lineage (NCBI taxonomy): Eukaryota > Viridiplantae > Streptophyta > Magnoliopsida > Vitales > Vitaceae > Tetrastigma > Tetrastigma voinierianum. The sequence continues at coordinate 88,182 of JAEQBH010002868.1, read as the reverse complement.
TCGAACAAAAGGAGACGGAGAGAGCGTGAATGGAGAGAGAGAGGAAGATTTTTATTTTTATTTTTTTTCTTTTCGTTTCTTTTAAGATCACGAATCGGAGCGTATTTTGGAGGCGAGAGGCAAGAGTTGGTCTGACAAAGGGATGCGCGTGGCCTGAGCTTAGTGTTTATTCGAGCTTTAAGAAGTGGGAATTTTCCTACTTGTGTTATTTCTAGCCTAAAGACTATGTAATGGCTTGAAATTTTCTTAGAAGTTGTGAGATGCCGTAAATTTCAGTCCCAAAATTTTTGGACTGAGTTTAGGAATTTTTAGGAATTTTCGACAACGTTTTCAAGCGGTTGGCCCGAATTTCGAATTTGTTTTTGGACTGAGTTAGTTGAAATTGAGTTGTATTCGAGTGATCTGGACATAATTTTGAAATGTTTTTCGGTGTTTAGACTCATGGAAAGTCCCATGAGTTTATAATCTAGCCATATGCCTATGAATAGCATTTGGTGCCCACATATTCTACGAAATTTAATTCAGCACCAGTGTCTGAATTGGTTGTCTTGACTTGTGTGGTCTAATACATCGAGATGTGTAGGGTATTAGTGGAGCGGGAAAGTGTGAAGTCATGCTCAATTGTTGTGTCGGAAGGTGAGGTGTTCTAAACTCTATTTTTAAATACTAGTGTATTGTTTATAAATCGTTTTACGTTGGTATGTTATGGTTTTAAATTATTAAACCATATTTCAAGCAAGTAATGATTTTAAAGTATTAAACCATATTTAAAGTAATAAATGGTTTTAAATTATTAAACTATATTTCAAGCAAGCAATGGTTTTGATTGTTAAACCATATTTTAAAAAGCAAGCAAGCAAGCAAAAATTATATTTTTATAAATAAGACCTTAAGAAAATCCCTAATTTAAGCAAGCATACCAGTCAGAGGTCTTCCGTATGTGCACGATGAAGTTAGGACATGATTTCATTGTATTTTAGATTTGCCTGGTCGGCAATCTTAGCTCATGCATTATGGCATGTTAGAGGAGGTCGTGGCACATACTAGGGTATATGAGGTTATGCGCTAAATTTGGGGGAAGTATGGTGACGTAGAGCGAGGTCTTTTCTGCCTTATTCTGGGAAAAGGTGATGTCGACACAAGGTCAACTCCCGATCGGCCTTTTGGTCGAACCCCCGGGTTTCAGTGTTTAATAGAGGGTACAACAAGCAAAGGCCTCCGGTGGTTGATTTTTATTTATAAGCATTTTTCATACGGTTTAAAATCAACCCTTTGGTATGAGCAAGCTTATATTATGAAAAGTTTTAGAAACTTTTCGCCAGCAAGCAAGCACGAGTATGAAAGTTTTAGAAACTTTCAAAACAAGCAAGTAGTTTTATGAAAGTTTAGAAACTTTTAAGTAAAACAAGTAGTTTAAAGTTTTAGAAACTTTTATAGCAAAATAAGTAAGGTTTTAAATGTTTTGTAAAGGTAGTTTTCACGAGTTTGAGACATTTTTCGAGAAAAGCGAGCATTTATAAAGCATACACTCAGGCTCGTTTAGCTCATTGTTTTCTTGTTTTAAAAACTATTTTCCAGAATCTGAACTACTTGGACCATTTGGGACATATTAAGTTCTCTTGACTTCTAGTATAAGTCTTTGTATTAACTAACTTTGTAGAAAATACTTGGAACTTGTATAGTTGTGTATATGTATGTACATAGTTTTGGTATATGAAAATGTGATGAGCTTGAGGCTCTTTGAAGGAATATGTTGTTGGTTGCCATGTTTAAAAGTGTAAGTTTGTATATACATGTTTTGGGATATGTCCTGTATGCAGCTATTATGCTGCCGAAATTTTATAAAATCACAAGTTTAGAAAAGAAAAAAAAAATTATAGGGGTTTTCCGCAAGTAACACGGCTTCACTTCACAGGATTCTCTAGTCATTTGAAGTAACGGCTAGGGGTTATGTGGGGTGGCCGACACACCACCTTCTAGTAGGGGTGGGTGTGTCAAGTTGGTATCAAGCGAAGTCTTAGAAACCTATATTAAGCAGAAAGTTTTCTTACTATTAGCGACCATACATTTTCAGTTAAGTACACATACATTTTAAGTTTTCAAAGTACTAAATAGTGATTTTTTTCTTTCTTTCGATAAACACTATGTCGGGTAGGGACGTTGAGAGTGCGTCCCCCAGGAGAGCCATTCAAAAGAGCTTCGGCGTCTTCGTACACAGGGGAGTTGAGTACGTAGTTGGTTCTTCTCACAGCCTCCATGAATCGACCTCAGCGGTCGGAGCGCTAGACCATACAGGCCCTTTAGAGGAGCTCAAGTTTCAAGATTGTTTATTGCAGAGCAGGTGGCACAGATTGCTCAGATAGTGGTTATAGCGACTCGTCAGCAGTCGCAGCCTCAGCCACCTTCGCCGCTACCCAGAGAGGTTCCTGAAGAGCATGGGAGGTCTATGAGAGAGCACAAAAGTTGGGCGCTAAGCCATATGATGGAAGTGGCGATCCAGAGGCAGCCTGGTCATGGTTTGATAGAGTAAAACAAGATTCTGGGGACATAATTGTCTGAGATAGTCGAGTTCTGTTTCAAGTTTTGATGGAAGGCTGAAATTGAGATTGGTGGGATGCCATGGATAGGAGGTATCGATGGTATATCATGGGATCGGAGTTTAGTAAGGATTTCTTGACAAATTCTTTCCCTCGGAGTCCATGAGTTCGAAGATTGAGGTTCTTGATTAGAGCGAAGAAGAGCATATGTCGATGTCAGTATGAAGGTTCTTAGAGTTAGTTAGATTGGTTCCATATATTAGGTGATGAAGTCTTGGAAGTCTGAGGTTTCTTGCAGGATTACAACATCTGATCAGAGTTCATTTGACTATGGTTCCTCATAAAAGATTTGGGGATTTAGTTGAGGTCGCTCTGAGGTTGAGAAAAGTACTACGCCTATGTATCAGAGTAGGCAGGAAAGTAAGAGGAGTGCACCAGGCACTTCCATGTGAGAGCTATGGTCGGTCAGCGAGAATGAGAAGCAAGAATTAGAGGTTATAAGTAGAGGTGCGGGTCGAGAGCTGCACATGGTCGAGTATGATATATATGTCGAAAGCGACAGCGTTGGGAAATGGGAATCTGATCTGAGGGTGTTTCCTTTGTGACCGGGAGGCCATTTATTAAGGAATGTCCTCGGGTGATTGGTGTAGGGAGACATCGGTGCTTGACATAGCTACCCTTGCACGGAGATGAGCACTGGGGAGGTCTTAGGAGAGGTTTCCTAGCGGAGGGGCCCGGTGCAGCCGCGGGTGGGCGGTCGTGGTAGAGGTAGGGGTAGTGCCTCGGGGACACAGACATAGACTCGTACTCAAGCTAGAGTTTATGTTGTGACCCAGCAGGATGTAGATGCAACTCCAGATGTGGTTACTGGCATTATTCTATCCTTGAGCATGATGCATATACATTAGTGGACCCAGAAGCCACACATTCATTTGCATCCAAGCCTTTCTTAGATCACTTCCAGGATGAGAGACCCGGCCGTTCAGAAATTCGTATAGAGTTTCCGCTTCCCGACGAGTCAGTTGGTCTCGAGACGAGTAGTTAGAGATAGTAGAGTTTTGATTGGGGGATAGGAGTTCCCAGCGGATCTTATGGCCTTACATATAAGGGATTTTGATGTGGTTCTCGGCATGGATTGGCTATCTCGCCATAAAGTCACACTAGATTTTATAAAAAGGAAGTAAAGTGGCATAGAGGCCGGGGTGGGAGGGAGTAAAACTTCGAGGAATACGTGAGAGTTACCTTCGGTATGATCTCATGTGGCCGTAGCGAGAGGATCTTCAGCGTAAGGGTTGTCAAGGTTATCTAGCTTATGTGGTGGAGATAGGGAAGGAGGGGATTCTAGTGGATGAAATTCTAGTTGTTAGAAAGTTCCCACATGTATTCCCAGATGATATTGCAGGATTACCTCTAGATAGAGAAGTCGAGTTCACCATTGATTTGATCTGAGAATTTGATATTGTTCATTCCTCCTTATAAGATGGCTCTGACAGAGTTGAGGGCTTAAGGCTTTCAGTTGGAAGAGTTGTTGAGTAAAGGGGATTCATTCGGCCCGAGCATGTATCTCCATGGGGAGCTCGAGTTACTTTGTGAAAAAGAAAAATGGGAGTTTGCGTTATGTATAGATTATAGGTGACCCCGGAGTTACCATCGCAGTCGGTATCCACTCCTAGGATCGATGAGTTATTCGATCGGCGCTCGGGGGTCTCGAGTGTACTCGAGAGATTTGAGGTCGGGTATCGAGTTGAGGGTGCGGGGAGGTGATCGTCATTCACTAAGATTGCATTCGGGACCACGCTCACGGGCATTATGAGTTTTTGGTGATGCCGTTCCGTTTATTAATGCCTGTATTTGGCGGCCGGTTATGGATTTGATGAACTGGGTATTCCAGTCGTATTTGGATAGGTTCGTTATAGTCTTCTCGATGATATCCTAATGTATTCGGGTGTCTAGAGACATTGAACATCGAGGATTGTATTCTGAACCACAAGGGGCTTGGCGGTTGTATGCCAAGTTGAGTAAGTGCCAAGTTTGGCTTGACAAGGTGACATTCCTAGGTCATGTGATCTTAGTTGGGGGGGGGAGTGTGGATCCCCAGAAAATAGAATGCGTAGTGAAGTTAGGCAGCGAAGAATGTGTCTCGGAGGTTAGACGTCCTTTAGCTTTGGCTGGTGCCTACGGGAAGGTTGTTGAAGGGTTCTCGAGGTTAGCAGCCTCATTGACCAAGCTGACAAGGAAATATGTCAAGTATGATTGGGTGGATCTTTTGCGGTAAATTTCGAGGTTGAAGGGGTAGATTGACTGACTCCGATTCTAGCTTGCTTTCCAAATGGAAGAGATGGAGTTTGTAGTTTCTGAGTGATGCTTCCTGAGACCTTGGATTTGTGTTTTTGATGCGAGAATGATAGGGTGATTACGTATGCCTCTGGCGGGTTAGGCTTTATGAAATTATTACCTTAGACACGACTTAGAGCTTACAGTAGTCGTGTTTACCCTAAAGATATGGGGCATTACTTATATGGTCTTCCTTGCGAGAATCTTCTGAGATCATAAGGAGTCTTGATATATTTTCACTTGAAGAGTTAAGCACAGTAAGATGGCAGGTTGATTAATGACTACGGCGTGCTATTGGGTACCATCCGGGAGAAAACTACGTCGCAGCGGACGCGCTTTAGTATGCGGCCGGAGAGTTCTTTGTCTCGTATGAGATCAGGTTATCTTCCTTTGTTGGTGGATGCGAGGAAACTTTAGGGTGATATTAGAGGCTGAGAGTTCGGGAGCATTGTTAGCCACATTTCTGTTAGACCTCCTAGTGGATCGATTTTTGGCCGGGGTGGATTCTGGGATCCACAGATGATTAAGCAGGGAAGAGATAAAAGGAAAAGACGGAGAGCTTCCAAATTAGAGATAACTGACATAATAGTGAAAGAGCGAGAGAATGTGTGCGGGTATGGCGAGTTGAAGAGAGACATTATGGAAGAAGCACATTCATCTGCTTATGCTATGCATCCAGGTAGTACCAAGATGTACAAGACTTTGAAAGAACATTACTAGTGGAATGTGATGAAGAAAGAGATCGCAGGTTTCGTCTCTAGATGCCTAACCTATTAGCAGGTGAAGACAGAGCATCAGAGGCCCGCGGGGAAGATACAATTACTCCCTATTCCAGTATGGAAATGGGAGAAGATCACTATGGATTTTGTGACAGGTCTTCCACGGACTCAAAGGCAGCATGATGCTATATGGGTGATAGTTGATCGATTGGCGAAGTTTGCTCGTTTTGCCGGTTAATGTTGAAGTTCAGGGAAAAGTTGGCTCGAGTTATATGTGGATGAGATGGTGAGACTTCGCGAGGTTCCGGTTTCGGTAGTTTCGGATCGAGACCACAGGTTCACTTCCGGGTTTGGCTTTAGTTTGGAAGGCTTTAGGTACTCGTCTTCATTTCAGCACAACATTTCATCCTTAGACGGATGGCCAGTTAGAGAGGACCATTCAGACGTTAGAGGATATGCTAAGAGCTCGTGTGATGGAATTCAAGGGGAGTTGGGATACTCATTTGGCATTGATGGAGTTCACCTACAACAACAGCTATCAAACCAGTATAGAGATGGCTCCATTTAGTGTATGCGCGGGGAAATGTAAGGACTCGATGTCTTTGGGATGAGGTTTATGAGAGAGGAGGCTGGTGGGCTGCGAGTTAGTCACGAGATCGCCCGAGAGAAAGTGAAAGTCATCAGTGAACCCAGAGAGCAATGAGAAATAGACGAGAGAAGTTATGCGGGCGTAGTGTGAGACTTGTAGTTTGAGATAGGTGTAGGGTCTTTTGAAGATTCCCATGAGGTGTTTTGAGATTTGGGAGCGAAGCAAGCAGTCAAAGTATAGGACCTTATGAGATTGTGAGCAAGGTGGGAATTTAGTAACCTCTGGGTTGAAGTTACCCCGAGTTATCGAATTCATGACACATTCCATGTGTCGATGTTGAGTCGTCGGATCCTTCCACGAGTCTTTAAGAGAGAAGCGACGATCCCAAAGGAGAACGACATAGGGAGAACACTGTGCGATTCTAGATCGCAAGGAACAGGTGTTAAGGAGTAAGGTGATTCCTTTAGTTAAAGTCCTGTGGAGGAATCATGAGAGAGAGGCAGCTAACTGGGAGCCAGAGGCTCGGATGTGCTGTTAGTATCCTCAACTATTTTTTGATTGAGGTATTTTCATTTCCTTTGAGTTTAGTTTGTTCATTTCAAGGACGAAATGTTCTAAAGGAGGGAGGATTTGTGACGCCCCATCCAGGGAGAATGTACGGTCGTGTAGTAGGGTTACATATATGTGTGCACAGGGGCTTCATGCAATTGGTTAAGTGCCATGGTAGTATTTTTGGAAGTTGTTTTTAAGGATGAACTTGTAAAGATTTCAAAGAATGGTGACACTTTTGCAATTAAGGAAAGTGGAGGGGTGAAAGTACAAATCATGGAAACTATAATTAGTTAAAGGATAATAATAATAATAAACTGCCATAATGGTTTAGGAGGCACCAAGTGCAGATGCCGGATGGCGAAAGCAGTTGGGTTAAATTCGTCTCGCGAAATCTAGTGACCCAGAAAAGTTTCGTCGAATTTTGAGATAGTCGGAATATTTTACGATATTATGGGTGATAAGTCGCTAATGACCCGGGGGTGAATTTTTACAAAATCTCGGAAGTTGAAATAAGTGAGCTAAGTTCATTTCTAATAAAGTGAACTCAAAATAAAGAAAAATTTTTTGGGCAGAAACTGACCTGAATGAGGCAATATGAGTCATATATCCAAATAATAATAATAATAATTAATAATTACAAAAAAAGAAAAACATAAAAGTCAAAAAGGAGGAAATCGACGAAGGAGATGGAGAGAATTTTTTATTTTTTCTTTTCTTCACTTCTCTCTAAGATCTCTGAATCGGATAGTAGATTTTGTGGGGAGAAGAAGCGAAAGTTGCAGCGATGAGAGACTACGCATAGGCACAGAAAGCAGCGTTTAGGTCAAACTCGAGTGAGGAATTTTCCTACTTGTGTTATTTCTAGCCTAAAGGCTATGTAATGGCTTGAAATTTTCTTAGAGGCCGTGAGATGCTGTAAATTTCGGTCCCAAAATTTTTGGACTGACTTTAGAAATTTTTAGGAATTTTCGACACTGTTTTCAAATAGTCTGAGCTGAAATTTCGGGATTGTTTTCGGACAGTTCGGGTTGAAATTTCAAGATTGTATTCGAACAGTATGGACATAATTTTCAAAAATGTTTTCGGGTGTTTTTAAACTCTATGGAAAGTCCCTTGAGTCTATAATCTAGCCATATGCATGTGAATAGCATTTGGTGCCCATGTTCTGAAAAGATTTAATTGTGCAAAGTGTGCAAATTGGTTGTGTCAATTGAATGTGTGGTCTAATACATTAGTGTGTGGGAGTAACTATGGGCGGGAGAAATTGTGAAGTCGTGCTCCAATTGTTGCCTTAGGAAAGGTGAGTTTCTAAACTCTAATTTTAAATACTAGTGTATTGTTTATAATCGTTTTACAGCGATGCGTTATGCTTTTAAATTATTACACCATATTTTAAGCTTAGCCGTGGTTTAAAATATTAAACCATATTTCAAGCAGCGATGCTTTTAAATTATTAAACCATATTCAGCCCAGCGATGGTTTTAAATTATTAAACCATGTCTGGCGATGGTTTTGATTGTTAAACCATATTTTAAAAAACAAGCAAGCAAGCAAAAATTATATTTTTATAAATCAGGCCTTAAGAAAATCCTTAGTTTAAGCAAGCATACCGGTCGGAGGTATTCCGTATGTGCACGGTGAAGTTAGGACATGATTTCATTGCATTTTAGATTTGCCTGGTCGGCAAACTTATATCATGCATTATGGCATATTAGAGGAGGCCGTGGCACGTATTGGGATATATAGGGTTAGCGCGCTAGCTAGAGTATGGTGACGTAGACATGAGGTCTTTACACCATATTTGGAAAAGGTGATGTGGACCTGAGGTCCTTCATAGACACGATCGAGGCCCGGGTTTCTGTGTTTACTGGGTGCGACAAAGCGAAAGTCGCCACGAGTGGTTGATCTTTATTGATAAGCATTTTTCATACGGTTAAAATCAACCAGCGGTAGCGAAACGAAACTTTCAGCTCATGAAGAGTTTGAGAAATTTTGGCTTAAGCAGCAGTATAGTATACAATTTTTTAAAACTTTCAAAGCAAGCAAGCAGAGAGTAGTTTTATGAAAAGTTTTAGAAACTTTTAAAGTAAGCAATAACGATTTCTAAAGTTTTAGAAACTTTTATAGAAAAGCAGTAAGGTTTTAAAAATGTTTTGTAAAGCGGTAGTTTTACGAGTTTTGAGACATTTTTCGAAAACAAGCATTTTATAAAGCATACACTCCACTTGAACTTCGTTTATCTCATTATTTTCTGTTTTAAAAACTGACATACAAGTGAGGCACGTAGAACGATTGGGACATATTAGGATTCTCTTGACTTCTAGTATAAGTGTTGTATTAACTAACTTTTGTAAGTAAATACTTGGAACTTGTATAGTTAAATATATGTATGTACATTGTTTTGGTTTGTGAAAATATGGCTTTGAGCTCTTTGAAGAAGAAGTGTTGTTGGTTCACTTACGTGTTTTAAAGTGTAAGCGTATATACAAGTTTTTAAGGATATGTCCTGCATGCGAAGTACATTATCTTTGTCGAAATGTTATAAAATCCACAGGATTTTAGAAAAGAAAAAAAAAATACATGCGAGGGTTTTCGACAACAACAGGAAAACTAGCTCCACAAGATTCTCTAGTCTTTGGAAGTAACGGTTGGGGGGTTAGGTGGGAGCCAGGCCATTTGTTTTGTAGGGGCAGGGGGTTGTGGGGGTGTTTGCTTCAAGCAGTCCCGAGGCTGGGTTTGAAGGTCGGTATCTAGAGGTGGTTGACTTGCCCCACCTACTAGTAGGTGATGTGCGAGAAAGCTTTCTGGTGAATATTTCAAAGACTAGAAAATCCTATGAAGCTAAGCCGTGTTGCTTGCTAAAAACCTGTATAAAAAATTTTCTTTTCTAAATTTGTGATTTTTTAAAATTTCGACAACATAACAGTTGCATATAGGACATGTCCCAAAACCTGTAAATACAAGTTACACTTCTAAAAATGTAACAACAACACTTTCTTCAAACATCATCACATTTTCATAAAACAAAACTATGTACACTCATATGCACAACTATATGAGTTCGAAAGTGTTTTCTGGCACAAAAGTTAGTTACGACCTTTACTTTTACAAATATATGCAAGGTGGTAAATACGGCACATATAGCTAGAAATCGAGAGAACAGTATCGGCGATCCGGCGACCTATCCACAGTAACATAATTTTTAAAAATAGGAAAATAATGATAACTCAGTGGTGTATGCTACTGTATGCGCTACACGAAAATGTCTGTAAATCTTTAAAGCGCTTTGGAAAGAGCTGCTACTATTTATAAAAGTTTCTAAAACATTCGTAAAAATAACTTGCTTTGCTTATCAGTGGTCGATTTTAAGCTGTATGTAACATGGCATAAATATAATGATGAGTGACATGGGAAGCACTCACTTTTGCTTGTTGTACCACCCAGTAAACATGGGAAACCTACGTCTCCACAACATGTAGACGGAAGGACATCGTAATCCCACATCACCTATTAGATAAAAATGTGAGGTGGAATGCTCCATCACCACATAATAAGCTAGCGCGCTAACCCTATATACTCCAGTACGTGCCACGATCCTCCTCTAATATGCCCTAATGCATGAGCTAAGTTTCTTAGACCAAAGCAAATATAAAATGAGGAAATGCAATCATGTCTTAACTTCCCATGCACGTAAAGAAATACCTTTGATGGTAATGTATACTAAGACAAGGATTTCTTAGAGCCCTAACTTATAAAATATAAGTTTTCTTGCTTACTTTCTCTGTTGCTTAATAAAACATATTAGCGATTTATAAAATATAGTTTAACAAATCAAAACCATAAGCTTTAAAAATATGGTTTAACATTCATGACAAACATACAAATCATTTTGTGATTTATAAATAATACTAACATTGAAAAATAAAGTTTGAACCTCACCTTTCGTTTCAAATAGTGAGCACGACTTCACATTCTCCGCCATTTCTGCGTACACATTGTGTATTAGAGTATGTGTCATCACAGCCAAGCAACTTGCACACTTGGTGCTACAATTAAAATTTCCAGATAATATGTGGGCCCCAAATTCCATTCACAAGAATATGGCCAGATGCTAGACTCAAGGGGCTTTCCGTAGAGTCCAAGAACACCCGAATCGGAGTTTGGACGAAAAAGTTATGGCCACACGAGTTGAGCTTCACGCATTGAGAACGACATGCGCCAAACCACAGAAAAATGCGTTTATCTAGTTCTCTAAGCATGCATCCGGATATTTTTGTCTTTCTGACCAGAAGACCAAAGCGACTCTGAATGGAAAATAAACCTGAAAACATGAGTCCCGAAAATAGTCCAAAAATTCAGCAGGATGTCAGAAAGCAGGTCAAAAATTCTTAAAATTCCTAAACTTCGGTCAAAGAATTTTGGACTGAAATTTATAACCTCTCCACGACCTCTAAGAAAATCCCAAGCCATTAATGACCTTGAGGGATAGAAATAACACAAGTAGGAAAATTCACCTCTTGAGTTTGGCTTGTTAGATTTTGGTACCGCAACGTGGCTCTCGTCGAGTAAGGCGGCTTTGCCTTTGCTCGATGAAAACCTACGATTAGATTTATGTAGATCTTAGAGAGAAGCCGAAGAAAGAAAAGAAAAAAATCTCTCTCATTCTCAGTTCATCGTCCTTGATACCCAGCTTGATTTTATATTTTTCTATTATGATGTATTATTATTTGGATATATGACTCATATTGCCACATTCGGGTCCGTTTTTACACCGAAACAATTTATTTATTTTTAGTTCAATTTATTTTAAATGAACTTAGCTCAAGCCATTTCTTGACTTATGAGATTCCCGTAAAAATCTTGTCCTTGAAGTCATTAGCGACTTATCATCCAGAAAATCGTAAAAATATTCCGACTGTCTCAAAATTCGACGAAACTTGTATGGGTCACTATATTTAGCGAGATAAATTTAACATTTCGATCCCAGTTTAAATCGTCAGATCGAAATTTTCTAGGCTTCCTTCAATTATGAATTTATTATTATTATTATTATTAAGGAAGCCCTTGTTGCACATGTCTTGATCTGCGGGTTACATGTGAGTACACACCTTCTCGGGGATGAGGAGTTACACGATCTCCTTCGCTTTAGGAACATTTCTTCCTCGAAATGGACAAAGCCCAAGCTGAAAAGGAAGGAAAATACCTCAATCCAGAAAATAGTTGAGGATCTTGATGGAGCATCTAAGCCTCTAGCTCTGGAGTAGTGCCTCTCTCTCTCATGATTCCTCACGAGTTTTAGCTAAGCAAGATCACCTTACTCCTGAAACACTTGTTCACGATCTGATGCATAGGTGTTTCCTCATAAGTCGGCTTCTCCTTTAGGCACTTGCTTGTTTGCTCTCTCGGCACATGTGAAAGATTTGGGATGTACTTCATAACATCGACACATGGAATGTGTCATGGATCTAGATAACCCGGGGTCAACTTCAGCTTTTTATGAATTTAATGGTCCCACCTTCCTCACAATCTCATAAGGCCCTATAAATCTCGGACTGAGCTTGCTTCGCCTCCCAAATCTCAAAACACCCTTCCAAGGGGAAATCTTCAAAAAGACTCTGTCACCTATCTTGAATTGCAAGTCTCTACGACGGTTGTCTGCATAACTTCTCTGTTTATCTCTTGCTATCTTCAAGTTATCACAAAAAACTTTCACTTTCTCTAAAGTGACCTGTACTAACTCAAGGCCTACCAGTTTCCTCTCACCAACCTCATCCCAGTACACTGGAGTCCTACATTTCCTACCATACAGCGCCTCAAATGGAGCCATCTCTATACTAGTGATGAAGTTGTTGTGTGAGGCGAACTCCATACGTGCGAAATGGTATCGACTCCCCGCTTGAGATTCCGTCACCTGGCTCTGACATATCCTCCCAACATCTGAATGATTCACTCTACGTGGCCATTCGTTTGAGGATGAAATGCTACGTTGAAATGAAGGCAAGTACCTAAAAAGGTACTTTGTAAGCGTGTTGAAACACGGATGTGAACTGAGGTCTCGATCATTGTCGAGCTGGAACCCCATGAAGTCTCACTATCTCGTCACTACATCTGACTAAATTTAACTTTCGGAGATCCTTAACATTAGCGGGCAGAAATGAGTATACTTTGTCAATCGATCAACTATCACCCATATAGCATCGTGCTGCCTCTGAGTCCATAGAAGACCTATCATAAAATCCATAGTGATCTTCTCCCATTTCCATGCGGAATGAGAGTAATTATCTTCCGTGGGCCTCACGATGCTCTTATTCCTGGCAGCCGAGGTTGGGCTTACGGAAGACCGAGCCTGCGATCTCTTTCTTCATCCCATTCCACCAGTAATGTTCTTTCAAAGTCCTGTACATCTTGATGCTTACCTGGATTATAGCATAAGTAGATGAATATGCTTCTTCCATGCACTTGTCTCTTCAGACTCATATACTGCGCACACACATTCTATGCCCTTTTACTATCATGTAAGTAATCTACGATTTGGCTTTCTTAACTTTCTTTAGCCACCATCTCTTCCTTAGAAAGCAACCATCTGTGGATCTTCTGGCCCTTACCTTGAGAATTTGATCCACTATGAAAGATGCAACATGAAATGTGGCTAACAATGCTCTTGAATCTCGGCCTCAATGTCACCCCCAAAAGCTCTCGAATCCACAAAAATGGAAGATAACGATCTCATATGAAACAACTCTCTGACCGCCCTACTCAAGGCATACGCTCGACATTAGCTTTTCTGGATGGTACCGATAGTACGGTCGTGAGTCGCTAATCAACTCGAACCATCTTCTTTGCCTTAGGTTTAACTCTTTACGGGTGAAAATATGGTGAACTCTTATGATTTGTAAAGATCTTGCAAGGAGCACCATATAATGTACCTGCATATCTTCGAGCAAATACGACTCTTGCAAGCTCTAAGTCGTGTATGGTAATTTGCTGCTCTGTGCCTTCCTGACTACACACAGAGGCATACGCGTCACCTTATCATTACGCATCGAAACCTTATGATCAAAGGTTTTACCCGGGAAGCATCGTGGCAAACCATAAACACATCTGCCCCCATTGGCGAAGCTAGAGTGGAGTTGAGAGTCAATCTACCCTTCAACTCCTCGAAACTACGTTGCGGGGCATCCGCAATCATGCCAGCGTGCTTTGGGTGTCGGGCAGTCGTTGGAACAGCTATGCAGAAGAACAACTAACAAACTTCTGTAATACCCGACTAAACGAGGAAACATGACCTCACAACACACATTTTTTGGTGGCTTCCAATTTACCACAGCTTCTATTTTTTGGGGATCCACACTCACCCCCTCAACTGAGATCACATGACCTAGGAATGCACCTTTTTGTCGAGCAGCGCACTTACTCCAGAAGCTTGGCATATAGCTCTGGCTCCTTAGGTTCTGACACAATCCTCGGGTGTTCTAAAAGTTTCTACGGACTACTTGAATACACTAGGATAATCATCGATAAAGACTGTATTGAACCTATCCAAATGCGGGTTGAGTGCCAGGTTCATCAAATCCATGCTTATTTGTCGAGGCATTAGTAAAAACTAAACGGCATCGACATAAACTCATCGTACTTTGCCAGCGTGTCTGTGGCTGCCGTCGGGAGAATGTACGATATATGATCTTGTGAGGTGTATAGAGTACTGTGAAGTGTCCACATAGTAGTATTTTGGAGATGAAATTATGAAATGATAATTTGGAGCTGGCTTAGGAAATTGTGGTATTAAACCAAGGGGTACAATTGTCATTTCTTAAGATTATGAAAAGCCAAAAAATATTAAGTGTAGAGATGGGCCATAGTAGGAATTTCAAAAGTTGGTATTGCAATATTAAAGATATGAGGGCCAATTGCAACTAAAGGAAATGTTAAAATATAGAAATGGGAAAAATAAAACCAAAAATTCATTTGGTCTCCAAAAGGTTAGGGCTTCACGATTTTGAGGAGGAGAGGAGAGAGCCAAGAGGAAGAAGAGAAGGAAGAAGAAGGAGGAGGAGGAGTCCAAAAATCAGGTATGTCTTTGCCTTGTAACCATAGGTATTGGATTCCTAGGACTTTGGTATGGAGAATTGATGCTCCTTTGGGCTAGGGTTTTGTGCAAAGAGCACTTAAACCTTTGATTGGTTGGGGTTATGAGAGTAAAACCCCAATTGGGAGAAAACAAACATGGAATCATCACATTTATGTGGTTTTAAAAAGAATTAGCGGACCTTAGGTAGTGTTCTTGGATTTTCACCTAGGGTTTTGAGGTTTGAGGTTCCATAGCACCAATTCAAGTGTTGTGGAGTTGTTTTTGGATGATTTCCATGATGTTTATTGAGGTGTTAGGAATTATAGAAGTTGTATGAAGTGAATTGGTATCAAAAGTGGGAAAATAGCAAAATCAAGGCGTTTTAGGAAGATTGTGCTAGGTATGTCGAGGTGTACCGGTACACCCTCAGCTTTCAAAGTTTCTGGAGTACAGTTGGGGTGTCTTGGGTACACCTAACGAGAATCTGTAAGTGTGGGTACAAGTTCAGGGTGTGGGTACACATGTGTCCCAAATAACCGAATGCTATGTTTTAAATTCTTATTTAATCAGGATTAGTCTGCAGATAGTTTAGGAACCTTATTAAATGATTGAAATAGGTTCGAATAAGATTGGGACTCGACAAAAACGTTGCATACCTCGCCGCCTCGGCGATATTCGTTGAGTGTGATTAAGTATAGGAAGTACGTTAAGTTAAGTTACATGATTACGTAGGCGATTAATATATCGTCGTGACCGTTTAGTTGCCATGGCCCGGGGGAAAAGTGTGGAGCTGTGTGCTGGGGTATGACAAAGAGGTGAGTGTTCACAAACTCATTTTCCAAATCACTGGTGTATTATTATTTATTACTCGCTTTGTTGTTTTGCGGTATTTCATGGTTTTGGATTGCAAACCATTTTCAAGCAGCGATGAATTAGAAAGCAAGCAAATGGTTTTGAGGTTAAGCCATGGTGAAAGCAAGCATTGGTTTTAAATTGTAAAACCATTTTACAAGCAAGCAAGTAAGTAAGCAAATAGTTTTGAATAATTAAACCATTTTACAAGCAAGCAAGCAAGCAAGTGAGCAAATGGTTTTGAATAATTAAACCATTTTTTCAAGCAAGCAAGTGAGCAAATGGTTTTGAATAATTAAACCATTTTCAAACAGCGGCGGCAAGCAAGCAAAGAATGTTTTTTGAAAAATGAGCCTTCACTGGTTTCTAAGCAAGCAAGCTTAGGTCGAGGAGGGTATTAGTGCGGGTGCACGGTGGAGTTAGGTCCTCATACATGTTATTTAGTTTTTGCACAGTGCGACAAACTTAGGACATACATTATGCATTTAAAGGAAAGCAGTCATGCGATACGAGGGTATATAAGGTTAGAGCTCCTAACTAAGTATGGTGATGGCGACACGAGGTCGGTCCACCATATTCACTTAGGGAAAAAAAAAGGTGATGTGGGACAAAAGGTCCTTCCCTGCCGGCACGGTTGAGCCACGGGTTCCGTGTTCACTGGGAATTACGATAAGCAAAATAGGCACTCGGAGTGGTTGATGCTTTATGAGCATGATATACGAGTTTTGAAAAATGTATTGGTTCCGTCGCGGGCTTTTCGTAGAGTTTTAAAAGCAAGCGGTTGAGCAGCTCCCATTTAGATTTCAAAGCAACGATCGATTGAGCAAAGCTTTCAGTGGATTTTCGCGCAGCAGTTCAGCCCGGGCTCGTTTTATTTTTCAAAGCATGCGGTTGAGCGAGAGCTCGTGTTATGAGAAAAAGTTTTGAGAAACTTTTAAAGCAAAGGTTTGTGAAAGGTTTTAAGAAAACTTTTCAAGCAAGCAAAGAAAAGTTTTAGAAACTTTCAAGCAAGCAAAGCAAAGTAAAGCTTTTGGAAAATATTGTAAAAGAAAGTTTTCTGTTTTGGGTTTCGGGAAAAGCAAAACCTTTTATAAAAGCCTACACTCACTGAGCTCGTTTAGCTCATTATTTTCTATTTTAAAAACTAATTTCTAGGTAAAGTGCCTTGAGAATATTTGAACCTGATAGGATTACAATCACGACATCGAGTGCAGTCTTTGTGTATTAATTATATTTTGTAAGAACATACTTTGAATATGTATATTGGAACATATGTATGTACATAGTATAGTTAGTTGTGAGAATGTGTTGTTATGTTGGTTGCCATATGTTGGATATAGTGTAAATTGGATGTATACAGGATTTGGAATTAGACTATTACACTGTAGTCATCTTCTTAGAAGTTTTAAAACATGAATTTTACCAAATCCTAAGTTATAAATAAAAAGAAAAATTTTGCATAGGAGGTTTTAGCAAACAATACGACCGCTTCACGGGGATGTCAGTCGTTAGAACAACGGTGGGGTTACGTGGAGTGGCGACTACGCCACGTAGAAGTGGGGGGTGTCAATAAATGTCTGAATGCGGAGTCTTAGGAAAATCACCCTCTTGCACCCTCAACTGATGATACCTCGACCTCAAATCTATCTTGGAGTACACTCGAGACCCTTGTAGCTGATCGAATAACTCATCGATCCTAGGGAGTAGATATTGATTGTGGATGGTAACTTTATTCAACTGCCTGTAATCTATACACAACCGTAAACTCCCATCTTTCTTTTTCACGAAGAGAACTGGAGCTCCCCATGGGGATATACTAGGCCGAATGAATCCCTTACTCAACAACTCTTCCAGGCCCGAGCCTTAAGCTCAGCATCGACTCTGGGAGCCATCTATAAGGAGGAATGGAAATGAGCTGAGTCACGGGATCGAATGTGGTGAACTCACTTCTCTATCTAGGAGGTAATCTATGATATCATATGGGAATACATCTTAGAACTCTCAGCTGGCGGAATCTCATCCACTAGAGTCCCTTTGTATCTCCACCCACATGGCGAGATAACCACGACAACCCTTACCTTTGACATCCTCTCTTGTGCCGTGCGAAGATCCTCTTGGAAAATAACTCTCTGCGTATTCCACTTAACTTTACCTCTAATTTCCCTGGCCTATGCAACTTTACTTCCTTTTTATAACAATCTAATGTGTACATGGAAAGATAGCGATCCATGCGAAGAGCATCAAAATCCTCGTTTAGGGCGGAAACATCATTTGGGAACTCTTGTCCCCCGATCGAACTACACTATCTTTGGCTTCTGTTGTTTGAGAATAAAGAATCTCTGTTGGAAGGAAACTCTCATCACGACCTAATGGTTGGAGTCTCCTATCTGACGATCTAAGAAAGTCACGGATCTGGAATGAATACGTGGCTCTTGGGTCATTAATATATCTGCATCATGATCGAGATAGAAATAATACCATTAACCCGCATGCGCATCTGGCGGTCATAGCATAAACTGGCTTGAGTGCCAGGACTTTGTTTCCATCCCTTGGGCCTTATCTACTTGCCTCCCACCACGGCGCCTCTACACTGCGGTTGCGGCCCTGCAGCACGAGCCTACTCACGAGGCCTCGAGGTGCTCATCTCTGGTCTTGAGGTATTTGGGCTGGCTACGTGTCTTTACAAATCAATTGGGGACACTCCTTAATGAAATGGCCTTCACGGCCATGGTGGAAACACCACTATAGTACATCTCTTACACACTCCCAGGTGTCTCTTCCTACACATATCCGCAAACGGGAGGAAAACTGCGGGTGTCCTTTGGCAGGCTGTTTGGGGGCCTCGCGATCTAGAGCAGAGGGTTCCCTACCGACCTCGGCCTGTAACCCTCTCTGCCCTTGCTTCTCTTTTCTTTGGACTAACCGAGGCTTTCTGGCGGGAAGTGCTTGGTTTACTCCTCTTACTTTCTGCTTGCTGACCCTTAGTTACTTGATACTCTTCTCGACCCTCATGGCCTCAGTAAGTCCCCCCAGGCTTTGTTGTGAGGAACCGTAGACAAATGAACTTTTGATCAGGTCTTTGTAATCTGCCCGGCAGCTTACGCAGGACTTCATCAACCTGAATATATGGAACCAATCTGACTAGCTTTGAGAACCTCTTCTCATACTCTGACACTGACATGGTCTTCTGCTCTAATATGAAGAACCCCTCAATCTTCTCATCCTTGTGACTCTAAGGAAAGAATTTGTTAGTAAACTCTTGCTAAAACTGGTCCCATGACATACCATCAAGATACCTCCTATCCATGCTATCCCTTCCGATCCTTAGCCACGTCTTCAGTGAGAAGGCACTTTGAAAACGGGACCCTCGTCATCTGTGCAATCCGCCAACTCTGCCAAATCTTTTTCAACTCTGTCAAATAGTACCCGAGCACATTGCATCACCGCTAGCAGATCATATGGCTTCAGCCCGACTTGCTCTATGTATAGACATCTGGGCTCTGCAGGAACCTCTCTGGAGTGTAGCGGCGGTGGGCGAGGCTCGGTTGTTGACGAGTCGCTATAGCTATATCACGGTATGTGTCATACGCTACGATCAAGCAAATCCACGAGCGAGCTCCTACGGTGTACGATGAGGTCGATCCCTTAGGCGGATTGGAGCTGATTCATGGAGCGATGGAGTAGAACCCGATACGTGATCAACTCCGCAAGTGCGACAGCTCGAAAGCCTCTTGGAATGACTCTCCCCAGAGACTGACCTCGGCGATCCTCTGCACTGCGTCAGGCTTTATTCGCAAAAAAAAAAAAAAAAGCGTTTAATACTTTGAAACACCTTATAAATATGTATTAGCATAAATGGAAATTAAAATTGTGTTATTGTTGGGAAATTAAATAACATGTTGAAAATATGTTGATATATGGGTGTTTAAATATATTAGCATATTAGTTTAAATTATGTAGTGATTTGATATAATTATCCATGATACCTAGTATAAAGTATGGAATATAATTTGTTCCATGTAGTGTTCATTGTACATGTGACATGAGATACATGCATTGGCATTTTGCATTGCATATGCACAGGGACATCGCATTGTGTTGGGTGTGTGTACATGGTTATGATCATTCATCATTCTTGGTGAATGGGTGGTGAGCTCGATAATGGGACAATGTCCAAAATGAGTCTCATGGTTGCATAGCATGAAAAATACGCGTGTTGGGTAATAGCAAGAAGGAATATATATCCCCTCGGGTGAAAAACCCGGATTGGTTCAAACGCAACCGAAAATGAAAGTCCAAAAAGCATTGGAAAGGCGCGCGACGTCCTGCGGTGAGGGCTTAAAAATCGAAGTAGCCTACAAGTACATAAGCCTGCCGAGGAAGTTTTAATTAAATCAAATGGACATTGGAGGTATATCAAGGGTTTGATTTATAAAACAAAAGATTTTGTTTTGAAAAAGAGGATCATTGGGTGAAATAAGCGATGGCGAGTTTTCACGATGGCGTATGCATGTGTGAAATTCGGTGGACTCGGGACATGGGCATGATAGGTCACATCTCATTCATAGCATTTAGAGTGGGTTGCAAAACCTTTGCATGTTTTACTTGGAATGTGTGTATTATTGTGTGAACACGGCATTGCATGGCACACACTTAGGTGGGGAGTAACCCTTGCGAGTTACTTTCTTTAGCAGGTTTGTTCACCTTTGTGGTTTGCTATAGGTACAAGGTCGGCACGGGTGAATGGCACTTTCGAAGCAGGCGAAGTGATTTTGAAGAAATGCCGACATGTGGCCTTGATAAAACTTTTGTAAAAAAGTATTTTGTATAAAAGAATTGTAATTAAATTCTTTTGGACTATTGCCAATATAGTCGGGTGTGTAATTATTGTAAGAGGATCGTTATCAAACTCTTACAGATTGTATTTAAGTGTATTATTCTCATATTTTAGATTTAAATATGAATGAATGGGTCCCAGTAAAGGGATGTATTGAGGGTGTGCCAGGAAATGACTTCGATTGTTCGTGAGTAGTTGGTGCCAGGATAGATGCTAAAATTTAGGTCTTGTGAACCTGAATAAGAAATTACTGTGAGGATTGACGGCTAGTCAGGCGCGATTAGATGCCAAAAGTGCTATTTTGAGCCCCATCGAGATAGGTTTGAGTGCTTTTGGGCACTAATCATGTCGGTCAGCAATTAATGTGTAGGTCACTTAGTACCCGCGATGCCATTTCGAGGTTTGTTTTTTGGGTAATTTGCGAGATCTTTGCGTACCTCGACCATTTATCTTTGAAGATTTGCGTGTTTTCAACCATGAAAATGAGAGGGCTGAAGTGGATTTGAAGGAAAGTGGGATCTGCGATTAGTGAGAAGGCATACGTGAAGCGATGCGGTGGCAGGGAGCAATCCTAGGAATTTCGCTATGATTGCGAAAATTTCGCTGGGATTGCGAAAATTTCGCAATCCTATCGAAATTGAGAAATTTCGCAATCCTAACGAGTGGGAAATTTAAGCTGAGCTAACGAGAATTTACGCTAAGTAGCGAGAAATTTCTTGTCTTGCGAGTAGCAATTTAAGCTATCTCTATAATTTTAGCTAGGCTGCGAAATTTAAGCTAGTACTCCTTTGTTGATCTTGGCTTCTCGATTTAGCTATCTGCGTGGAATTTACGCTAAAGTGCGAGAAATTTAAACTGAACTAGCGAAGAATTTCGCTATGCTAGCGAAATCCCCATGTAAGCAGTCTTTGTTATTTTTGTATATTTGATCTAGCGACACGTTTTGATGTATTACCATTTTAGCCCTTATGTAATCTTATATTTTAGGTATTTTTTGGTAGTTTCACACTTTGGGTTGTGCTTATATAAACCCCACCCAACTTTGTAACCCTAAGCGACTTTTTCATTTATAAGTTTCCGTGACTTTCATTTTAGGGTTTCATTTGCTCTCTTCTCTCTCTTCTTTCTTTCATTTTCCTCGTACCCAGGCATCCCCCTTGAGGATGACGACTCAGGGATGCTTGGCTAAGCCTCCTGTATGAAGGAGGTTGCTAGCTTGGTTTGGGGCTACTGCGGGTTGTCTTGTTTTAAATAATCCCCAGTCTTTGCATTTATGGTTCCATACCTTCCATAGGGTTTAATGTCATTTAATGTTGTTCCTTTGAGTCAATACTTTCTTATGCTTTAGGGTTCGAATGCATACTTAATGCTAGATACGCGATATCCTTTAGATGCCATTCTGACCATTGAAATGAGGTTGAGTGCTAGGTTTTAAACTAGATAAGGACTTTGAATGCATAATACTTGTCTTGACTCGAAATAGGAGTGGTTCTAGGGTTGGGTTTTTATAAGCTAAACAAAAAGATGGGTTTGGCTTTGACTATATGTTATTTACTAATGCGGGAAATAACTTGAGGACAACGCCAATACCCCGTGTTGTGTAGTGACCCGAGCCTTCGAGGTTACCATTTCACATTCCAGCACTCGGCCCGGTACGGTTAGTGTTAAGCGAAACGAAAAGCAACCCTATTTGTTTGAAACAAATCAAGTCCCGAGCAAAAGCTTCACCATTTTCAAATACTGATGCCTCATTCGTGGGATGAAAATCCATCCGTGTTCGACCACTGAAGCCGTATCTTTGCGGTAGCTTGACTGCGGCGATGGGAGGAAGCCCAGGATACAAATGTGTGTTGATTACGAGAATCCACCTAAGGTAACGCGAATCAAATAGGCGTCGTTGGGGATGGTGCCCAGGCTTCGTGATAAGTTGATGTGTACTTGTAATCCACATTACAAGTGTAGGTGACCACAGACCCTTTTGAGATTGCATTTGCAATAGCTGCGAGGTTTCCATACTGGCGGAGTTCTTTGCTTATTTGTTTTGTTCTTCGGGTTGATTTTACAGTTTTTTTAGCTAACACTAACCTTTGGCAAGTTTGTTTGTGTTCTTCTTTGTTTAATTTTGTGTGGTGTTTATGCGGCATTAGGATAGAACACTTCATGAGTGCAAAGATGTCGGTACCTGGCTGACTGAGTTGTGAAATAGTGTACTACCAGTGTATGGATCCTCACTGAAAAACGACAAAAGTCGAGAAGGGTACACCAGTGAATCCAGCAGCTTATAGGTCAATGAGGGATCATATACACCCTCCTAGAGTTAGTGCCCCTTCCTGCATCATACCTCCCTCTCTGCGAAGATGTGGCGGTGGGACCTGTTGGTGCCCATAACCACATTTCATGGTATGGAAAATGAAAATCCATACACTCATATATAAAGGGATTTTGAGGAAGTTTGCATAACCTTTAAAGGAAGGTATGATAGACATGGATTTGTCAGAAGTTAAAGGCATTTCTACGTGACCCTCAAGGACAAGGCGAGGTGGCTTAACTCGAGACCCGAGAACCATTAGAAATTGGGGTGAGGCTGCGGCGGGTGCAAAGAAATTCTTCGGTGCCCACAGACCAATATTTGAAGAGACAAATCTACATTTGCTGCCACTGAGCAATGAGGTTCTACCAAATCTTGGGAGAAGACGGAGACCATTAGTGCTTGTCCACATCATGGGTTCGACACGCATGGATGCTTGTAAACTACTTATGGTGGTATGTCTCTTTGCCATGAAGCGGGTATTGGAAGTATGTGTGGAGGAGATTTTTACGAGCAAGCATCTGATGAAGCCATGGATTTCTTGAATTGTATTGGTTGAAACTATCGAGGGTTGGAAGTGAGCCAAACCAGGAGAAATGGAGAAAATGAGGCCCTCGGTAGCTAACCTAGGGATTTATGCGCTAGAGAGGATATGGAAATGAAAGCTAGAATTTGACAGGCCCAGAAGGTGGGTTAGAAATGAAACGACTCCATGAAGTGCGACGTGGCGAAAACAACACCTGACGACCCATTCAAAGTTGCCAACCTGCGGTAATCGAGGAGAACATCATCATTGCCCGTCGATTGAAGGATTTGGTGTAGGAATATGCAAATGTTGCGGATTAATCTGAAGCCCACCTTTAATGCCCGTATGGTAATACCTCACGATTCCCGATTGGAAAAATCACTTTAGCTATCACGGAAACCTAATCTCCTATGTGCCCGGTGCCCAAACAACGGTTCGGTTCCTCATCTGACCACAGCCACCCAAATCATGCTTCTCGAGTTCAGCAGCGTCTGCGAATTTGGCTTGAGTGGTGGCGATTTTGTGAACACTAAAAGGATCATACGGTGGAGACGGATTGACAACGTAGAAAGTACATTGAGCAGAGAATAGATGGGCTTGAGAGCAATCTTATTCGGAAAATAGACAACTACGATTCAATCACAAGATCAACAATATTGCAGGTGCGGGGAGAGGAAGGTTCCTTCCCCCGAGCATTGCCAAATCGAAAGGGTGCATGAGATGGGTTCATCCGGCTGGTCGGGAATGGATGAGGTCGGTACATGTCACCACGAGGAGTGGAAAGAGGGTTGATCAGCTTGATGCCCCGAGCCGGTTGAGGAAACCAAGGAAGAATTGGAGCCATAACACATTTTCTGAAGGAGGGACTGTTAAAACACGACATGCCACCTCCCGTTTCCGGGGCACTAGGCGAGAAAAGGCATCCCGGCGGTGGGCATCTGGGGGTCTGCAAGGCGGTGAAGGTGGAACATACCCGCTTTTGGACATCATCAAACAAGTCCTGCCTATACAAAGTTTTTGGGGATCTTTGTGCAATCAGGGGATTGGGCATTGAAAAAAGGCATTTTTAGCCGAGCAAGTCGATTGCCATAATCGAGACGAACCGGTTAAATGCAAGGATCGGGGATCTCCCACAATTTCGATCATTGGTGGGACTTGCATAGACAAGCAACTGGGTTTAGGGCGGTGTAAACCTATTGCCATACTACGATGTATAAGCGATTAGGTTTACCGGAAACTAAACTGGTATCTATACATCATTGGTAGATGCGATCGGTGAAGATCCCACACTAAAGGATAGTTAAGGATAATGTTGATGGATGAGACAAATTCTACTACCCGGTAGACTTTGTAGTGCTTTCGACAACAGAAACGATAACTCAAAAAGTGGGCCCAACCATGTGCGATTATCTGGGTGAGGCCATTTACGGCGGTGCTGTCACGATCATCAGTGCTTAGAAATGGGGTAATACGGCTCACATTTGGCAACGACATTGGGTGAATATTTTTCATTGCAGTCAAAAGCACAAATCATTGGAAGGTGAAATGGAAGAAAGCAGTAAAGTGCGCTCGGTTGATCGAGTTGAGGAAGCCAAAATGTCCATGAAGCTGCGAGAAATAACTAACGAGTGAATCGGGTGTTTGGGAGTTGCCATCGGTTGTCAGCTACTTGAATTGGTGGAGTCCGAATTTAATCGGTGAGAGCAGTGATTCAGCGATGGAAAGCAAAGCACTAAAAAGAGGCACGGCGCACCAAACCAACTGCGGGGTTGAGGAGATCACTTTGACCCTCCATGAGTAAATCAATGAATTTGGGCTGGTTTGGTGTTCTTTAAAACCAAATTGCAGCTCAATATTTTTTGTTTTTATTTTAATTTGGTCAATTTTAATAGTTTCTATTTTTAGTAACTTTCTCTTTTTAAGTAATTTTATTTTAATAATATTTAATAATTGATTTTTAGATATATTTTCATATAATAATTTTACATTTTTAATATTATTTATATTTTAATCTTGAATTCAATTCTTGGTACGAAAGATTCATTATTATAGCGAAATTTATGAAAATATTGTTTGGTTACTTAGAATGACTTATAAAATGAAGGAGGGAGGAGAAAACTTTCAAAATTCACTTCATCTTCTTCCCTTCGACTCACACTGAGCTCATGACTACAGCCACCATCATTCATTCTTAGCCACCTGTTTGCTTTACTTGCGAGTCTGTGCCAGGCACGGCCATGCTGCCGTCTTGTTGTTCTTCTCATGCGCCCATACTGAGAACCCTTTGCAGCCACACTGGCCGTCACGTGCCCAGTCAGCGCCGCGAGCCTGGTTCGTGTGTCGGGTTCTCTTACCGGATTCTTGGTCATCGGCGTAGGCTGTTTGTGAGTTCGTAGCCGGCAGTGCAGGTGCCAGCCCGCCTTGGTCGGTGAGTCCTGGATTCGGCGCCTATACGTACGCCTTTACCACGCCTGCCCCAGATGACCCTTTTCCCACATTCAGTCATGGATTCGTACACGGGGAATTTGAGTCTCGCTACGAGCCTCGAGGTCGGGTTCGGCACTCCGGCGAGAGGAGGAAGCGGGCTCAGGTTGACTAGATCGGCTCGATCGGCTGATCCACGAGGAGTCGCTGGGGTTCGGAGATACCGGGCCGGATGGGACGAGGTCTGCTTCACCCGGTGCCCGCAGAGGAGATCGGAGGCTAGGCCCTCCCGAGCGGGGCTCGTGCCCGGAATGGGGGGAGTCATCTTTATCAGGCCCCGGCCGTCGCCGTCGCGGCAGGGGAGAGCTGTCACCCCCGATTATCCCAGGCCTCGAGATCGAGAGGCCCTTATTGATCGACACCATCCGGGGAATGTAGGGCTCGCGCTCAGGGATTTTCATGGGGAGTCGTATTGCGGCGATCCGTGACGACGGTGACTGGTCAGGGACTCCGTGCGATTGATCGAGCATTACTCACTTACGTAGTTCATGGCCAGTAGGGGCAGGTTCTGCATCCCCGGTCGTGATTCGGGTTACCGTTCCATGACCTCCGGGAGCGTAGAGTCCGTAGACTCGGGTTCGGGTATCGATGTCGTCGGGAGTTCTTCGGAGCGGCGGACATATCGGCTACATTGGGCTGCGAGGCGAAGCGAGCCCGGTCCCGGGGTCTCGGATTAGCCTCGGCGAGAGCCTGAGAAGGTGGGTGCGCGTTCTGCTCGTGATACCACGGCCGAGACTGTGCACCGGGAAACTCAGCCTCAGATCTTTCTCATTGATCATGCGTTCGGGACCGGCCTCTTCGCTCCGACACTACCGTGGGGAGCCGTTCTGGGGGCTGTGTGCAGGATCTCGAGAGGGATTACGGTTCGATCCCTACGAGTTGAGGGCCAGGCCTCCACTGCTTGCGGCGGCTTTGAAAGCGAGGTCACCGCGAGAACTGCTTCGGTAGTATACCCTTGTTGATACCCACGGCTAGGAGTGGGTCACGGAGCACTGGGCTTTCCAAAGGAGCCCGGTTGAGAGGAGGATCGGATGCCCTCGGGTCACATGCGCGGGTGGGCTTATGGTGATCTGGGTTTCTTTTCTCACTCCAGCGGCGGGACGGGGAGGGAGTGCTTGGATGTGGAGAGCGAGAGGGACTCAAGGAAGGAGGTGATCATGCTCCCGAGGTAGAGATGGAGAGGAGCCCAGTGGCAGATTTGTCTCCTCCCGTCCTCCTCCAGCACAACCGGCCCACGGCCTGGCGACACTCGGCCCATCATATCTGACCGCAGCACTCCGGTATGCGTTCGTGTCGAGTACCCGAGCTGGCGGGTGTTATGGATGTTGTGCGTGCGGTGGCTACTACGGTGTCGATGGATCCGAAGATTGACCGGCCCGAGACTACCTTGAAACATTGCCATACCATGCTCGGCCAGTCATGAGTCACCTCGGTCTCGCATGTTCACGCCCCGTTGAGAGGCGGACTACGGCGGCGGCGGCCTCAGCCCCAGGCATCTTGGCCCGGGCCGGCGGCAGCGTCGGATCCACCACCATGCAGATTGAGGTGGTCACCTCTGTCTCACAGCTTTCCTATCCACATTGCATGTATACTCTTCTTGGGAGGAAAAGTTAAAGGTAGAACAAATGTTGTTATCATTTTTGTATAGTTTTCAGCATTATCAACTGCCTACTGATTTTGTTTAGGATTCATGTATTATTAATAATATGCAGTGATATTTTTGTATGTTTAGCTATATTTCTTGTATTAGCATTTTGGTTATATCAAAAAGCTTTACAACACTATTTACCGATTTACTACTGCCTTGTCGCAATGCTTTGTGTCTTTATTTAGTGTATCTCTTTTCTTTGATTGGACAATTGAATTGCTTTTAATTGAACAATTGAATTGCGCTGGTGGAGGTGAAACCTATTGTTACCTTAATCTTTAGGGCGATTCCATGCATGATTCATTTTTTGGTCCATTGAAGTTTTAGCGTTTTCAACTTGAACATTCCCCCTTGAGCTAATTCACACACTGCACACCCGATTGTACCAATAGGCTGTGAAATTATGTTCCTCCTTTCACTTTGCAAAGCCGGCCTTAGGCTTGTTGACGACCCATAATTGTTTAGTTTTACCTATGTATGAAGGCGATGTGATGTTTTCAAAGGAAAAAGAAAAAGAAAAAGAAGAAAAAGAAAAATAAAAGCGTGAAACTTTATGAGCTTGAATACGATTACGGTGCTATGGTGAGAAAGCCTTTTAAGCCCGTTGCCCTAAACCTTAGTTGGTTGGGAGTCATCGACTTAGTGTTCGTTACATGGGTGGATGGGTAGAGTTTTGCGTGTTGTAGCTAGGTGCTCAATTCTCCAAGTCATTCGGAGTTCGGGGTGAGACACAACGGGTTTGTGGTCAAGTGATCCCTTTTGGCTTGATGCCTAAACCTTAATTGGTTGGGAGTCATCGGTGGACCCTAGTTACGGACTTTGGTGAGAAGTCGAGTTTTTTAGCATTACCACAATGTGATGAATAAAGAAATAAGAGTGTAGCTAATCTATTTGGGTTGAAATTCCGACAATTTAGAGCCATGTGATGGTTAGGTTGGGGGAGGGAATAGTTTTGCACCTTATCATTTCAATCCCGGTTACATTAGGAACAATTAGATTTTGGTGGAAATTCGGGTTGATTTCGCTGGTCAGTCTTTAAAACTTGTTCTTACATGGACTTTTGTTCTTTTATGTCGGTTTCGAACGAGGTGTAAATTGTTCATTTAAAGAGTAAAGCTAGTACGTACATACACTTTTTGACCCAAATATACTTTTGTAAAATCACGGCATCGCCCATTATTGTTTTAGCATTGCTAAGGGACTAACATGGCAGTGTCGGTTGAAGGGGTTATTGATTAGTGCCCAAGGTGCTATTTTGAACCTATCAAGATAGGTTTGAGTGCTTTTTGCGCACTAATCATGTGATTAACCTTGATTAGTGTGTATGAGAGTCCATAGTACACCAGCGATGCCATTAGAGTTGTTTTGAGTAATTTTGCGAGGTCTTTCTTACACCTCTGACCATTTGCATTTATCTTTGAAAGATTTGCGGTGTTTTTCGACCATCAAAATGAGAGAATTTAGGCCAGATTTGAAGGAAAGTGGGATCACGGTGGCAAAGGAAGATACGTGAGCAATGCGAGTGAAGCGAGGAACGATCGAGAATTTCGAGCTATGATTGCGAAAATTTCGTGGGGATAGAAGACTATAATCATCAGTGAGAATTTCTCCGTCCCAACGAGTGGGAGATTTGTAGAGCTGCAGAATTTAAGCTAGTACTTGAATTCTTGTGCCTACCAAAATTAACCAATTTCGCTATCTCACATAATTTTAAGTTAGAGCATAAAATTTATTAGTAGCGAGGGATTCAACGTTGATAACTGAAATTTCTCAATTTGTTGTCTCTGTTCAAATTCGTGGAGCTAGCGAGAGGCCCACCTATAACTAATCCTGCGCATAATGCCGAGTGCATGTTATTTTTGTATATTTGATCCTATAAGCGACCACGTTTTGATGTATTACCATTTTAGCCCTTATGTAATCTCATATTTTAGGTATTTTGGTAGTTTCACACTTTGGGTTGTACTATCGCACTGACACCAACTTTGTAACCCTAGCTGACTTTTCATTTTATAAAGTTTCCGGCTTTCATTTTAGGGTTTCATTTGCTCTCTTCTCTCTCTTTCTTTCTTTCATTTTCTCGGCCTTGTTCTCCTTGAGGATGACTGACTCAAGGGATGTGAAGCCCAACCTCATAACCTTGAAGATGAGGTTGCCCCAGCTTGGTTTTGAAATTTGCTAGGGTTGTCCTCTTGTTTAAATGTCTGATTACTACACATTTATGGTTCAGCCACCCTTCCAGAAACCTGGGGTTTAATGCCATTTAATGTTGTTCCTTTGGTCGATACTTACGCGCATGCTTTGGGGTTCCGGTGCATACCCAATGCTAAGATACCTTGATATCCTTTGGAAATGCCATTTACGAGACCATTGAAATGAGATTGAGTGCTAGGTTTTAAAGCCCGAATGGGACTTTAGATACATAATACTTGTCTTGACTCAAATAGGAGTGGATTACAGGGTTAGGTTTATAAATTTGTACAGGTGTCGGTTTTGGCTTTTGACTATATGTTATTTGCCCAATGCGAAAATAACTTAGGGACGGTATGTGCCCCATATTTGTGAAGTAGTGACCCCGAGCCTTGAGGTTACCATTTCACATTTCACCGACCATTACGAGTTGGTCGACAAACAAGCTTGACCCAGGCTGGCCCCACTTTGGGGTAACTTCAATCGTAAGCTACGGCCCACTTTGCTCACAATTTCGCAAGGTCGATATACCTCGGACTAAGCTTGCCTCGTTTCCAATCTCGACACACCTTTCGAGGTGAAATCTTGAAAAAGACTTGATGGCCTATCTCAGAATTATGAGTCTCTCTGACGGAGGTTGTCACGCTATCTTTTACGTCTATCTCTTGCTATCTTTAAGTTATCAGAACAACTTTCACCTTCACGAGAAGGTGATGTACTAGTTCGGGGCCTACTAGTCTTCAACACACCAACCTGGGTCGATACACTAGAGTCCTACATTTCTGCCCATCTGATTGCCTCCAATGGAACCACTCTCCTATCTGGCGATGTTTATTGTTGTAGGCAAACTCCATTGGTGCGAGTGGTATCCCGACTTCCTTTGAAGATTCCGTCACCTGACTCGGCATATCCTCCTAACGTCACGAGACCAGTCCTCTCGTCCATCGTAGAGGATGAAATGTCTTTGAAGTGTGGCGAGTACTACTTATTTGTTTGCAAACAAGGAGCTGAGAAACACGGATGTGAACTGGGGTCTTGATCGACAACATCGACCTTTGGAACCCCCATGAAGTCTTATTATCTCATCACCGCCACCTGACTTGACGACTTTTCTAAAGAATCCCTCGGCATTGCTTGGTAGGAAATGACGGAGACTTTGTTAATCGATCCGCCTCGCCCATATCGCGTCCATGTTGCCTCTGCAGTGCGTGGAAGACACATAGCAAAATCCATAGTGATCTTCTCCCGTTTCCATCTTTGGAATAGGGAATGCTTGTATCCGCGGGAGCCCTCCCGATGCTACGCCTTCACCTATTTGTGACAGTTGTTTAGAAAGCGATGTCGCAATCTCAACAACCGTCCCGTTCCACCGGTGTGTTCTTCCAGTTGCATTATATCTTGGTACTTTTGAATATAGCATATGTAGATGAGATGTGCTTCTTCCATAATGTCTCTTTTGATTCGCCATACTACGGCACACACATTCTCGACCTTTCACTATCATGCATCATCTCTGTCACAAACTCTGCTTTCTTCCCTTTTTCTATCTCTTCCTTAAGCTTACTAAATACATTGGATCTGAATTTGCTTACGCTAGAATATGGTGCATGAGGCGGTCCTAACATGAGAATGTGGCTAACAAGGCTCGAGAATCCTCAACCTCAATATCACCCCTAAAGCTCGGATCCACCAATAGTGGAAGATAACCGGATCGCGTGTGAGGCAAAGAGCACCCTCAAGTCGCACACTGAGGCATAACTGCGACATTAGCTTTCTGGATGAGTACTCGATAGTACGATCGTAGTCCTTAGTAACTCATGCATCTTAACATCATAGGGTTTAATTCTTTTGGGTGAAAATATATTAAGAACTTTTTATGATGCGTGAATCTCACGAGGAATTTCCTCATATAAATAATGTCTCCATATTTTAGTGCTTAGTGCAAACACATTAGCTGTAGCTCTAAATCGTGTGTCGAGTAATTCTCCTCATGCTTCTTTAGCTGTCTAGAGGCATATGCAATCACCCTTTCATTTTGCATCAAAACACAACCAAGGCCTTGCCTTGAAGCATCACTATAAACCACAAAGCCATCTTTTCCATTGGGTAAAGCTAGAACTGGGGCTGAAGTCAATCGACCCTTCAACTCCTCAAAACTCTTTTGACAGGCATCTACCCAATCATATTTGACATCTTTTCTTGTCAGCTTGGTCAGTGGGGCTGCTATCTTAGAGAACCCCTCAACAAACTTCCTATAATACTCTGCTAAACCAAGGGAAGCAGGCCTCGACACATTCTTTGAGGTGGTTTCAATTTACCAACATACATTTTTACGGGATCACGCTAACATAATCTATTTGAGGAAATCATGACCTAGAATGCCACCTTGTCGAGCCAAAGCGACACTTGCTCAACTTGGCATACAAGCGTCTTTCCCTTGGGTGCAATACAATCCTCGAGTAATTACAGTGTTCCGAACTACTTGAATACACTAGGATATCATCAATAAAAACTATGACGAACCTATCCAAATACGGCTGGAATACTCGGTTCATCAAATCCATGAACGCTGCTGGGGCATTAGTCAAACCAAATGGCATCACCAAAAACTCCATAATACGTGCGATGTCTGAATGCGATCTTAGGTACATCACTCTCCTGCACTCTCAGTGATGATGCAGCCTCAAGTCTATCTTGGAGTATATAGAATATCCTTGGAGTTGATCAAATAACTCATCAATCCTAGGGAGTGAATGCGATTGCGGATGGTAGCTTCTATTCATTTACTTTTGTAATCTATACACAACCGCAAACTCCCATCTTTATTTTTCACGAAGAGGCGGAGCTCCATGGGGATATGCTCTGTCTAATGAATCCCTTACTTAACAGATTCTTCTAAGCGGGCCTTAAGCTCCTTAACTCTGCGGGAGCCATCACATGGGAAGTAATGGAAATGGGCTTTCGGAGTCCACGGAATCAAATCAATGGTGAACTCCACTTCTCTCTCTACAGGTAATCTGCAATATCATGCAGGAACACATGCGGGAACTCCTAACAATTGGAATCTCATCAATATAGTCCCTCCTTCCGGTCTCACCACATAAGCTAGATAACCACGACATCGCTGACATTCTGCGTGTCTTTGTCATGGCGGAGATCATACAGGAAGATAACTCTCTACGTAATCCTCTGAACTTTACCTCCAATTTCCCTTGCCTATTCAGCTTTACTTCCTTTTTATAACAATATAACGTGGCTCTATGGCGAGACAGCCAATCCATACCGAGAACCACATCGAAGTCCCTCATATCTAAGCTCTGAATCCGTTTGGGAACTCCACGTCTCGATCAAAACTCTACTCTCTCTGACTACTCTGTCTACGAGTAACGGATCTCCAGCTGGAAGGGAAACTCTCATACGACCCTCTAATGGTTGGGTCTCTATCTGGAAATGATCTAAGAATGGCTTGGATGCAAATGAATGCGTAGCTCCTGGGTCCACTAATGTATAAGCATCATGATCAAGGATAGAAATAATACCGGTGACCACGTGCGGAACATCGCATCTTGTTGAGTCACGGCATACTGCGGCTGAGTGCGGGGCTGCATGCACAGCATCACTGGGGCCTTGCACTACCTCTACCACGGCCCTCTACCTGCGGCTATCTTTGGCCCCTGCTGAAACCTCTCCCGTCGACTTTTGTGTGCTCGTCTACGATCTTTGGGGTAATGGGCCCGGCCACGATGTCTCGCACCAATCAGTGCAGGGACCTCCCACCCCAATAAAATGGCCTTCGGCCACGGTGAAACTTCCCGTGTTGAATCTCTGTACTCCCCATGGTGTCGCCGACACATATGACAAAGCGGGAGGAATATTCTAGGTGCCACTTTACAGCTGCTTAGCTGGGGGCCCCTCATGAGTCCACGACTAGAGATAGGCTCCTCGACCTACCTCGGCCTCTATAACCTTTACCCTTGTTCACTCTTTACGCTGTCTTGTCTGAGCTTTGTTGGGAAGTGCACGGTGCCTCCTCTTACTCTTGCTCACATACTGCGTGCATCATTGTAGTACTTTGCTTTCGGCTCGAGAGCGCTCAGCTAGAATCCCGAATCTATTATGAGGAACCACTTAGATAAATGCGCTCACGATACGTCTTGTAGTCACGATAAAAACCTCTTGCATTTCGAACTACATCTACTTGAATGTATGGAACCAATCTAACTAGTTAGAGAACTTCTTCTCATACTCGGATCTTGACATGTTCTTACGTTCCTAGCAGAAGAACTCCTCGATTTTGAATCCTTATGACTCTGAGGAAAGAATCGGTCAATGAATTCTTGTTGAGGTGGTCCCCATGCTATTCCATGGGATACCTTCTTTCTCACGACATCCCACCAATCTTTAGCCCTGTCTTCCATCAGAAAATTGGAAAACAAAGACCCTTTGCTCATCCGTGCGGCGTAACTCCACAAACCTTGTTTACTCGGTCTTCGCAACCCGGTGCACGGATCACCACTACCGTCATATGGCTTGGCGCCCAGTTTTTGTACTCTCTCTATTGACCTCCCCGGTTCTTCTATAACCTCTCTAGGTGGTGGTGGAGGTTGCGACTGCTGACGCGTCGCTATGGCTACTATTTGTGCAATCTGTGCCACTTGCTTTGCCGTAAACATTCCTGGCACTTGAGCTCCTTTTGGTGGCGCGGATAGTCGAGCTGACACCTTTCTTGGAGGGCGATTCATAGATGCAGTAGTGGAACCTACTCGTGCTCATCCTCAGTGCCGGGACGCTCGGACAACTACTAGAATGACTCTCCTAGGACGACCTCTACGTCCTCTTTCACGACATAGTCTTTGTAATTACCAGCAATCGACTTTTAATACATTGAATCACTTTATATGTATGTACTTTGAACTTAACATGCATGGTTGCCAATCCTTATGCTCTGATACCAACTTGACACACCTTTATCGGCATTAGTGTAGTAGCATCCGCAATCCCAGTAGATTACCTTTAACATTTAGAAATCCACGTGAAGCGAAGCGTATTGCTTGCTTAAACCTCTATAAAAATTTTTCTTTTTTTATTTATAACTTAGGATTTGGTAAAACCAGTAGGAAAAACTTAGCGACATAAGCGAATTGCATAGTCTAATTCCAAATCACGTATACATCGGAATTTACTCTAAATCATATATCGAGCATAGCGGTGACATACCAACACATTCCTTCTTCATCTTACATACATATGTCCCATTATACGATTTCAAAGTATGTTCTTACAAATATAATTAATACCGGCACTTGTACAATGTGGGGACCCAGTCTATTATGCTCCGTCTTGCGTACCTGTACCTGGAAAATAGTTTTTAAATACAAAATAATGAGCTAAACGAGCTCAGTGAGTGTATACTTTTATAAACGGTTTTGCTTTTCCGGAAAACATTTCAAAAATGTAAAACTCTCTTTTACACATATTTTCCAGAAGCTATACCTTGCTTTGCTTGCTTTGAAAGTTTATAAAACTTTTCTTTGCTTGCTTGCTTTTATACTCGCTTGCTTTTAAACGTTTATAAAATTTCTAATACTTTCTTGCTTGCTTGTTTTCCTTTCTTTAAAAAAGTATAAAACTCTTATTGCTTGCTTGCTTAGAAGTTTATAAAACTTCTCATAATTTCTCTTGGTTGCTTTATCTTGCTTGAAAAGTCCTTTTAAACCTTTCACAAACCTTTTGCTTTAAAAGTTTCTCAAAACTTTTTCATAAAACGGGAGCCTTGGCTCAACCGCATGCTTTGAAAATAAAACCCACGGGAGCTTGGCTCAACCAATCGTTTTGAAATCTAAACGGGAGCCTGGGCTCAACCGTTTGCTTAAAAACTCTCCGGAAGCCTGGGCGACCGGGAACCAATGGTTGATTTTTCAAAACTGTATATCATGTTCATAAAGCATCAACCCTTGGAGGCCTATTTTTATCATACCTAGTGAACCACGGGAACTTTGTGCTCAAGCGGGTGCGGTGGAAGGACCTTTGTCCGCGTCACCTTTTCGGTGAATATGGTGGAATTGACCTCGACCGCCATCACCATAATTTTAGTTAGAGCTCACTTAACCTTATATACTCCTATCGTGCCACGGTCTCCTTTGTACATGATGGATGTCCTAAGTTTGCCTACGGGCAAAACTATGATACATGTATGAGATCCTAACACCACCGTGCACATACGGAATACCTCTGACCGGTTTGCTTGCTTAAAACTAGGGAAGGCCTTGTTTTCGCAAATATTCTTTGCTTGCTTGCTTGCTCTTTGAAAAATGGTTTTACAATTTAAAACCATTTGCTTGCTTGCTTGCTTGAAAAATGGTTTAATTATTCAAAACCATTTGCTTACTTACTTATTTGCTTGCTTGCTTGAAAAATGGTTTATAATTCAAAAACCATTGACTTGCTTGCTTGCTTGGAAAATGGTTTAATCATTCAAAACCATTTGCTCATTTTCTTAATTATGGTTTTACAATTTAAAACCAATGCTTTCTTTTCAAAAATGGTTTAACTCAAAACCATTTGCTTGCTTTCTAATTCATTGCTTGCTTCTTGAAAATGGTTTGCATTCAAAACCATGAAATATAATTAATAAAACAATTTGTAATAATAATAATAATAATAATACACTAGTATTTGGAAAAATGAGTTTAGAACACTCACCTCTTTGCTTGCTTAACTTGAGAGAAACGATTCACTTATCCCGCCTTTGCTTTTAGCACCTCAGCGAATCTGACGACAAATTAATACGCCTACGCATAGCAACATACTCCTTAGACTTGAGTCACTATCTCTTTGTACTCTTTTAAAGCTAAGGTGTTAAGGGTTCTATTCAAGCTGGAATCATCAATTCCAGACACGAAACTCAAGTTCGTCAAAACAATACGACTACTCTATGTCTAAAGCTGGAAATCAGAATTTTTCTTGCACATGGCCCCACTTTGAGTGAATTTTTAGGCCACTTAGGATCAGAATGTGACAATGCCTATTTCTTTAGGTTTGGTTCTCCGTGAAGTCTATTTTAATTGTCCACTTGAATCACTCAAATCGGATAATAAATGAGCAAGTTATGGCCAAAATAAGAAAACTGGTTGAAACAGGAAAAACAGAATAGGGTGT
The DNA here is from genome assembly GCA_016808115.1 of Tetrastigma voinierianum. NCBI lineage: Eukaryota > Viridiplantae > Streptophyta > Magnoliopsida > Vitales > Vitaceae > Tetrastigma > Tetrastigma voinierianum. The sequence continues at coordinate 51,380 of JAEQBH010002868.1, read as the reverse complement.
ACTGGTACAACCCCAAAGTGTACCGGTACACTTTGGCTTCTGGTGGGGTGTACCGGTACACTACTGTTCATGTACCGGTATACCTTCAAAATTTTGCCCAGATTTTGTTGTTTTTCCCACTTTTGATGCTCATTCACTCCATACAACTTCTATAATTCATAATACCTCAAAACCCCGACTTGGAATTCATCTAAAAACAATTCCACAACACTTAAGTGGTGCTTTGGAACCTGAGCTCAAAACCTTAGGTGGAAATCCAAGAACTCAACCTAGGTCCACCAATTCTTCTACACATCATGTAATTTGATGATTCCAAGTTTATTTTCTCCCAATTGGGGTTTTACTCTCATAACCTCAACAATTTAAAGGTTTGTGAACTTTTTGCACAACCCTAGATCAAAGGAGAAACTAATCTCCATCCAAAAACCTTAGGATTCATATCAAAACCCAAAAATAAGAATTCCATACCTTGATCTTCTTCTCCTCTTCCTTCTTCTTCCTTCTCTTCCTCTTGCTCTTGGCTCTCTCCTCTCCTCCTCAAACCGTGAACCCTAACCTTTTGGAGACCAAAATGACATTTGGTTTTATTTTTCCCATTTTTATATTTTTAGTATTTTCCCAATTGCAAATAACCCTCATCTTTTAATTATTGCAATTGTAACTTATTCAATTTCTACTATAGCCCATCTCTAATTTGTTTCTAATTTCCATATCCATTTTCTTAATGACCATTGTACCCTTGTTCTCATACACAAATCCCGGGTTCCATAATTTATCATTTCCTACTTTAGTCTCCAAAAAGACTACAATGTGATACTTAGTGCTCTTATACACCCCTACAGTATCATGTACTGTACACTCTCTCGGGACGGGGTGTTACAATGCCGATTGGTGCACCCTGACATGTGATCATTTAAAATTCCATATGACATCATGACGGATGCCAATTAGTGCATCTCGCCAAGTGGGACATTTCTTCAATGTCATACACCATAATGACAAATGCCAATTAGTGCATCTCGCCAAGTGGGACATTTCTTCAATGTCATACACCATAATGACGGATGCCGATTAGTGCATCCCGCCAAGTGGGACATTAGACAATTTCAGGTTGCCTTCATGACGAATTCAGTTGGTGAATCCCGCCATGTTGGTCGTTCGATATATCGATTCAATTCAAGATGTCAAGAATTGACCAATTCGTTTGCAACTAAATTAATCACTCACATGCAATTAATTGTCAGACATTTCAAATATCACATTTTCAAATCCATATGTACTTTCGTAATATCATTTCTAAGATATTCTCATTCCATATGATCATTCAGATTTATTTGGTATACTAGCAAAACACTTGAAATAAGGATAGAGGTTCCGTGAACAAACCGAAGCTGTCAGCTCTCGTTTCCTTCTCTTCGATCTCAGTCCTAGGTTAGGTGATCCTCACCCGTCCCTAGTCAATAACAATTACGCCACTATTAGTGGATAAACAATTATTACACATTTTTAGTGAATGACGATTAATCATTGTTAACAGTTTTGGGTTAAGACACTAAGTATTCGCTTCGCCTCAGCGGCGAGATACAATACGTTTTTCATTTAGTTTTATCTTTATTTGAACCCCCATTACTCATTTATTAAGGTCCTTAATCTATCGATGTACGAATACGAGGTGTTCGGAAACAAAAATCCGAAAATGGCTCTTGTGAATAGTAGCTACGCTGCGGCGTAGGCCTTCGCCGCGGAAAAGCTTTGCTGTGTCGTGGCATACCCAAGGGGTGCCCTTTTGGGCACCTTGGCCTCGCTGCAGTGAGGCATCCCACGCTGCGGCGTAGGTCTACGTCGCGGCGTGGGTTCCCTACGTTACAACGTAGGAGCCCTTTTTGCCCAGATTTTTCTTTTGTTCTCTTTTTGCAATTTTTCTCCAAAAATCACCCCCAAAATCCAAATGAAACTTTAGAAATCACTCCTAAAGGCATTCTAATATCATCCTAAACCAACCATGAGGAAAACCCATTGATGGATTAGGGTTTTTCTAACGAAACATCATTTAAAGAAATTTAGGTTTGAACAACACCTTAAATCCCTTTGAATCTTCTTACTTTGGTCTTGATCACTTAGAAGCAAGAAATGGGAAGAAATCACACCAACAATCTTGATCTTCTTACCTTGCCCTAGCTTTCTCCTCTTACTCTCTCTCAAAAAGGTTTTTGGCTCAAAATGCACAAGTGTGCTCTTCCTAAGACCACATTTGGTCTTACTTCTCATTTTAAGTGTAAGGCCATGTTTGGCTTACACACAAATTCCATTTCTCAATTTTCTCCTTTTTGGTCTTTATTTCATTTTCATTTATCATTTAATTTACCTTAACATTTAAGCTTATCCTATTCTTGACCATTAGGTCCTCATTTTACCAATTCCAAATTTGCCATTTTTCACTTAGGTTTATTTCCGGGTTCAATCAATTTCTCATTTTAGCATATAATTTTTAATCATATGCTCACATATTCATTTCACTTTTCACAATTTATCAGTTTTCCTAGAAAAACCCAAGTTTGGCTCAATTCATACCCAGAATATATAATAAAATTATTATAAAAATTCTAGGGTATTTTGGGGGCGTTACATACCTAGTCGAATATCATTGGTTTCCAAGATAGTTGGAATTTCACGTATTTCGAGGCACGAGTGTCAGATGACACAGGGCATTGACCATGTAGATGCCACATGGAAAACTTAGAGAAGTGCACATGGCATGAGAATCATGTGGTGTGGCATTTTCCACCTAGTGCATAAGTCCATGTGACACATGGTACATGGCAAATGAATCATATGAAGACACATGTCATGTGAGAGGAATAGGAAAGTGAGAAGAAGTTTCCTCTCTTTGGATCAAACCAAGAAACAATTCGATGGAGGAGAAAAGAAAGAAAAGGAAAAGGACGAGAAAATGAGAAAAAGAAAAGAGAGGAAGAAAGAAAATAAATGAGAGGAGAAGACAAAAAAAAATTCGTGCATAGGAAAGGGGAAAAAAAATAGAGAAGGGAGAAAGGAGAGTCGTAGTGCACTGCGGGAGTTCCTAGTGTTACTGCAGTGGTCGGAAGTCGATGGGCCGAGAATTAAAGTTGAATCTACTCAGGAGCTACGAGTAGGTGCCAAAACAAAAAGAGGTAGGGTTTTCTCCTGCTTTGGTTACTCTTAAATCCTAAGGCGTAAATGGCCTTGTGGTTTTATCTGACCATGGGGCCCGAGTTTTTCGAACGTTGGGTCTATTTTTGGGACAGTTTTTGGGCTGAGCTTGAGGACTGCTTTATGGTTGAATTTATAGCCAATTAATGACAGTCTTGAAAGTTAAATAATAATAATAATAAAACAAAAGCTGAGATTTCTAGGCGAGTCAGTTATTTCAAGTAGGAATATGGCCGGTTATGGTTAATGAATGACTAGTTTGTGTGGACTATTTTTGTGTGTTATTGTTGAAAATTTTAAAACATGTTGAATGTGTTGTAAATATGTTGATATATTATTGTTATATATATTAGCATGGATGGATGTAAATTATGTGCTTTCCATATAATTATCCATGGTACTTGGCATAAAATACGGTTTATAAATTGTTCCATGTAGTGTTCATTATACATGTAACATGAGATAACATGCAGTGGCATTTTGCATTGTATATGCACGAGGGCATCGCATTGAGTTGGGTGTGTGTGCATAGTTATAATCATTCATCATTCTTGGTGAATGGGTGGTAAACTTCGATACCCTTGGACTCTACATGCAACAAAGTCTCACGTTTCATGGCATAAAAGAAAAAATAAAAATAAAAAAAAAAAAAATATATATATATATATATATATATATATATATATATATATATATATAATGTGTGTGTGTGTGTGTGTGTGTGTGTGTGTGTGTGTGTGTGTGTGTGTGTGTGTGTGTGTGTGTGTGTGTGTGTGTGGAGCCTGACAAGCGGGGATAGAATCCCCACGAGGTGAAGACACAGTAGTTGCGGGTTATCACATGATCCAGGTGATTGAAAGCCCATAAAAATGTAGAAAGGCATGCGGCGTCCGGTGATGAGAACCCGGAAATCCGTGGCCCACAAATGCATAAACACATGGGTTTGATTAAATCAAATGGACATTGGAGGTATATCCAATGAGTTTTGTTTTGGAAAAAAAGGTCATTGGATGAAACACCAATGACGAGTTTTCACACTTGGCATAAGCATGTGTGAAGGAGTCGATGAGGACCCGGGACATGGGGCATGATGAGCCTCATCTCATTTCATGGCATGTAGGATTCCATTTAGGGTGTAAATTCTTCATCGAATGTTGATAATGTGTCTTGTGAACATGGTGAATGTGCACTTAGGTGGGGAGTAGCCCTTGTAGAAGTTATCCTTGCACTGGGCATTGCTCACCCCTTCGTGGGACCCTACTTAGGTGCGGGTTATGGAGACGATTGACCCTCGTCCAGGAATTTATAAAGCGTGGCTTTGAGAAACCTTTTTGCAAAAAACTAGATTTTACATGTAATATTTTGTATATAAGAGAGTTGTAGCTCGAACTCTTATGAATTGGTTTGATAAATTTATATATTTTTCTAAAATATATATGCAATAATGGATCCCAATGAATGGGACGTGATCTGGTGGAATCGAGATATGCGATAAACATAGGTGATACGTCGTTGGTAGTGCGTCAATGGGACCCTTGAGTTTAAGGTGTCATAGCTTGGTATCGAGCTTAGTTGTATGGCTACCTAGGGCTTGAGGCGTGGGCCTAAGCTAGGCAGGACATTTATGGTGCATCGATGCCCGATCCAGAAGCAGTGTCGAGGCTTAGATTATCTGAATTCCTATGGGGCTTGGTAGGCAGGTTTAGGACGTCTTGTTATGAGTACAAGCTTAGTTATGAATGCCTAAGGATCAGTATACGATATCAGCGTATTAGTAATACTCAATATTCATTGTGCATTCTTGTGAATCAATGTGTGATGATTGTGTTACATAATGTGTGTTACATAATGTGTGGATTATATACATGATAGGTTGTATATAGAAAACAACGAACACTAGGGTTAAAGAACATAACCTTAGGGGTTCGGTAAATAAATGAGCATGATAGTCTGAGAGCTGATATTTACTAGTGTTTGGCATTATGCACCACTAATGAAATAAGGAAAAAAAAAATCCCATCTTGCTAATTGACATGTGTGAAATAATTGGGCTTAGAGGTTGAGACCTCGGAAAAGCTATTGCATGTAAGCTATCCCTTAAGAGCTAGGGTGAGTGTTGATATGATATGTCAGGATTGGGAGTTAGATATCTTTGGGATCCTACTCACTGTTGACCTAAGGGTCATGGACATGTCGGAGTTTGATGTCATCCTTGGGATGGACTGGTTGATGGCACACTGAGTCATCATTGATTGCGATCGTAAGAAGGTTACTGCATAAACACAAGACGATGTTTCTCACACCCCCAATCCCCGCCTAGGCAGATGAAGGGAGCGCGAAACTATACTGGACTCTTTACTTGCTTTTTCAGAAATTGGTGGGCCCAGTGCCTCTTTGGATCAAAATATCATATCTGAGATACAAGCTCGACTACGATAGTAATTGTTCTGATATCAAATATATAGTCTGAGTCCATTTAGAGATATATATACAAAAAAAAACAGTACATTTACATTTACATAATCAGAGTGCAAAACCTACTGTGATGGACTCCTACTAGTTTGTTGGCCCAACAGTATGCGGAATATCACAGACGCCCTCCTCTATACCTACAAGGATTAAAACCCGTGCTAAGCTTAATGCTTAGTGGGAAACATATGACTTATACGTATACACATGCATTAATACTCATTTATAGTAGGCATATAACAGTAACAAATATACAATAGCAGATATCATAATTTTTCATGAATTCATATAACAAACTTATACACATACTTAAACTTATAGCAGACTATACTTGTTCAGATCTCTCGTAGGAGTTATAGAGCTTATACTTGTCTAGAGGTACCCATAGGTACTACAAAGCTTATACTTGTACATAAAATTTCGTAGGTACATTCGAACATAACGATGTACATTTACTTTACTCTTGTCGTTATTTTAGACTCTTTATCATATAGCTGTTTGACTACTGAACAGTGTGAAGAGTAAGGTAGGACAGACACAATAAGTGCAAGAAGATGGGATGCGATCTTGAGTCTTGTTAGCCTGGCAGGAGTGCAAAGCCGTGAAACAAAGGAGTGCGGAAACCTTGATAGAGTGTCGATCACATTAATCAGATAAAAATGCAAAGTAGTAAATGTGTGAAGCATGAAAGTGGGAAGGAATTAATAAATACATTAATTAGATAGTAACAAAGTAGTAAATGTAATGAGCATGGTTAGAGGTGTCGTTGCACTAGCCGAGGAAGTACCAAAGTGCTATCGTGCACGCCTACGTAACAAGGTGTTGTGTCATTCAATATCCTGTCTGGCAGTCTGATTATATGTGTTCAGAACTTACTATATTATCATAGGGGCATTAAGTTTGCAGGCATCGGCCGCTTTACCTTGATGGAGAGATGCGGTGAGTTTTCACTTGGTCATTATTTGAACCCCATTGATCTTTTATTAGGGTTCCTATACTATCGATTAAGATTAATACGAATTTAGGAATAGCAATGCAAGGGTACAAAAATCAAGGTTGTTGAAAGCATAGGTACCGGTACCACTTTGATCGGTACTAGTACCAAGTCTTTTCTAGTGAATGGGTACCGGTACCACTTTGATCGGTACCGATACCACTTTGCCTCTGTCTAATGGGTATCGGTACCACCCCTTTTTGGTACCAGTACCGAATTGCGAGTTCTACCCAGAAATGGCAGATTTTGCCATCTCTCACTCACTTTTCTTCAATAAACCTCCTCAATTCCGTCCTACATCAAAACCCACCATGGAATCCACCCAAAACAACTCCAAAATGGTTTAATAACCCAAACATAAACACAATAGGGGAAATTAAGAGGATTCCTAACTCCCAGGCAAATATTCTTACCACGAATCAAATAACCTACATGATTATCCACAAATCCATAAGAAATCCTCCTTCGAGCTTATCTATACATATTCCTACAAGTTCCAACCCAACAACTTCCAAAAACACTTGTAATGGTGGGTTAGAACTTCTTGTTGGATACATAAAAGTGCGACATTTATATAGGGTTTTAAGCCCCCCCAGCTCATGTTTTGCTCTCATTTTGTGTAGAATAGGTGCTTTTGATCGTTCTAGCGTTTTTATGCATGTGTAGGTTTTTCGAGTCTCATGCACATTTTCGTAGCGGTTTGGTTTGATGCAAGGTTGGGACCGTGATGGATGATCTAGAAGTTTTGGTAAGTCAAAATATGGGTTTGGGGTGTTTTTAAGAAATTTAAAAAGCAGGTTATGGACGAGTTTATGAGATTTTCTAGGATTAGGGAATGTGTATTTAGTGATATAAGGAAAATGGTATTTAGGAATGTTTTGGTATGGAACAAGATATGGAAAGTTTTGGGTAGAGGTTGAAGATTGGATTTATGGAAAGGGTTAAAGAAGAAGATGAGATGGTGAGGAGAGTAGAGTTTGCACAAGAGTGGTACTTAGGGTTAATGAAGCGATCACACAAGATTAAATGACGAATTGAAGCGCCACAATCAACTATGGACGGGTTGATTGATAAGCTGGACAAAGACTTTGCCACCAAGGAATCCACCTAGGTATGAAGCCACGAACCCCCAGAGAATCCTTCCCGAGATAAGAGAGAGAACTCTTAAGAAATCTGAAAATATTATTAAACTTGAACTGCTCTTAAAAGACTACATTAGGGGGGTATATATAGTTTCATACTTTCTAAATCAAATAAAGAAACTTCTACTTTAACTAGGAAAAGAAACTTTCTAAATTACAAAAAGCAACTCCTAAAAGAAAACTTTCTAAAATAAATAAAGCAAATCTTCCTAAAGGGATGAATAAAATATTGGAGCAAATCTTTCAAAAGAGATACAGCAAAATCGCAAAAAAATCCTCCGAGAGAAGATCCTGAATCTTTCTAAAATGTTATGACTCCCTTCGAGGGGTTGGTCAAAGTCGACCATGTTTTTTGCCTTCAGGGGCCCAAATGAGGTCAAAGGAGTTTCACATGTATTCAATGCTTCTTGACCTCCGATCAGTGCAATAATTAAGGCTGAATTCCCAATGTTTGGTATGTTTATAGAAGCTCCTGCATCAATCCCCCATAGTTGGGAAAAAAGACTTGCCCTCAAGTCTTCACCGTGATAAGCCATCAAGTCCTTGACATTGAACATTGGAGAAATTTCATATTCGTCTGGCAACTGCAACTTTGTAGGCATTCTCTCAAATTTTCTCTATAATCTTGAAAGGGCCATCTACCCTTGGCTTGAGCTTTCCAAACTTTCCTGGTGGAAACCTATCCTTGCGAAGGTGTACCCAAACCAATTCGCCAACCTCAAACTCAACATAATTGCGGCGTCTATTTGCTTGTTCCACATATTTGGCATTCTTCTTCTCAATCTTCAAGCGAACTTCTTCATGCAACTTCTTGATCTCTTTGGCCCTAACTTCAGCATCTAAATTTGAATAGTCGAATGGGGTGCTAATTCCATGGGTTCAATCGGTTAGTCCATATACTACCTTAAATGGACTTTTCAGCGAGTTCTATCATGGACCTGTGTAGGCAAACTCAATTAAGGGTGAGATCAGAAATCCCATTGTTTCACGTTCTTTCCCACATAACTCCTTAGCAAATTTCCCAAGCTTCTATTAGTAACTTCAGTTTGACCATCAGTCTGAGGGTGATAAGAGGTATTGAACAGTAAAGAAGTCCCAAGTTTCCTCCACAGAGTTCTCCAAAAGTGACTAAGAAACTTAGAGCCTCGATCTAAAACCATAGTCTTGGGAATACCATGTAGACGCACAATCTCTTTGAAGTATAAGTTGACAACATGTGAAGCATCATTAGACTTGTTGCATGGTACAAAGTGAGCCATCTTTGAAACACATCCAACGACCACGAAATCAAATCTTTGTTTCTTTGTGTTTTAGGTAATCCCAAAACAAAATCCAAGCTTACCTCCTCCCATGGCATATTTGGAATTGGCAATGGTGTATATAGTCCCAAATTGTTTCCATGAGTTTTAGCCATCATGCACAACACACTTCTTGACAAATCTAGCAATGTCTTTCTCTAGCTTGGAAGCGAAAAGTTTGCCTTATTTAGAGCTAAGGTTTTGCTTCACCAAGTGTCCTCCTAATGTTCCTGTAAACTCATCTAGAATACTCAATCTCGAGAAAACAAGGCGGGATGCATAGAAGTGTTTCCTTTAAGAAAACCGTCCATCGCACAAAACCCTTGAAAGGCTTGTCGGCATACCTTCAGTTACTTAAAATCGACATCCTCCTCGTAAGTTCTTTTTCAACACATCGAATCCAACTACTTGGACTTGCATGGAAGTCATTAGGGTATGTCTCCTACTCAAGGCATCCGTAACAACATTATGAACACCCGCTTTATGCTTGATTGTGAAGTTGTACACTTATAAGAATTCCACCCATGTCGCATGTCTTTGATTCAACTTGTGCTGGTGGTTAATGAATTTTAATGCTTCATGATCTGAGAAAAGCACAAATGGCTTGTAAAGCAAGTATTGACTCCAATGAAATAAAGCTCTATAGATAGCATAGAACTCCTTGTCATAGGTGGACTACTTCCATTTTGCTTCATTTAACTTCTCGCTAAAGCGTTGATGCTTCCTTCTTGACCAAGGACAGCACCAATCAACTTGAGATGCGTCACACTCTACTTGAGGAATTTGTTGAAATAATGTAAAACCAAACATAGGACTTGAGTTACTCTTAATCTTCAAAAGCTTTCTTGAGCAACACTAGTCCACTTGAATTTGTCTCCCTTTAAGCATTCGATTACGGGAGCCATTATAGAGCTAAATCCTGATAAATCTCTCCTATAAAGAGACTGGCCATAGAGCACTCACATCATGGATCGAGCTAGGAGTTTAGCCATTAAATGTCGCCTCTATCTTGCTTCGGTCCATCTCAATTCCATCTTTAGTAACCACATAACCAAGAAATATGATTTTGTCGGCATAGAAGTCACACTTCTTTAAGTTGGCAAATAATCGTTGCTCCCTTAGAATAGAGAACAATTGCCTCAAATGCTCCAAGCGCTCCATCGAATTTTTGCTATAGATCAAAATATCATCAAAGTATACCACCATAAAATTTCCAATGCATGGCTTAAGGATATGATTCATAAACCTCATAAAAGTGCTAGGGGCATTGGATAGTCCAAATGGCATTACCACCCACTCATAAAGTCCATCTCGAGTTTTAAAGGACGTCTTCCATTCATCTCCTTCCCTCATACGAATTTGATGGTATCCACTCCTCAAATCAATATTCGAAAAGATGGACGCACCATAGGGTTGATCCAGCAAATCATCAAGTCTTGGAATGGAAAATCGTTATTCAATAGTAATCTTGTTGACTGTCCTACTATGAACACACATCCTCCAAGATCCATCATTCTTTGGTACTAGCAGGGTAGGAACCGCACAAGGGCTCTTACTTTCTTGAATAAGCCCTTTGTTGAGCAACTCATCAACTTGCCTTGTAAGCTCTTCATGTTCTTTAGGAATCATCCTATAGGCCGGTGTATTGGGAAAAAGCGGGGCACAGTGCGAGTGTTATTTGATGTTGAATATCTCTCATAAGGGGCAACCCATGTGGAATCTCCTCAGGTACTACATCAACAAATTCTGCCCGAATTGGCTCTACTTCTTTTAGGATCTCCTTCTCACTTTCGGTTTCTTCAATAGCCTTGAGGCCCATCACATACAGACAGACTCGATTTCTTTCTTGACTCGGATTTTGACAACAAAGAATTATGCTCCTACTAGTTTGAAGTTTGGAGCAATTCTTGGGTTTCAACGATTCAACAAGACAATTTGTGCCCATCCTTCACGGAATGTGTAAGTGTTCTTGAAGCCATCATAAATGACCTTCCCTGTATATTGTCATAGCCTCATAAGTAGCAAGTAATGAAACATCCATTGGAACAACATCACACCATACCTCGTCCACGGTAGTGCTTTCCAATTGTAAAAGAGACAAAATTTCCTATGCTTTAGCTTGATATCACTACCCTCTTGACCATCTAAGTTTATAGGGTTTCAGGCGTGGATCCATCTTCAAATCAAGCTTTGCACCATCTGAGAACACAATTCTCGAAGCTCCCCCTTTATCGATAATAACCAAACAAACCACGTCATAGATGTGAACTTTGTGTGAAAGACATTGGAGCCATAGCCAATTCTCCTCACTAAATGACTACCCTATTTTAAGACTCCTTTGAACAGCTAAAAAGTCCATGGTCAGGCATAGTAAAGCTCATCCTTATCTTCATGGTCGATTCAATTGCCTCTTCGCGTCTTCTTCCTCAACTTCATATTCTTCAACTAGAGCTGACCACTCGTTTGGTTAGGACGTCGAAGCTATATGCCGTCAGTGGCATTTAAAGCCCTGTCTTGACTTAGAGGTAGACTCTTGCGGTGGCATGTGCACTTCACCTTTTACTTGAGGTTTAAGGGTGGTTTTTTAGCACTATTAGGACCCTTGAAGTCGAATTCTTGATAAATCCTTCTTTAATCCGATTTGTAGTAAAACCCCATACTTGTTTAGAGCCTCAACTTTTAAGGCAAGCTTTATCACATCTTGAAGAGTGTTATATGGCTGCAATTGAACAATTTTAGAAATTTTGAACCTCAAACCAGCAAGGTAGCGGGCTATGGACTGCTCCTCAGCCTCTTGCAAGTCTCCTTTGATCATCAGATTTTCAAACTCAGCCAAATACTCCTCCACGGTCAGTTCTAACACTTCAAATTCCTAAATTTTAGGAAGATATCTTAGCGATAGTGGAAGGGAAGATACTTCCTTTTTAGTTATTTCTTCATCTTTTCCCAAGTTTCAATCTTCTTCTTGTCATCTCTCTGACGTTGCCTCTTTAAATTTTCCCACCAAAAATAAGCATTCTTGCGCATCTTGATAGCCACCAACTTCACCTTTTTCCGCTCGGGGGGATCACAATATTCAAAGACACGTTCGACAGTATTAAGCCAATCCAAGAAGTCATCAACATGCATTCTTCCTTCAAATTCCGAAATATCACACTTTGGATTGAATCTGGAACTTTCATCATTATTACGTTTCTCACAGTAATTATCATCGCGGTATCGATCTTCATACCTTCCTCCATAATCATATTCTCTTAAATGCTTGTCTTTGGAAGCACTTGCGCCTCAAGTAATTCCGAACTTGGCTAAACGGCCACGGAGTTCCCTCGTCGAAAACTTTCATCGCCCCTTCACCTTCCATGAAGGTCTTTGTTGCCATAGGATCATCATTGATAGCCATCTGCTTTTGTAGACGGCTGAACCCACCATATTAAAGATCTGACAATCGCGTTTTGCGGTGGGATTAGAGAACCATGAACCATGATTAGGACTCTTATCTCAGGAAGCAAGAATACCCTTTAGCTTATGATTAATATCAATCATGACTACGATATGCACTTTGATGCAAGGTTGGGACGTGTTGATGATCTAGAAGTTTTGGTAAGTCAAAATATGGGTTTGGGGTAGTTTTCTAGGGCCAAAACAAGTTATGGACGAGTTTATGAGATTTTCAAAGTTAGGGAAGGTGTATTTGTGGTATATAAGGGAAAAATGGTATTTAGGAATGTTTTAGTAGTATGGAATAAGATATGGAAAGTTTTGGGTAAAGGTTGAAAAATTGGTTATGGAAAGTTTAAAGAGAAGATGAGATGGTGAGGAGAGTAGAGTTTGCACAAGAGTGGTTACTTACCGGGTTAATGGCTTGATCCACACAAGATGAATGGCCAATTGAAGGCGCCACAATCAACTATGGACCGGGTTGATTGATAAGCCAGGACAAAGACCGCCACCAAGGAATCCACCTAGGTATGAAGCCACGAACCTAGTCCCCGAGGAATCCGCAAGAGATAAGAGAACAGAGAGAACTCTTAAGAGAAATCTGAGAATATTATTAAACTTATTTGCTCTTAAAGACTACATTAGAGGAGGTATATATAGTTCCTTACTTTCTAAATCAAATAAAGCAATTTCTACTTTAACTAGGAAAAGAAACTTTCTAAATTGCAAAACGACTCCTAAAGAAAACTTTCTAAAATAAATAAAGCAAATCTTCCTAAAAGGGATAGAATAAAATATTGGAGCAAATCTTTCTAAAAGAGATAGAGCAGAATCATAAAACAAATCCTTCAGAAGATCCTGCGGAAAATCTTTCTAAAATCAATATAGCGGCTCCACATCAAGGGTTTGTCCAAAATTAAATTGTCATTTTTTTGCCTTCCCAGGGGCCCCAGTGAGGTCAAGGAGTTTTCACATGTATTCAATGCGTCTTGACCTCCCAAATCCAATTCTTAAATAATTAGGGCTGAATTCCCAATGTTTGGTGTGTTTACAGAAGCTCCTGCATCATGGTTCCATAGAAAAATGTAGATCATCGTTGTCGATTAGAGCCGCTGTCGAGAGACCCCGGGTAGTGCTACAGTGAAGAGGAGCAGTTGTGGAGGCAGTGGTACCGGTACCAAATATAGTGGTACCTGTACCCCAAGGCTGTGGAGTACCATTGCACTTTTGTCTTAGGTACCACACTTGCGAAGGTAAATTTGCCAACTATGCGATCTGGGACTTAGAGCGAATTTCAATCTTCGTGCAAGGGCACGCTCGTCTTTCGACCACCACTTTGAGATTACCTAATGAGAGTTGTATTTGTACTTGAGGGGCGAGAGTTAAGGGGGATGGGATTCTAGGGTTTGGTCTTGAGCTTTTGGGGTGTTTTCTCATAATTTTTTAGGGTTCATAGAGTAGAGTACTTAGTTTTCTTCTGATTTTGAGTTTTTAATCACTTGTATTCTTTCATTTGGTTTCTATAACTTGGTATTCTTTAAGATATTCTATGTTTTTGATATCTCAACCTTGCAATTGAAGTGTTATTTCTCAAGTCACATTTATGATTAGTGTTCTAGTAATCATGATTCGACTCTCAGTTTTAATGGAGTTCTAAACCTCTATGATAGGGTTCTAACGGTGGAACCTCACCTCCTTAGTGGCTTAGCCCTCAATCCCTCTTTTGTGCTTCAATGGGATTGTACAATACTAAACTTACTTGCAGAAAATCTTATAAAACCTTAGTTGGCATCTTCTTGACAGTGAATGAGAGACTCTCGGTACCACGTTGTGCTTGATCTAAATCTTGGCCCCAGAGTACAAAAGCAAATATTCTGAACAAGTGTTTGTTATCGCTCAATCGTTCTTTGTATTATAAAAGCTTTTAATGTTATATATTTCGTCGAAGACCATTCATCAATGGCTCCTAGATGAGATTGTAAGTAAAAGGTGGGTATTACCTAGTCGGTGGTGAGCGGAAACCTAAGGATCCTATCATTCGCCCTTCATGTTTTAAAATAGTTAAGTTAATCTGTTACTCAATCAATCAATCTAACCCCTAATTTTGCGCTGTCCTTTTATTCATTGGATAACAATCCTAAGGATCACCAAAACCACTCCCACAATGGAAATATTTGTGGACTCCCACAGTAGTATAATGCTTGACGACATTAGTTCCTACACTTGGGAATAATTTCAGCACACGAAATAGACAAAGCATTTAAGAGTTATACCTCAAGGACATTTTGAAGAGTCCATAGTAAGATGGTTGTTTCAAGAGAACCCAAGACCTCGGATGGAACACCCCGGGAATCAGCAAACTCTCTTTAATCCAAATGCCCAAGGGTTACATGGTGAACCACAAAGACCCCATGAACCTCCATGACAAGGAGATGAAAGTCTGCCTTGACAATCCGCTGACGAGGAGGAAAATGTTAATTTTCACCACAATCAATATCGACCTCCCCCTACCCCTTTACCTAATGTGGAAAGAACCGTTCGAGAGATTCTGCAACCTCAAAGAACCACAACAAACTCATGTATTCACCTCCCTGAAGAGGCTAACCAATTCCTTATGAAGTCAGAGATGATTCGTCTTCTCCCTGTGTATCAAGGGGTCGATTCTGAGAACCCCTACTCATCCATGAGGGATTTTGAGGATGTTTGCAGTGCTTTCCTGTCTATAGGGTCGCCCCTCCATGTAATTTGTATGGTTTTATTCCCATTCTCTCTAAAGGAGAAGGCCAAAATATGGTTTCATTCTCTTGCCCCCAATTCAATTTTTACTTGGGAAGACATGCGAAATGAATTCTTTGAATAAATTCTTCCCTCCCGCACGTACTAATGCACTCATGCGAGCAATCCAAAACTTTTCTGAAAAACCGGGTGAACCTTTTGCTATTGTATGGGAAAGATATAAGGACCTCCTCCACGCTCTCCCTCATCATGGTTTGGATGTTGGACAAATTGTTGCATATTTTCACCAAGGACTATCCTTGAATAACAAACAATACATCCAAATGATGTGTGCAGGGATTCTATGAGAAGAGATACTGGGAGGTCGTGCAGTTTTGATACAATGATGAAAATCTTTCGAACTTGGAGACTAACACCTCCCTAGATACAGAAAAAGTGCATAGTACACCCACAGGGGGAAGAATACGTCACTTAAGAGAATGATGACCTCACAATGAAAATAGCCAACAACTAGGAAGTTAGGGTCTGTGGGTGAAAAGGTGAGTAGGAGTAACTGTTGTACCCCAGGTACCTTCGATGCCTATGGGATCTAGAGTGGAGGAGCATCGTCATTGCGGATGACCTCACTCAACTAATAACTACCTAATCTTCCTCCAAGTCAGGAGCAATCCAGATAGAGCAATCCAATGTTCTTAATTACCAAAGGAGATAGCCCGATTCTCCATACTGCGAAACTTAATTCGGGGTGGGGTAAACACCCGAATTTAGTTGGAGGAATGAGGGAGGCCCACACCATTTTCCAAACAACCAAGGCCAAAACTTCCAAAACTAAGGCTTTTCAAATCAAGCCCCTTAGTTCCAAAATCAAGGTCCTCAGTTCCAAAATCAAGGTCCTCAAGGATTTCTTGTGAACTCTAACCAAGGTTTGCACCCGCTGCCAGGGAATCCAAACCCACGGCCGCCACCAGCCTCACATAAGAGAAGTTTGGGGACATTGTGACACGGTTGTCCAGGCAACAATCCACCAACACTGAATTTGAACCGCCTTGAATGATGCTTGAGATCCTAAATCCCACTAAGTTGACCTCGCCACATGGGAAATTTTCAATAAGAGAAAAGGAAACTCCGCTTCTCCAAACTATCAAAGCCGAGATTAGGGAATAGTGTTGGAGTCTGAGTCAGCGTGTCACCTTTGAACATTGCAGAGGCATCACCACTCTTAGTGGAAAATAATTGACAAAACCATTCAGCGGAAACAATACAAGATGTGCAAAATGAACCACTAGGGGATGATAAGATTAATGCACAGCGAGCCTCATGTTCTTAGAGCGGATGTTGGTTGATGTTAAGCCGAGGAAAAGACAAGGCCTCCAGTATCCCTCTGCTCCATACCCTTATAGGTTGAGCCCAGAGTGAACAATGCTCGGAAATCTGAGTTGTTCAAACAGGTTAAGGTGAACATTCCTTTATTGGATGCCATTAAGAAAATCCCATCATATGCCAAGTTTTTAAAAGACTTGTGCATTGTAAAAAGAAAATTAGGTGTCAACAAGGATGCATTCAAGACTGAACAGTCCACCTCCTTGTCGGGGTAATTTGCCCTAAAATACAAAGACCTAAGGCCCGCTTTCTTTCCACAGTGATGGGGGTCGGAAATCGGGACATGCTATAGTGGACTTGGGAGAGCGAGTGTTAACTTGTTACCATGCTCGAACATATGTTTAGCTAGGGTTAGGAGAGTGAAACCAGGCTAATATCACCCTCAAAATTTAGGCGGCCCAGTAGTATGAAAATTCCTAGAGGGATAGTGAAGGATGTATTAGTGTAAGTAGACAAGTTCTACTTTCATGTGGACTTTGTTGTTCTTAACACTCAACCTGTGGTGAATCAAGGGACTCAGTTCCTAGTGATCCTTGGTTGGCCATTCTTGAAGTACTTTACTTGATACCATCATACCCGTGGGGGGGATAATGGCGTTATCTTTTGGTAACATAGTATTAATTTGAATATCTTCAATGTTATCAAGGAAATAGGGGATGATGAGGACGTTTGTGAGGTAAATATGATCGAATCTGTTGTGCATAACTATGTAGATCATGTTTCATATAATGATCCTCTCAAGTCTTGTCTAGTAAGCCCAAATTGTGTCAAGTAGGTAACCACATCTGAATTGGAGTTTCTACACTCCATAATTGAGCACAGTGAGGTAACGGAAGAAAATGGGTGGGCACCCAGATTTGAGAAATTTCCACCAATTGAGGACAAGGTATTACCTTCAGAAGAGAAACCACCTAAACTTGAGTTGAAACCCTTACCATCACATCTCAAATATGCATTCCTAGGGGAAGAAGAAACTTTCCCTGTGATCATACCTTCCTCTTTAGAGTTAGATCAAGAGAATAAACTTTTGGAAATATTGAGAACCCACAAAACCGCCATAGGATGGACAATTGCAGATATTAAGAGATCAGCCCTTGGTTGCACACCTGAGTTCACTTGGAAGAGGATGTCAAACCCTCTAGATATCCACAACGACGACTGAACCCAGTCATGAAATAAGTGGTCAAGAAAGAGGTCTTAAAATTGCTGGATGTAGGTGTTATTTACCCCATTGCAGATAGCAAGTGGGTAAGTCCAACCCATGTAGTTCCTAAGAAATATGGGGTCAATGTGGTAGCAAATGAACACAATGAGCTAATTCCCACTCGGGTCACCATAGGTTGGAGGGTATGCATAGACTATAGGAAACTCAATGCGGGCACTAGGAAAGATGATTTCCCTCTACCTTTTGTTGATAAAATGTTGGAGAGAGTTGCAGGGCATGAATTTTATTGTTTTCTATATGGGTACTCAAGATACAATCAAATTGAGATAGCCTTAGAAGATCAAGAGAAAACCACGTTCACCTGCCCTTTTGGCACATTTGCCTTTAGGAAAATGCCCTTTGGATTATGTAATGCACCAGGAACCTTCCAGGGGTGCATGATGGGGATTTTTAATGATATGATAGAACACATTTTGGAGATTTTCATGGACAATTTCTCTATTTTTGGAGATTCTTATGAGGGATGTCTGGAGAATTTAAGGAGGGTACTGGAGAGGTGTCAAGAGAAAAAGTTAGTGCTTAATTGGGAGAAGTGTCACTTCATGGTGACATAAGGGATTGTGTTAGGACACATAGTCTCAAGAGAATGAATAGAGGCCGATAAAGCAAAAGTTGAGTTGATCTCAAACTTACCCACCCCTAAGTGTGTCAAGGATGTACGGTCGTTCTTGGGTCATGCAAGATTTTATAGGAGATTCATAAGAGATTTCAGTTCCATAGCCCGTCCTTTATGCAATTTTCTTGCCAAGGACGTCACCTTTGAATGGTCACAGGCTTGTGAAGGCTGATAAATTAGGAGCTATGTTAGTGTCCCTTCCTATCATCACGATCTCTAATTGGGAGCTCCCTTTTGAGATCATGTGTGACGCTAGTGATTATGCCATAAGAATTGTATTGGGGCAAAGGGAAGATAAAAAAGCCTTTGTGATCTACTATGCCAGCAAGACTCTAGATTCCGCTCAATCCAATTACACAACTACGGAAAAAGAGTTCTTGGTTGTGGTATTTTCCCTAGAAAAGTTCAGGTCATACATTATAGGGTCTCCTATAACCATTTTCACGGATCACGCAGCGCTGAAGTACTTGCTCTCTAAAAAGGATACTAAGCCTCGTTTGACTAGGTGGATCCTACTCTGTCAAGAATTTAACTTGACCATTAAGGATAAGAAGGGAGTTGAGAATGTGGTAGCTGACCACTTGTCTCGGTTAGATCCGGAGACAACCTCTGAAGGCCTACCCATAGGCGACACTTTCCCTGATGAGTAACTCTTTGTTCTTGTCAACTGCCCATGGTATGCGAACATAGTAAACTATCTAGTGACAAGACATATTCCACCCCAATGGACCTCTCAGCAAAAGAGGAAGTTTTTGGTGGACATAAAAAAAAGACTACTTTGATGACTTATACTTGTTTAATCTTTGTCTTATTGATTATTGAGAAGGTGTGTATCCAATGACGATCAAATTGGGGTACTCACCTTCTGCCACTCTAAAGCTTGGGGAGGGCATTTCTACGCAAGAAAAATGACGGACAAATCCCCTCTAGTCGGTTTTATTGGTCACTATGTTTAAAGGCTTGCTTTTATTTTGCAAAACGTGCTTCGGTGCCAACCGATTAGGGTGGGAGGGGTGGAGTTACAAAGGAGCATGATGCTCGACTCCTATTTCAATTATTGAGATCTTTGATTGCTAGGGTTTAGACTTCATGGGGCCTTCCACCCCCACCCCCCACCCCCCTCATGTGGGTACCTTTACCTTTTATTGGCAATTGATTATGTTTCTAAGTAGGTGGAGGCCATTCCAACGAGAACTAATGACCATAAGGTTGTTTTGAAATTTTTTAAATAACATATTTTTTCTCGCTTTGGAATGCATCATGCAATCATTAGTGATGGTGGGCTCCATTTTTGTAATCGACCCTTTGAAAAGTTGTTAAAAAAATATGGAGTCACCCACAAAGTTTCCAATGCTTACCACCCACAGACCAATGGTCTAGCCGAATTAGCCAATAGGGAGATCAAACATATTTTGGAAAAAATGGTTACCCCAAATTGCATGGATTGGTCGCTTCGACTAACCGACACTCTTTGGGCCTACCGTACTGCTTGTAAGACTATTCTTGGTATGTCTCCCTATAGGCTAGTTTATGGCAAGGCATGTCATCTCCCGATGGAAATGGAGCACAGAGCATATTAGGCCATTAAAACTCTTAATAAGGCAAGTAAACAGAGATTGATGTAGATGACCGAGCTTGATGAATTGAGGTGTGAATCGTGAGGCTCGTGGATCTACAAGAAAACTAAGCTGTTCCATGACCAAGAACCTTATAGGAAGACCTTTAGCCTCACGAAAGGTATTGTTGTCACGGCTCTTGTTTGCATCTTTCGGAGTAAACTCCGTTTTAGGTATTTGGACCTTTCATCGTTAAGGTTGGTTTACCCATATGGCGTTGTGGAGATTGAGAATCCGATAAATGGGAAAATCTTTAAAGTCAATGGCCAGCCCTTAAAGCCATTTCTCGAGAACTTCTACTGCCAGGAGAGTAGTGAGGAACTGGTAGGCCGCTCTACCAGGATGTTCCTTTAGCATAATCTCTATCCTACCCTTTTGTATATAGTTTTCTTTTTTTTTTTTGCATTTCTTTGTGCATTATTCATTTAGTTTGTCATTTTTTTTTAATAAAGGAGAGTCCAAACCCTTCTGCACTCGTATTTTTGGCCCCTCTTATCGTCTATGGGGTGTATCGTCAAGTGGCATTGAGGGCAATCGCGCCTATTTCCATGGTGGGGTGGGCATACAATTTGTCGAGCCATTTATGCATGATATTTGGTTTAATTCAGTGTTCTTGGGGTTATGCATGCAAAATTTTGATTTTCAGCTCTTTGGGTATGGTACTTGACATGTGATGTATGGTACCGCATGACCTTATGTATATACACACTCCATATATTTCACCGCACACAATAACAAAGTATGCACAAAACTTTTTTCATATTCGGGACCATATTGACCCAAATTCTTTTCATTCTCCGTGAGTCAATTCGACCTAAGATCACTCTCATTCAAACTACACAAGTCATTGAATTCTACCCCAAGCTCAGTTTGCTTGCTATTGCTTCAACTTGTGCATTATTTCTAATTCCTGTCTAATTACAAGCATCTTATTCTTTTCAAGCATCCATACGAGTCGAAAGATGATTTTAGGCCATATTTTCTTTCAAATTCTAAATCATACCGAGTCAACCCTTGCAACCTTTCGAGCTCAATCGCCAATTCTTTTCGAACCCTAGGAATCTTGATCACGAGGAGTACGGATGACTCCAATGTAGCACAGTCAGGAGAATGCAGAGTGCCACGCTCAACAAACACAAGTCAGTTTGGAGGGGGTATGAAGAAGTGAAAGATCACGCATACAATGAAATCCAAAATGTAGAGAATTCTGGAAATGTTTGTAAAGTGGTACCGGTACCACTAAAAATTGGTACTAGTACCAATGTTGGTGTCAAGACAGAAGTGGTAATCGATACCACACTACCGGTACCCAGACTAACCCGAAAAATGGCAAGAAGACTTTGGTACCCCATCGCACTTATCGGGTACTTCTACATCACCGCTCATGAATGGGCCATTTGAAGTATTTTTCCAAAATTCAACCCTTCATATCTCCCTCCCCAACTCCTATATAAAGAGAAACCCCAACTTCTAACTTCTCCTCTCACCAAAGCAAACCCTAGGTCAAACGCGTTGTTCCTAGTGTTCCATCAAGCCTCGACTGCTGGCCTCCATGCCTTTGCACGCAGAGATCGGAAGCACTAGACCGTAGTGGTAAGTGCTCCTCATCTCCTCGAGCAATCAATGAATTTTCACTATAAGTATGCATTGTGTTGGGTGGCTTTGGTTGGTGGTTCTGTTCTTGGTTGATTAGGCATTCGCGTGAACGGTATGAGGAGAAAGGTTCTTACCATCCTGGAAGCGGTAAGTCTGATACACGCTGAGATGGGTTGTTGGGAAACTTTTGTGTATGTATGGGCTATTCTCGCTATATTCGCTATTTTGGCCATATCTATGGCAAGATCGAAAAACACTAGGAAAGGAAAGGCCATTAGCTCTTCTATGGAGCGAGCCGTAAAAAAATGAAAGGTCGATACTTCGCAGAATGTGAAAAAATGAAAGGGAAAGCGGAAAAGGGTCCTCATCAGAGAGTGAGGAAGAAAGTGAGAGCGAATATGAAGAAATTGAGGCTATGTTTGCTGAGTCATCAGAATTAGAGTGAGAAAAGTGGGTCCAGTCAATTGAAATGCTGGGTTTCTATTGTGAGCAGGGAATGAGAATTGAAACGTTTCTATTCACTCACCCCATTCGTGTCATTATTCGTAGTTCGACCGCAATTTTTCTGGGCAGGAGGTAAAGGCGCTTGATCGACCGTTGTCGTGAATTTACTCCAACTTGAGAGAGAATCAGAACAGACACCCCGTTGGAGACTACAATTTCGAAGCGCTTAATGGTCACCGACTCAATCATTCAGATCGCCGAATTATGTTCACCTCACAAGATATGATCGATCTACCTACTCGTATTATTACGTGAGTTTGATGCTAGTCTGCTTGCAATACCATGTGCACCAACCCACCCATGGGCTTCGGAAGAAAAGTTCATCCCGGGGAAATTAAAGCCTGAGTATGCATTGATGAATAAGGTCATTCGCAATATGATTGGGTCGAAGGGAAAGGAGAAGTTTCCAAGCAAGGATGAAATCCAGTTTCTGTAAGAGGTAGTGACTGGACAACTTATTGACTATGCTTTGGTAATATGGTGTATTATGAGGGACTTTCTGAGGTCCCCAACTTAAAACAGGCACATCCCCTTCCAGACCCTTGTTACAAACCTGGTGGAAGCTGCTAGGATAAGGGGTTCTGGTAGAGAAAAAAGAGTTCTTCCTAAGCTAGGGCCCATCACAAACAAGACAGAAGCCAAAAGTCGAGCTACTTCCATAAGGCCTTAATCAGCACATCCCCCTCCGGCTATTTCTGGGGCTTCATCTCCGTCAGCTCTTGGTCTGATGAGTACATCCCCCTTAAAGAGGATGGAGCATAGAATCAAAGGATGGTTCAAATGCATCCTGGGGAACCAGAAGTAACTAGATCACAGGCTTACCAAGCTTGAGAGTCACATTCTACGAGGAGAGCTCGCTGTTACAGATGATCCTCCTCCTGATTTGGAAGGGGACTCCGACGAGCTGGATGACTATGTAGATGAAGAGGCATTCACCTCGACTGAAGAGGAGGAGGACGAAGAGGCATTTTCTGGTTAGAATTGGGCAGGTTGGGTAATTGGGTAAAGACTCCTGCCTATGTCATACCAACACCCATTTTGTTTTTGTAAACCCTATTTGTGTAGCCCATGGTCATTACAAGCCTGAAAGACCTTTTTGATTTTAGTTACGTAGGATGTTCCTTTTTTACTTCTATGCATCTTAGTTTGCTTGGTTATGGTAAAATGTTTGCAGTTATAATGAAGTTCACCTGCTGACTTGACTTGGCCGAGCTGAGCTGACCTAGTTGTGCTTACCTGCTGCCCCCTACAGGCACATGGTTGGAATCTTGACTCCATGGGCTTTCCATAGAGTCCAAGAACACCCGAAACGAAGTTCGTACGAAGAAGTTATGACCTTCCAAAGTTGGAGGTCACAAGTAGTCAAACCCAGCCGAGCTGACCTGACCTGACTTGGCCAAGCTGTGCTAACCTTCTTGAGCTCACCTACTATCCTCCACAGACACAGGGCTAGAATCTTGAATCAATGGGGTTTCCATAGAGTCCAACAACACCCAAAACGAAGTTCGGACGGAAAAGTTATGACCTTCCGAAGTTGGAGGTCACAGGTAGTCAAACCTAAGTGATTCGACTGGCCGAGCTCGACTCGACCGCCGAAATGATCTTTGACTTGGCTATTGAGCTCACCAACTTTCCTCCAGAGGCACATGGCTGAAATATTGAGTCAATGGGCTTTCCATAGAGTCTAAGAACACCCGTAAAGGAGTTCGGACGAAGAAATTATGATTCGAAGTTGGAGGTCACACGTAGTCAAACCCAGCCGAGATGAGCTGACCTAGCCGAGCTGAGATGACCTGGCTGAGCTCACATGCTATCCTCCATAGGCACATGGTTGGAATCTTGACTCAATGGGCTTTCCATAGAGTCCATGAACACCCGTAACGGAGTTCGAACGAAGAAGTTATGGCCTTAAGGAAGGTGTGTCACACATAGTCAAACCCACCGAAAGCCGACCGACCGGCCGAGCGCAAACTAAGATGACCGAGCGCTCACCTACCGTCTTACACCGGTTTTCATAAAGTCCAAGAACACTCAAAATAAAGTTCTGACGAAGAAGTTATTACCTTCCGAAGTTGGAGGTCACACGTAGTCAAACTCACCGAACCGACTGACTACTAAGATGACCACCGCCGAAATGAGCCGACCCGGGCCGAACCCAATACCATTTTCTCCCATGTGGACATTTCAACTTGACTCAATGGGATTTCCATAAAGTTTAAGAACACCTAAAACGGAGTTCGAACGAAGAAGTTATGACCTTTCGAACCTTCCGAAGTTGGAGGTCACACGTAGTCAAACCCAACAGATGACCCGACTCGCCGACGACCTAACCCGCCGAAGCCGAAATGACCGCCGAGATGAGTCACTCTGGCTTGAGCTCACCCATCGCCTCCTCCACCAGCACATGACTGGAATCTTGACTCTATGGGCTTTCCATAGAGTCTAATAACACCCAAAACGGAGTTCGAATAAAGAAGCATGACTCCTGGGGTTGAGGTCACACGCATCAAACCCAAACGGAAAGGTATCTACTACAGCTCGAGCCGACCCGAATGGCCGAGCCGAAAGTGGGTTTTCCATAGAGTATAATAACACCCAAACGGAGTTCGAACAAAGAAGTTATGACCCTCCGGGCTAGAGGTCACACGTGACTAAACCCAAATTCCGACGATTCGACTCAGCCGAGCCGAGCTTCGATCAGCTTAGCTCACATATTGTCCTCCACAAGCATATAGCTGGAATCTTGACTCAATTGGATTTCCATAGAGTCCAAGAACACCTAGAACGGAGTACGGACGAAGAAGTTATGACCTTCCGAATTTGTGGTGTCATAGTCAAACTCAATGAAAGTCAACCTGATTCGTCGAAATGACATGACCGTGGCTCTAAGCTCCATTAAGCCGCCTGAGCCACATACTATCCTCCGCGGCTACATGGCTGAACTGATCACCGCCTTCCATAGAGACTAAGAACACCCAAAACGGAGTTCGAACGAAGAAGTTATGACCTTTCCGAAGTTGGAGGTCACATGTAGTCAAAACCAGCCGAGCTGACATGACCTGGTCGAGCTAAGATAAGCTAGCTGAGCTCACCTACTAACCTCCACAGGCACATGGCTGGAATATTGACTTAATGGGCTTTCTATAGAGTTGATGAACACCTGGAACGAAGTTCGGACGAAGAAGTTATGACCTTCCGAAGTTAGAGGTCACACGTAGTCAAACACAACCGAGATGACCTGACTTGGCCGAGCTGACCTGACCTGGCCGAGCTGACCTGACCTTGATGAGCTTACTAACTATCCTCCACAAGTACATGGCTGGAATCTTGACTCAATGGGCTTTCCATAGAATCCAAGAACACCTGTAACGGAGTTCGGACGAAGAAGTTATGACCTTCCGAAGTTGGAAGTCACACGTAGTCAAACCATCCGAAATGACCGATCTGCCGAGCCGACCTCGATCCGTCGAGCTAAATGTACATCCCCAAAATGTACCCTAGTAGTTTTTGGACTTGTTTAGGGTATATTATAAGCTAAATGAAATTTTTCTAAATAAAACGAGACTGTACACAGAATATTAGAGACAAGGGTAAAAGTGGTCATTTACCACTGAGGACAAAAAGGCATAAATCAATAAGTTTATATGCAATTATGGAATTATGAAAAGCACGGGATGCCAAAGTAATATATATGTTTATATGGAGAATAATAAAAGAGAAAGGGTTAAAATAGAAAAATGGGAAAATAATAAAGTTTTTGGTTTCAATAAAATACGGCCTTAACTCAAAAAACATGAGAGAAGAATCGGTCTCTCATTTTTTGGAGAGTAATTCAAACTCGCAGAGAGAGAAGTGGAAGAGGAAAGACAGGTGTTAAAGAGGAAGAGGAAGAGAAGAAGAAGAGAAGATAAGAAGAAAGTGTAAGATTGCTCAAAAGGTATGATTCTAGTAAGACTTGGTATGGAACTATGACCTTAGTATGGAGCATATAGCCAGTTGTAAAGAAACCCAACCCTAGAATGCACTGTATGGAAATCATCACAAATCCTTTGTTTCTAGGATTTGTTATGAGAGGGACTCCAGAGTTCATCACATGTGTTTTCGGGTTCTAAGGGTTATGTAAAGTATGAACATATCACCATTCTCTAGGGCTGGATAGGAATCCTAGATTTCTCGAAGTCAGCTTATAAAACCCTCAGGCCTTTATAAGAGATTTAATAGAAAGACGTTTTGAGTCTCAATAGAGTTCACAAGCATGTGTATTGAAAGATGATTTGAGAAAAGAGATTACAAGATGAATTCCGAGTGGTCTTGGACGTGTATATAGAGTATTTAGTTGATTTGGGGTACCACATATGGAAAGGAAGAAAAACCCACATCTCCGTACTCAGACCTCACCGCACACCTTGAACCCGCATCAGCACAAATGCTCCAGATCCCAACCTCGTACCCAGATAGGTCGTAGTCAGACTCTGCATCGATTGCTCTATTTTGACCAGTGTTCGTATTTTAGCCATAACTTGGTCATTTATTATCTGAATTGAGTGATTCAAGTTTTGGTTAAAATAGACTTCAAGGAAAACCAAACATCCTGAAATAGGTACCTTCAAATTATGACTCTAGGGGCCCCAAAAATTCACTCAAAGTAGGGTTATATTTCAGCCAATTTCTGCTTCAGTTTTGATCATAGAGTAGTCGGGTTGTTTCGGACTTACCTTGATTTTCCGACTCATTAGGTGACCGCTGAGGAGAACCCTTAGGCACCTTATATTTAAAGTGTTGAGTACAAAGAACCATAAAAATGAGTCATGTAACTGAAAATACGATGCAACCTGGTCCCTAAAAACTCCAGAATTGACTAGGTTTGGCAGCGGAAAATGCCATAACTTTAGTTTGGATGATCCAATTGGAATGATTCCAATTTCTAAGTAAAATAGATTCGTTGAGGGACAAGAATACATGAATGATGTGTGAATACATAAGCATCATACTGTACAAGTATATGGAATGCCATATATAATATGGTAATTTAAACAAGAAAAGTATAGAAATGAATGATATACCAGCTTAAACATGAATGTGATATGTAAAATGAAACGAATCGAAATACGACAGGAACATGAAAGGCAATTTCTTTCCATGAACATCATCGTGGTTATTTATATATGACAATATCACATATAACCAGAAAAAGGATAGAACAATGATAGGAAATATACATGAATGGAGAGTATGAATGGGTTACATGGAATTGTTATATGAATGAGTATATGAAATGAGTATATGAATCAGTGATGACGCGGAAATGAGTAAGGAATGAGTATATGAAATGAGTATATGAATGAGTATAATGG
This sequence comes from Tetrastigma voinierianum, assembly GCA_016808115.1. Lineage (NCBI taxonomy): Eukaryota > Viridiplantae > Streptophyta > Magnoliopsida > Vitales > Vitaceae > Tetrastigma > Tetrastigma voinierianum. The sequence continues at coordinate 23,823 of JAEQBH010002868.1, read as the reverse complement.
AATGAGTATAAGGAATGAGTATACGTGAATGAGTATATGAATGAGTATATGAAATGGTATATGAATGAGTATACGCGGAATGAGTATATGAACGAAAGTATATGAAATTTATATGAATGAGTATAATGAATGAGTATATGAATGAGTACGTGAATGAGTAAGGAAATGGTTGAAATTGAGGGCGTGGAAATGAGTATATGAATGAGTATATGAAATGAGTACATGAATGAGTATATGAATGAGTATAAAAGTAATTATATATGAATGAGTATATAATATATACACAGTATATGAAATGAGTACATTAATGAGTATATGAAATAAGTATAGATTGGAGTATCTTTTGAAAAGATAATACGAAAGTGAATATGGAATTGAAATGTATTTGGAAAACCTAATGATGAACGATGATAAGCGACGGATTCAACTGAATTGGCCATAAATGGAATACGAAGTGAATATGGAATTGAAATGTGATATTTGAAAACCAATGAATGTGAATTTAATATGATAAAGACGTGGATTCATGTTCAAAACCGTCATAAATGTGAATTTGGTTGATATATCGAATGAACCGCCTCACGGGATGCACAAATTGGCATTCGCCACGGCGCACCCCGAATTGTCCACGTCCCACTTGGCGTGGATGCACCAATCGGCATCCGCCATGACGGGCATGGCATTAATTGATACCATGCTCTGGGCGCACTAAACAAGATCTCGTCATGATGGAGACCACAGTAATACCACATGTCGGGTGCACCAAACGATCCACACGATGGGAGACCGAATAAGTAATACCATATACCAGTGCACCAAACGCCATCCATCAGTAGATGGGAGATGTAATAAGTAACACAATGGCAGGCACCAAATGGCATCTGTCATGATGGGAGATCGAATTGTAAAATGTGTAGGCACATTACCGAATGATAATAAAGGCGGGATTCATTAAACGGGATTTGTCAGAAATGTGAATTGAATTGTCAAAGTGAAATAACCAACATTAACGAGTGTAAATGGGATTTTTATGTATACGCTTAAATCTCATAAATTGAATTGTGAAATGAATTGTTGCATTGAAAATGCATGTTGTGATATGATAAATGATTTGTAAAATGAAAAAGTAATGCTTAAAATTAATATTCATGAGTATATGTGGATATAAATGCATTATTTAGTAAATGCATTTTTTAATTGTAAAATGCTTATGGGCTTGCCCATAATGAAGTGCTTTCCGCGTAACTAAAAAGTCTAAAATGGAATATACAAACAAAAATGTTTTCGAGAAGATAATTGAAAATGCCGAGGAACCGGCCCGCTCGGATTCACCAACCGGGTCGAGTCAGGGATTTGGGTCGCGACACTTTTGAAAACTAAAATTTAATAAAACCAAACAAAATGTTTTGAGAAGATAATTTAAAATGTCGGAGTAAACCGGGCTCCAGCTTGGATTCACCAACCGGCCGAGTCGGGATTCGTGTCATACACTTTTGAAACAAAATTTAATAAAACCAAACAAAATGTTTTGAGAAGATAATGGTAATGTCAAGTAAACCGGCCCGCTTAGATCCGCCAACTGGGTCGGGTCGGAGATTCGGGTCACGACACTTTTGAAAACGAAAATTTAATAAAACGATAATTAAATGAAATAAACTGTATCGGCCACTTAATCGTATGTATTTGATATGACTTTGATATGTTCCGATTTGTCATTGTAGATGTATAAGTTTGTTTTGAATATAATTTGACATGTCATACATGTAGAAGATATGAATTGAAACTTGTAAAAGACATGACACATGGAAGTGATACGACCGTGATAATGATATGGAACCTGAAAAGGATAAAAACCTACATGTGTAATATGATATGAGTTAGAAGTCACATACAATTAGGCTTCGAGCATGCATAAGGAAAAGTAAATGTAAAAAGATTGTGACGGCGTATTATTGTTATTAATGCTATCATTTATATGTTCCCACTAAGAGTAAATTTCCAGCACGGTGTTCAATCCGTAGGTAATCAAGAGGAGATAAAGAGGATGTAGGACATTCCACACCAAGAAGACGGCCATCTTAGGGAGATAGGTGTCACTCAAGATCAAGCTTCCGCGATCTTTAATATTTGTATTGGGGACATATATATGTATAAGTGTTTGTATAAGTAAATGGGACTTAGTATATGTGTATAGATTTTGATGCTTGACACCATCCAAGGTAGTTCTTTTGTATATGTAAAATGATTTTTGGTTATTACAAAATTGTTTACATACCCACAGGTAAGTTCAGCTCTGAAAAAAAAAAGAAAAAAAGAGGTAAAGAGTCCCGCATATGGTTTCACACTCAAATCGTCTGGATTCGCCAATCCAAAAGACTGAGAATCTAGGCGTGGACAACTAAGTTGAGCTGACTGAGCTCACCTATTGTCCTCTACAAGCCCATGGCTAGAATCTTGACTCAATGGACTTTCCATGGAGTCCAAGAACACCCGAAATGAATTTCGGACGAAGAAGTTATGATATTTCGAAGTTGGAGGTCACACGTAGTCAAACCCAGCCAAGATTACCTGACTTGGCCGAGCTGACCTGACCTGGCCGAGCTGACCTGACCTGGATAAGCTCACCTACTGTCCTTCACAGGCACATGGCTGGAATCTTGACTCAATGGGCTTTCCACAAAGTCTAAGGACACCCGTAACGGAGTTCAGATGAAGAAGTTATGACCTTCCGAAGTTAGAGGTCACACGTAGTCAAACCCAGCCGAGCTAAGCGCGAACCTGGCTGAGCTCACCTTCTGTCCTCCACATGCACATGGCTGGAATCTTGACTCAATGGGTTTTACATAGAGTCCAAGAACACTCGTAACGGAGTTCGGACGAAGACGTTATGACCTTCCGAAGTTGCAGGTCACACGTAGTCAAACCTAGCCAAGCTGACTTGACCTAGCCGAGCTGAACTGAGCATGCTGAGCTCATTTAATATCTTCTACAGGCACATGGATGGAATCTTGATTCAATGGGCTTTCCATAGAGTCCTAGAACACCCGGAACAAAGTTCTGACAAAGAAGTTATGACCTTCCGAAGTTGGAGGTCACACATAGTCAAACCCAGCCAAGATGACCTTATTCGCGAGCCGAGCTGACTCCAGCTAAGCTCACTCTAATATCCTCCACAGCAATACGGATAGAAGCTTGACCCACGGCTTCATAGAGTCCAGAACACATGAAACGGAGTTCGGTCGTAGAAGTTATGATCTTCCGAAGTTGGACGTCACACGTAGTCAAACCCAGCTGAGCTGACCTGACTTGGTCGAGCTGACCTGACCTGGCCGAGCTGAGCTTACCTGGCTGAGCTCACATACTTTCCTCCATAGGCATATTTCTGGAATCTTGACTCAATGGGCTTTCTATAGAGTCCATGAACACCCGAAACAGAGTTCGGACGAAGAAGTTATGACTTTCCAAAGTTGGAGGTCACACGTAGTCAACCCAACCGAAGCTATTCGACTTAGCGTAGCCGACCGACTGCCGAAATGAAGTCAGCTGGTTGAGCCCACCTACTGGATTCATGCTGCAATAGGTGTGCCGTAATCAACAAAATTTATAAACCTAATTCACCTACCGTCAGAGCATAGCTACTCGCAGTATAGTGTTCTAGGCCTAACATAGGGATGAGTTTTCTTCTGTAAATGATTTGCGCTTTGGCTCAAAATGGTGAATTCAATTTGGATTCGGGGGTTTTATAAAAATACCGAGAGTCAGGTGATTTACGCATCGAAAATAAAATGAGGTAAAATGTGACAAAGAACTCCTTGAAGCATTGGGCTACTGGAGTTGAGGTTCTAGGGCAAATGAAAGGTTCTTGGGTCCTCTTCCTCGCGTTGGGGAGGATGACCTATAGTCATTTACCGAACCGGATCTTCATTTGGCTATCAAAACTGAACCCTAATAATTTTTCCTTTTAAATATGGCATTTAATGAGAATAAATGCTCCCGGAAAGTAAAAGCATATCCCCTAAATCTACCCTACAATAACTAATAGAAGGCAACTAATGAATCTCAGTGGATCTAACAATAAGCATTCACTGAACCCTAAAAGCTTGCCAACACAAAGTTAATCAAGGCAGTTACTTAAGACATTTTAACCTAGAGTTTTTAGAGATGGAAACATAAATACCGTAAATGCTTGCATTAAATACATGAGAACTCCGGTCATTTACCCCAATACTCTACATCTAATAGCCCTCCTCTTCAAGGAGAAAGCGATCTAGCCAACCATCCTCTCAGTTGTCACCTCAAAGGGGTGTTTAAGCAAATGCAAGAAAATGAAAGGAAAACAAAGAAATGAAAGCAGCAGGAAAGCAACGGAAGCTTTGGTCGCCCAAAGGCTCAGATTTCCAACCGCTAAAAATCGATCCCCTGTCTCTGCCAAATGTGTAATGTTTGAGCTATATAGAGCTCCAAAAAGGAAAAAAATTACCAAAATACCCTCAATACACACTTATACATGGAGGGAAAAATGGAAAATAGGGGTCAAAAAGTAGCAAAAGTCAAAATTTGCAGGAGAAATTTCACACCAGTGCGAAATTTTCGCACTGGAAGAAATTTTCGCACCTTGATGCAAAAATCTCAATTTTTTCTGCTCTTCTTCTGCTCCTTCTAATTTCTGATCTACAATGCCGAGTTCGACTCGAATTCGTCGTTCTTGGATCGACTCAACAAATTTAGCATAAATAGCTTGCAAAAACTACAAAGTTAGCCAAAAAAAATGCAATAAGTAGAATAGTCGGGACCTTAATGTGCAAATCGGGTTAATTCGGTTGATTAATACACAAAAAGTGCTCAAAACCTACAATAAATAGGGCTAAAAATAGCACTTTTTAGGCACTAATCACCTACTGTCATCCACAGCACATGGTTGAATCACACCAAACGGGCTTTCCATGTAGCTCCGCAACACCTCGTAACGATGTTCGCACGAAGAAGCATGACCTTCCCGAAGTTAGGAGTTCACACGTAGTCAACCCACGAGATGACTCGACTTGGCCAAGCTAGCCTAACCTAGCTGAGCTGAGCTGACCTTGAGGAGCTCACCTACTGTCCTATATAGGAATATGGCTGGAATATTGACTCAATGGGATTTCTATAGAGTCTAAGAACACCCGAAATGGAGTTCGGATGAAAAAGTTATGACCTTTCGAAGTTGGAGGTCAATTGTAGTCAAACCTAGCCTAGCTGACCTGACTTAGCCGAGATGAGCTGACCTGGCTAAGCTGAGCTGACCTGGATGAGCTGACCTGGACAAGCTGAGCTGACCTAGATGAGCTCACTTATTATCCTCCACAGGCACATGGCTGGAATATTGACTCAATGGGCTTTCCATAGAGTCCAATAACACCCGAAACAGAGTTCGGACGAAGAAGTTATGACCTTCCGAAGTTGGAGGTCACATGTAGTCAAACCCAGCCGAGCTGACCTGATTTTGCCGAGCTGACCTTAACCGGCCGAAGCCGAGCTAATCACCGAAATGACTCCTACGAAGCTCACCTTTACACCCTGACCTCTACAGGCTGACCTCTCGTGGATTAGACTATTCAGGGTAAAAGGACCATAACTTGGTCTACAAAGGTCCGAATTGAGAAATTCAAAAGCCTAACATCAAGTTCACTAAAGTGGATACAATTTACCTAAGGGGATCACTACCAAATTTCCATTATTTCCCATCCAAAACCACGAAAGTCCCAAGCACGTACTACCACAATATGACAGCTTCCCATGATTCAAAATACAACAAAACATTCCCCTTAGGGCAAGACAACCACCACACAACCCTTAGGGTAGAAAATAACCAAAGTAGGAGAAGACCTACCTCCTGGAATTTTTCGAAACTCTCTAAGTGAAGCCCTTGTCGTGAGGATGAACTCTTCCCCTCGTCCGCCAAAACCACGGTCCGATCACGGAAATCTAGAGAGCAAGTGAGAGCTTCTCACTCTAAAATCCTCCTCTTTCTCTCTCTTCTCGCTTGCTCTCTCCCCTCTACTTCTCTTATCCAAAAATTTGGTCAGTGATGAGTCAATATAACTGCCTTCTCACCCGTCACATGTCACATTCTAAGTGGCCACCTAGGATTACACCTATCCCTTATCCATCTATCATAGATTTTCACCCACTCACATGTTGCCACATGTTTCTCATGAGTCCCATTTGAGCTCATGTTTGACTCCTTCTACACATGACGCGTGGCACCTCTTGAGCCACTCACAATGTTCCATGTGTCCCGCACCACCTCTCAGGCTCGAAAAACGGAATTCGACCGGCCTCTCGAATTTAACAAATTCGACGTGGTAGCTAGATTTCACGAGATGATTCCAGAGGTGAAGTCCATTTTATCACCCGAGATCTAGAAAAATCCCAGATTTTGGCCGAAATTACCATTTTATCATTTTTCATAAAATTAGAATTTTCTGGGGTCTTACAGATGGTAACTCGGTTTAACTGCCTGTAATCTATACACAACCGCAAACTCCCATCTTTCTTTTTCATAAAGAGAACTAGAGCTTCCCAAGGAGATATGCTCGGCCGAATGAATCCCTTACTCAACAACTCTTCCAACTAAGCCTTAAGCTCCCTAACTCGCAAGAGCCATCCAAGGCGAGGAAACGGAAATGGGCCTGGCCATCAGATCAAATCAATGGTGAAATCCACTTCTGTATCTGGAGGTAATCCAGCAATATCATCTAGGAATACATCTGGGAACTCTCTAACAACCTCAATCTCATCCACTAGAGTCCCATTTTTCGCTGTCTTCACCACATAAGCTAGATAACCCTGACAACCCTTACGCAGCATCCTCTACGCTGCCTTGGTGGAGATCATACTAGAAAATAACTCTCTGCGTATTCCCCTGAACTTTACGTCCAATTTCCCTAGTCTATGCAACTTTACTCCCTTTTTATAACAATCTAATGTGTCCCTATGGCAAGATGCCCATAACCACGCCGAGCAGGAACCACATCAAAATCCTTCATAAAAATACAAGATCCGTCGAACTCCCCGTCTCAATAAGAACCTACTATCTCCGATCATTACTCGCTTTGAGAATAAAGAATCTCCTACTATAAGTGAAATTCTCATACGACCCCCTAATGGTTGGGTCTCTATTTGGAAGCGATCTAAGAAAGTCCTGGATGCAAATGAATGTGTGGCTCTTGGGTCCACTAATGTATATGCATCATGATCAAGGATAGAAATAATACCAAGAACTACATCCGAGTTGTGACCAGATCTCGCTGAGTCACAAGATAAACTTTAGCCCGAAAGTAATGACTCGTCTGCAGATCCCTCGGCATTATCTTCCCGCTCCACCACAACCGCCTACTCTACGGCCGCATCGCCCCCTCCGCCTTCCGAAACCTCTCCTCGAAGGCCCCCAGTGCTCATCTCTCAGCCGAGGTAGCCGGGTTGGCACGATGTCTTTACACCCCAATCAATTCGAGGACACTCCTAATGAAATGGCTTTCCCGCCATAGTGGAAACACCCTATATTATATCTTCACTCTGCTGCGTCTCTTCCGACACATATCATGACGGAGGAATACTTGGGTGTCACTTTCCGCAATCCGCGGTCACCATCCCAAACTGTGAGGCAGTTCCCCAACCCGCATCTCGGCTCAGAACTCCTACCCTTGCTTCTCTTTGCTGGACTAACTAGAGTTTCATTGGGAAGTGCCCGGTGCACTTCACTTTCCCGCCTACCCGACATACATAGTTGTAGTACTCTTCTCAACCCTCAGAGCGGCCTCAACCAAGTCCCCAAACCTATTCTAAGGAACCCACGCACAAATGAACTCCATTCGTGTCAGAATTCGCTGTAATCGCTTGCACTTCAGGACTTCATCAACCAATATACAACTAATTCCGATTAGCTGCGAGAACTCTTCTCATACTCGAGTTATTAACATGGTCTTTCCGCCTAATACGAAGAACTCCTTAATCTTGCATCCTTGTGACTCTAAGGAAAGAATCTTATTAAGAGGACTTTCAAGCACAACCTGTCCATGATAACATCAGATATCTTCTTATCCACGGCATCCCAGCCAATCTTTAGCCCCGCCTTCCATCAAAAACATGGAAAACATGGATCCTTCATCCAGGTAGCCCATAACCCTTGAATCTTGTTTACTCGTCCAACCATACCCAAAGCCGCCTCTCCGGGATTGCCACTGGGCTGGCCATATGGCTCGCGCCCAACTGTGCTCTCTATATAGACATCCTAGGCTCTTCAAGAACCTTTCTAGGTGGCTAAGGCTGCGGCTGTTAACGAGTCTCTATAGCTACTATTTGAGCAATCTGCACCCCGCCTATAGTAAACAATCCCGAAACTACAGCTCTCCCGTGGCTCTAACATCCAACTCGACCATCATTGAGGGGCTTATTCATGGAGGGGCGGTGCAGAACCAACTACGCTCAACTCCCCTCAGTACCGCAGCATGCTCGGAAGCCTCTCGACGACTCTCTTAGGACTCCACCCCGACATCTCCTCGGGCCGATATAAGTGCTTTGGTCTGCAAAAAAAGAAAAATTGCGAATACTTTAAAACACTTAAAATGTATGTACTTTGAATTTGAAAATGCATGGTTACACAGTAAATCCAGTGTATAAGAAAACATGATGTTTAATAATGACGGGTTTCCCAAGACCCTACTGATACCAACTTGACACAATCCCAATCTTTACTAGAGTTACAAGTGAAAACCCACTGCAGAAATCTGCTTTAAATACGATACTTCCAACAACTAGAGAATCCTATGAAGCTAAGCCGTGTTGCTTATTGAAAACCTGTATACAAATTTTTCTTTTCTAAAGTTGTGATTTTATAAAATTTCGGCAACATAACAGCTGCATATAGGACATGTCCCTAAACCTGTAAATACAATTTACACTTCTAAAATTTGACAACCAACAACACTTCTTCGAAAGAGCCTCAGTCATCAGAGAGCTTGGCAAACAAAACTATGTACATACATAAGGAACAACTATACAGTTCAAAGTATTTTCTAACAAAAGTTAGTTACATTTTCTTTGATAAATATATACAAGAGCATTAAAACACAACATTATATAAAATTAGAAATCGGGAGGACCTCGATATATCCTGGAAGGTCCACGCACTGTACCGAAGATAATTTTTAAAAATAGAAAATAATAGAGCTAAAGAGCTCAATGAAAGTGTATGCTTTATAAAATACTTTCTTTTTCTTAAAGTGTCTCAAAAAAAAAAAAACCATAAAAACGATCTTTACAAAACACTTTCGTAAAACCTTGTTTGTTTTGTATAAAAGTTTCTAAAACTTTTCGTAAAATGCTTTTCAAATGTCTCAAAACTCCAGAAACAATCTTACAAAAACACTTTTAGAAAATCTTGCTTGCTTTGCTAAAAGTTTTAAAACTTTTCAAAAATGGTTGCTTTTTCTAAAAATGTCTCAAAATCAGAAACGATAATTACAAAACACTTTCTAAAACCTTTGTCATTTGATATAAAAGTTTCTATAACTTTTCGTAAAATGCTTGCTGTTTATCGCGGTCTATTTTAAGTCAGATAAATATGCTTATAAATATAATGATCACTAGAGGCCTTTTCTCTTGCTTGCAGTACTCTAGTAAACACTCTGAAAACCCATGTCTCAACCATGTTTGGGAAGTTAATCTCAGTGTCCACATCACTCATTCCTAAGAAATATGATGGAATGCTCGGCCACTGCCATTAATAAGCTAGCGCACTAACCCTATATATCCCAAAGACGCGTTACGATCCTCTCTGCAATATGCCATAATGATGAGCCAAGTTTCAGCGACTAGACAAATATAAAAATGAAATGCAATCATGTCTTAACTTCCTCGCGGCACGCATTTAAAATAATTTTCGACCAGAATGTCATTAAGACTAGGATATATTAAGGCCTAACTTATAAAATATAAGTTTCGCCTGGTTGTTTGCTCGCTTGCTTATCAAAGCATATTTCTTGCTTTATAAAATATGTTTAACAAATCAAAACCATAAACTTTAAAATATGGTTTAACAATTAAAACCATATAACATACACCCGGAAACGATTTATAAAATAATACACTAGCATTGAAAATAAAGTTTAACACTCACCCTTCATAAATAATTACACGACTTCAGAATTTCTCCGCCTTCGCGACCCACATTCAATGTATTAGACCACACGTCATCACAACTGAAGCAACTCAGACACTGTGCTACAATTAAATTTTTCAATAACTATGTGGGCCCCAAATTCCATTCACAGTAATATGACCAATTTCTAGACTCAAGGGGCTTTCCGTAGAGTCTAAGAACACCCGAATTAGAGTTCGGACGAAAAAGTTATGGTCGTCCAAAGTCGAGGCTTAAATGAACAAAGGATAAATGCAAACCTTAAAAATATCGTTTTTCGGTTTTCAAACATCCAAATAGCCCCTAATGCTCAACCAAGACCAAAACAACTCCTAGATGGAAAATAAACCAAAAAACATGAGTTCTGAAAATAATCCCAAAATTTCAACCCGGACTATCCGAAAACTGTCCCGAAAATTCCTAAACTCATTCCAAAACTTTTGGACTAAAATTTCACGACTCTCACAATAAGAAATCCTGCCATTAAATGACCTTCAGATAGAAATAACACAAGTAGGAGTTCCCTACCTCTTACGCTTGATCGAAACACTAAGATTTTGGTACCCACGATACTTCCGTCACAAGTAGATCGATTCTCGTTTTCTTTGCTCGACGAAACTCACATCCGATTTATATATATATGGTATATATATATATATATATATATATATATATATATATATATATATATATATATATATATATATATATATATATATCTAATTCCTCGCTCTATCCGCTCCTGATACCAACTTGATTTTTATCTTTTTTTTTTCTCTTATTATTATTATTATTTGATATATGACTCATATTGCCTCATTTTGGGTGCTTTCTACCTAAACAATTTATTTATTTTCAATTCAATTTATTTTAAATGAACTTAGTTCAAGCTATTTCGACTTCGAGATTCCCGCAGTGGCCCGTCCCTAAGTCACCGGCGACTTATCATTCAAAATCGTAAAATATTCTCGAAAGGTCTCAAAATTCGACGAAACTTTTCGGGTCACTAGATTTTGCGAGACGACTAATCGCGCAGCCAAGTTTCATTATCCAGATTTAGAGACTGCATTTCCCGAACTATTGTGCTAATTTATTATTATACATATTAAGGAAGTTCTTAGTGCCGCCCGAAACCCACCAGGCATGACCGTCAATTCACACCCTCAAGCCTTCACCGGTTTGAAGCGTGAAACCACACTCAACCTTCTCAGAATCGGGATTTTTGTCCAATTACCAAACACCTGCTCGCAGTAAATGCTAACTTTCTAGATCCTCAAATATCAACTTTAAGAAACCAACATCAAACTAAGTATACTTATCCAAATAACTTCAAACTCAAATATTCCAAACATAACTAAACTTTAACATCTAAACAATGTCCCAAGAGAAGTTTTAAACAAATATTCTAATAAAACCATTTTCCCGTCCTAACCGTCACTCCTCGCTCGAACTAAGGGTACCGGAAAATTTTTAAAAGAATAAAGGGTGAGCTCAAAGCCCAATAAGAAATACTAATACATTTTCATGGATCAAAAAGTTTTCAATCATATAACAAATAGGAGATGTTTTTCATCAAAACTTTTGATTCAAAAATAAGTTAGAACATTAACAAAATATACTTCAAAACATTCTCACATCCATTTCAAATCGGTTTCATTTCAAATGTGATCCAAACAATTTCATGTCAAATTTCGATTCAAACACTTTCATATCAAATCCAAAATCAAATACATTTCAAATATATTTTTCTCTAGTTATCAAATATCAAATGGTGTCCAGCCATGTGGGACTTTTCAAATGGGTGGCTAGCCGCAAATTGTTCCTTTTAAGGTGGACGGAACCAAACACTACTAGTACTAGTAACCTCTAACCAAACCCCCTAGAGGTTGGGGTTCAAATCAATTACATTCCCCACCAAGAAAATGTAAAGGTCAACTATTATATCCCGAATAGTGTCAACTATTATATCCCGAATAGTGTAAACTATTATTCCCGTTGACAGGATCGAACTAACTAGAGTAAAATATTTCATTCAAAAGTTCAAATTACAAAACATCATATCTCCACATTTTCTTTCGTAAACAAAACAAATCTCAAAAGTACAATCATACAAAATTGCTTTTTTGATCCATGGATAATCAAATAAATAAAACAAGTAAAACTTTACATAAAAACCAAGATTATATATAATTCGCTTAAAAATAATTTTCATCCTCAAATGAGAAAACAAACAATTTTCTTTTTTTTTTAACCGCATTAATATCCCTCACCAAAAGAGTACTCAAAGCTTTGAAAAGAGCTAATCCGAAGAATTTCACCCAAATGGAATATTTCTCCTAAATTGAATGGGTTAGAAATAAAACTAATACTCATTACTATTTATTCTAAACTTTCCTAATTTATATTCTAATAATGATATTATTGTTCACCTCAAACATATTGACAACTCCGGTTCAAATGATAACTATCTGTATTAGGTAGTTTTACAAATTTCTTATAAAACCTATATTCCTTTCTCGATCTTATTTTAATAATTTATTTTATTTTTATGGTTCTTAATCCCGAACTAAATCTTTTACTAGAAAGAAATAATATTAATACTATTTTACAAATTATATTATTACACAATACACATATAGCTTTTTTACCTAACAATTATCATACTTGACAACAAGTATTATTAACGGATCTTATTTCCTATAATTGCTAAATAATTATTCTAATCATATTCCTTATCTAATAAAATCTCAATCCTTAATAAAATATTTACTTTCCAAAATACATATATCTTAAATACTTCTTATCAAATACAAATATTTATACAGAATTCAGCCTTTTCTAAATTTATCCTATTTGTTTATCATTATTTCTTTCAAAATTATCCTTAAATACTTTTCTTTTTCATCTCTGATACTCAAAGTAATTCAATATGACACCACCAATCCTTATTTTATTTTTTTATTTTTATTTTTATGAATCTGAGAGTGAAATATAAATACACTCTTCTGCAGTTCATCTAAACCGAAAGAAAATTAAAGAATCTTTTACATCAAAGAAATCTAGAAAAATAAATTGAGGGAAGATCTTACCTAGAGAAATTTGTTCTTTTCAAACCCAGATCCGAAAATGTGATGCCTTAATTCTACCCGCAGAAATTCAAAGCATTTAATTAAAGGATTTTCTTATCTTACTCCAATTTATACTTGGGGTATCTATTAGAAAAATTACCTTTGTACCCCTTTCATTAAATTAATTAATAATACTAATTGAATTACCACATATTTAAGAACTCCTTTCATTAAAGTATTAAAGTAATTAATTAATTACTAATAATTACCATTATTATTATTTTCATAAATCTAATTGAATTATGTTGTATTTCATAACATATGCCTATAAAAATTCTTGTCATTATTATTTTCCCTAATTTATAACTATACAAATTCCTGTCATTATTATTTTCCATAACTTATACCTATACAAATTCCTGTCATTATTATTTTCCCTAACTTATACCTATACAAATTCCTGGGTGTTACACTTAGTGTACATATACGACCCTATGGTTACACATCTGAGTACACCTTCTTGGGGCCAGTCGTTCTGCTAGTTTTGGTTTCGGGATTCTTGGAAATCTCAAATATTTTTATGCTTGTTTTTTGGAACATTTTTCGGTAGAGTTCGGGGCCTTAATGGCTGAATTTATAGCCGTTAATAAGCGAGTCTTGAGGTGAGCAAAAATAGTAAATAAATAAACGGAACAAAGGCTGAGAATTCTGGACGAGTCAGTTATTTCAAGAGCGATATGACTAGATTTATGGTCGGGAATGGCTAGTTTGTGTGGATTTTTTTTTTTTTTTTTGTCATTGTTGGAAATTAAATAACATGTTGAAAATATGTTAATATATGGGTGTTTAAATATAATAGCATAAATTGATGTAAATTATGTGCGTTTGATATAATTATCCATGATACCTGGTATAAAGTATGGAATATAAATTGTTCCATGTAGTGTTCATTGTACATGTGACATGAGATACATGCATTGGCATTTTGCATTGTATATGCATGGGGACATCGCATTGTGTTGGGTGTGTGTACATGGTTATGATCCTTCATCATTCTTGGTGAATGGGTGGTGAGCTCGGTAATGGAACAACGTCCAAAATGAGTCTCATGGTTGCATAGCATGAAAAATACGTGTGTTGGGTAATAGCAAGAAGGGATAGATATCCTGGTGCGCTCCGGCCCGGTTCAAACACCTAGCCCAGAGCCGAGTAGAAGAAGTCAAAAGCATTGGAAGGCGGCGGCGTCCTGCGGTGAGAACCGAAAATCTGTATTTTCACAAATGCATAACCGTAGGATTTGATTAAATCAAATGGACATTGGAGGTGCTCGAAAGAGGTTTTGTTTTAAAAAACAAAAAGATTTTGTTTTGGAAAAAGAGTCATTGGGTGAAATAGCAATGACGAGTTTTCACATTTGGCATATGCTTGTGTGAGGGAGTCGGTGAGGACTCGAGACATGGGCATGATGAGTCACATCTCATTCATAGCATTTAGAATTTCATGTTTAGACTTGCATGTTTTACTTGGAATGTGTGTATTATTGTGTGAACACGGCATTGCATGTACGCCAGGTGGGAGAAACCCTTGTGGAGTTTACTTTGTGGGTTTGCTCACCTCGTTATTAGGACCTTGCAGTGCAGGTCGAGCACGGGTGAACGGCCTTTCGGGCGAGATCGTGATCTTGAAGAGGCAGACATGTTGCCATGATAAAACTTTTTGTAAAAAGGTATTTTGTATAAGAATTGCGATTAAATTCTTTTGGACTATTTCCAATATAGTCGGGTGTGTAATTATGAGTAGAGGGTGTGAGATTGGAAAATCAATTTCTAAGGAGGGATAAATGGTAATTTACGGTCAAAATCCAGGAATTTTTACAGATCTCGGATGACAAAATGGGGACTGCAGATTGGAGATGTTCTGTAAATCTAGCTACCACGTCGAATTTATTGGTGAGATAGTTAGATTTCACGTCTTTCGAGGCACATAGAGGAGTGCGGGACACTTGACACTTTATGTGTGGCTCAGGAAGTGCCATGTGTCCTAGGAAGAAAGGAAGTTGAAATGAGCTCAGTGGGGCCCATAATTGTGAATGGCACCTTGAATGGAAAGAAAAACTAAGTTAGATGGATGGGATAAGAGATTCTTAATCCCATGGTCCAATAAGAAATGGACACTTGGCATGAGAGGACAAGTCCTCTTAACCAAGTCTTCCAACTGGTTTGGGGAGAGGAAAGAGAGGGAGAACAACCGAGAAAGAGAAGGAAAAATGTGGGATTTTTAGAGAGAGAAGCTCTACCTTCTCTCTAAAATTTCAGCGTCGGACAGTCGGCTTCCGGGCAAAAGCTCACCTCCACAACAAGACCCTACGTGGGGTACCAGTTTTGGGAGTTTCATTGAAACTCCCGGAAAGGTAGGGGTTTTTCTCCTACTTGCTTTACTTTTTGTTTAAGGGTAATGTAATGGATGAGGATTTGTTGAGGCCTGGATGGCCGTGGTTTCGGTTCCAAAAGCTTTGGACCGAGTTAAGAAATCCCTAGAGTGTTTTGGACAGTCCACGGACTGTTTGTGTGAATTGCTTGATTTGTGTGGTGTTGTGTTGCCACGAAAATAAGCAATGTTTGTGAAATTGTGTGGGTTGTTCAAGGAATGAGTGGCCGGATTGTGCCTTAGCCATGTGAGCTAAGTTTATGTTATTATTATAAGCGGGAATAACATGATGTATATGGAATTAATTTTGGTAACCTTATGCATGGGTGATATATTAGCATATGTTGAATGTTGTTGTGCCATTGCATTTACAATTAGGTGGGGAAGTAACTTAGTAGGGAAATTCCCTCTTGGGCATTGCTCGCGCCATTGGATATATATTTTTCGATTGCCCGAGGAATGTACTTGGGGATGGGCGCATCCAGGATATAAGCGAAGCAGCCAAGATGGCCTTATCTTGTATTTTGTAAAATTCTGGGTAGAACCATTTATTTTGTATAAATTGTAATGAGTGGCCAATGGTAAACAAATCATTTTGTATAAAACCGCCATTTTATGAGTATGGTGTGTAGGCCCAAGTGGTCATTTTACACGTGTAGTGCCTCGCAGCGTGAGACCGTAGATTTCGAGTTGTGGGTGGTCGCGGACACCCGGGTTTGGGGCGTCACAGAGGGTCGTTATCAAACTCTTACGGATTGTATTTAAGTGTATTATTCTCATATTTTAGATTTAAATATGAATGAATGAGTCCCGGTGAGGGGACGTATCGAGGTGGTGCCGAGTAACTTGGTGTTCACTAGTAGTTGGAACCGGTCCGGTACCAAAACTTAGGTGCGCGAAGACCTAAGATAGAAATTCCACAAGTTGACGGGTAGTCAACGGGACCCCCGGAAATTGAGGTGTCACATATTTAATAACTCAAAATACCCTATTTTTTTCTTAATTTGTATCAATGTTTTTTTTTACAACTAAACATTTTTGTTATAATCTAGTAAATTGGTCCTACTAATGCTCAAGTTGGGACCCCTCCTTTTTCCATATACCATTACTATTTAAGATTGAGCGATTGTACCACATGCTTTTGGGCAATTTTTTTTTTATGATAATTTGTTAGAAATTAATTTTTTTTATTGACATCTATTCACTTTGCATTACATCATAGTATTATGTTATATTCCTCATAAATTAGTCCCTATTGGGACTCGAATCTTAGACCCCTCTCCTCCCTATGCCAACCTAAACTTTTACTTCATCGCCCAAGTCTTATTTAGTGAAATTAGTTAATTTGTAAGTCATGTTGCCCTCAAAATTAGTTAATTTGTATGTCATGTTGCCCTCATTTATGTAACCCATTCCCAAGATGATTCTCTTGTAATTCAAACTTGATAAAATATATTTCCAATGTTTAGTTTCACCGAACATAAAAGGAAAAAAATCAACTATGAAAGCTTAAATATATTACCAAAAAAGTTTAAAATTTGAAAAAGTGAAAACCAACAATTAAATAAGCATAAAATTCATAAAATAGATTTAATTGCTCAAAAATTCCTTTAAATTTCTTCTAAATTCTATCCTTCCATCACTTTCTTCTTTCCTATATTTTTATAAAATTTATATAAAAAAATATAAGGGAAACATGAAATAGAAAGAAAATTACTTATCAACTTATTCCCTTCTTTTTTCTACATATTTTATTTGAAGAAAAAAATCGAGATAGGATTGAAGAAAAATTTAAGCTTAAACTTAGCCTGTTCTTCTTGGTTATACTTTTTATTTGGAAGAAAAATTATACGAGTTGAAGAAATATTTTACTCAAATTTATACGAATTTACACATGTCTTTCTTTGTTTTCTTTAGAAATTACATGTTTTTGTTTTTGAAACCAGAATAATTTTATTAATTGTATCCTTCCATACTTTCTTCTTTGCTAAATTTTTTTATGAAATTTATATAAATAAATTATTCTCAAAAATATGAAACATGAAATAGAAGAAAATTAGTGTGGGCGCCACAGGCAGGAATCGTTGACAACCCGTGGAATACATGTGAGTGTCACCAAACACAAAATGAGTGTCTCTTTACCCAAGACTCAAACATGAGTAAAAATGGCCACGTCGGGCCCATACATCATACTCATCAAAATACCATCAACTATATTCTGATAGTTTCAAGAGTTAATTACACTCTTATATACAACATGCTTCGATCATAATGTTTCATACATGTTTTAAAAATATATATATAAAAAGCCCTTTGATGTGGCTTTCTTCTGTGATCTGCAGTGTAAAACCCCGAAATTCTAATTTTAAAGAAAAGGGTAAAATGGTCATTTCGGTCAAAATCCGAATTTTAGATCTCGGATAGCAAGCTTGGACTTCCTTGTTGGAATCATCTTGCAAAATCTAGGCTACTACGTCGAATTTAGTGAATTAAGAGACAATGAGATTTAAAGCTTCTTCGAGACACTTAGTTGTCGAGTGTAGTATGGCTGACTTATAGGAAGGAACACATGATGAGAGGTATGTGGTGTGACAAGGACCACCTACTACATGTATCCATGTGACACATGTCACATGAATAGTGAAGGCTAGAGATAAATGGCTTATATTAAGCCATATGTCAAAAAGGGTCCTTAAAGTCAAACAATGAGAACAAAGAGGGAATTAAATGAAAAGAAAGAGAACATCTTCTCTTCTCTTTGGCTTGGTACCGGACAGTGAGGGAAGAAAATAGATTTGAGAGAGAGAGGAGTTCAACTTCTCTATAGATTTCCGACGTCGGTGTCGGTTCTAAATCGAGGCAAAGAAGAGAAGTTAGTCTATTTGCAAAGGGGTATGTGGACACGGTTTTGTGGAGTTCGATAGCTTCCGGAGGTAGAGTTTCTCCTACTTGGTTATTCCTTGTTTAAAAATCCATGAAATGGTTTTTGGATGTTATTGGTCGAAATGGCCATGGATTTGGATCCCAAGAAGTGGAGCGATGCTTGATGAAGGGGGTTGTCATGGAATATTGCAATTTGGACTGGGGCTGGTAAAAACGATCCGATTTCTGTTAGTTAAAATAGTCCATGTGAAATTGCTTGCATGTGGTTGCTTGACATGAGAAGCATGAATGATGTGTGCAGGATAAAACTATTATTGTTTTAATTGAATGGCTTGACATGTGTATGGAAAATGATGTGTTAATGCATGCTAATTTGATGTGTTAACATGAGTGGTTGAATTATATGAAATATAATTGTGTATGAACCATAGGAATTGATTATATGAATTGGCATCATTACATTCATGTGCACAGTGACATCACGTCGAGTCAGGTGTAGGTGCATGGTATGGTTATTCACCACTCTTGGTGAATGTGGGTTGGTTGTCTTGAGACTAAGTCCGAAATAAGACTCATAGTTCCAAATTATAAAATGAGAAATAATTAATGTGTGTTGGGCGTTCTTAGAGCGGATTGTAGGAGGCTTCATTGGTAATATCCGAAAGGTCTGCATGGGTGTAAAGAGACTTGAATGGGTGTAAGGCCAATTGGTGTAAGGCAGAATGGGTGTAAAAGACCCGCAGTACTATCTTAAAAGGTTTTGCACGAGTGTGAGAGACCCGCAGTACTATCCAAAAAGTTCTATATTGGTGTTAGAGACCCGCGGTGTAATCCAAAAAGTTCTATTGCCTAAGGGAAAACACATGGTCATGTTCATCATTGGACCTAGAGTTGAGTGATAGGAGTCGGGATTGACTCGAGATAGTTACCCATTGGAAAATTGACTTGGGTGTTGGTGAGCCGGCAAAGGCTCGGTAGTTGAGTGTCATTGGCATTACCAATGATGACTTTCACACTTGACATAGGCTTGTGTGAGGGAGTCGGTGGGTGACTCGGGGTATGGGCATGGAAAACATTTCATGCATGATATAGATCATTGATGTGAATTAATAAGTGTATGGAATGTGGATGTTTGTGTTGTACCATTGCATGTGCATTTAGGTGAGAGTAACCCATGTAGGAGATTATTACTACCAGGCATTGCTCACCCCGTCGTGGGATCCCCCTTTCAAGTACAGGGAGTGTTCGAGAAGACGGCACTCATTAGAGGCCGCTTTTGAGAAGAAAGCCGACATGTGGCTTTGATTACGTTTTTGTAAAACATGTATGAAATATTACAATTGAAACATGTTTGTATTAAGAGTGATGTAACAACTCTTGAAACTATTGTAATATAGTTGGATATATTTTGGTGAGTATGTTGTGTAGGCCAATGTGGCCATTTTGACTCATGTATGGGTCTCATGATATGAGACACACAGGTTTTCCGTAGGTTAACGGTAGTCAACGGGACCCCCGGGAAATGGGGCATCACATGAAGTGAGCGCGGTCTTCCCTCGCCTCCATGTGCACGAAAGGGGGATCAATGACCGGACTGAGCAATGCCAGTTTAATTCTCACAGAGCTACTCCCCACCTAAATGCACATCTGGACCAACGCATCCACAACATCGCATTCCATACAATTTCACGCTTTCTACATGGAATGATTTATATCATGCATGAGATGTTTTTCATGCCCATATCGAGTCACTCACCCGACTCACTCACATGACTATACCAAGTGTGACAATCGTCAAATAAACCTGTAACACCCTTATACGAGGCCTTTGTCGGCTCCTGACGCAATGCAAATGCTTGATGGGTAGCGATCTAGTCGATCCGGCTCACATACTGACTCTGTATGTCTAAGTAATAAACATAACCGCGTGTTTTCTTTTAGGCAACATAACTTTTCAGCTTACACCGTTGGTCTCTTACACCCATACAGAAATTTTGGCTCATGCCGCAGTGCTCTTGCACTATGTTCGAGCTTTTCACTGGCGGGGATTAGCATTTGCCTAACGCTTGACACACGTGAGTACTTTTCATTCATGATTTTGAACTGTAGTGCTGACAGGCGACCAGTCTAAGGACAGAAACCGGCTTTTCACCAAGTGTTATTGTATTCCGTGCACCCACACCTTCGACCGCGATGATACCATGCACGCATGAATGCAGCCAATGCCAATTCATATATCTGACCAATGGATCATACACGATTATATTTCATATAATTCAACAATCATGTTAACACATCAGGTATCATGCATTAACATATCATTTCATACATATTCAAGTAGGTAGAATTTGCTTTAATATCATTCTTTATCTAATTCAAGCAGGTTCGCGGACAATTTAGGTCGACAACGATAAGACTGTTTTTTAACGGTCTCTCCAAGCGTCGTGGGCTGTCGTGGGCATTTAGGTTCACTCATGATAAATCCCATGGCCTTTCTGGCCTCACATACCCAAAAAACATTTTATGGATTCACTAGTGAAAATAAACAAGTAGGAGAAGACTACCTCTTGGTTGAAACTCCACAGCTGTAATACCAGCGCATAGCCACTGCGATGGGGATCAACTTTGCCTCTTTGCCTCACGGAGTTCGGCCCGACCAATTGTCGAAAAATCTAGAGAAGGTGGACTTTCTCTCTAAAACTCCTCTCCTTCTTTTTGCTCTCTTTTTTTCTTCGTTGCTCTCCCCTGTGGGTTGGTCGAGCATGGAGTCAAGAATGGGGTCGAGTGGGATGTCCTGCTCGCATACGTATCAACCCCTCATTAGTTTGACTTAGTTTCATCTTATCCCTTATCCATCTAACATAGATTTCCACCCAATCACATGTTTGCCATGTGTCTCCATAGGTCCATTTAGGCTCATTATTGACTCATTATGCACATGACATGTGGCACCTCTTGGCTCATGTGATGTCTGCAGTGTCATGCGGCTCGGTGCCTCGAAAATGTGAGAAATCCGTCTCTCATAATTCAACGAATATGGTAGCTAGATTTCGCAAGACGATTCCAAAGGTGAAGTCCGTTTCATCATCTGAGATCTAGAAAAATTCCGGATTTTGACCAAAATTACTATTTTTCAGAAAATTAGAATTTCCTAGGGTCTTACAATTAGTTACCAACTTATTTCTTCTTACTTTCTATTTAGTTAATTTGATAGAAAAAAAATCATATCGGGTTGAAGAAAGAATCTTAAACATAAACAACATTCCTTATTTTTAGAAAAATATTAAACTCAAACTTATACATATTCATTGTCTCTTCTTTCTTTTTCTTTAGGGCTATATTGCTTTTTTTTTTTATTGAAAGGGGAAAATAGATTTTATTGATTCAAACTAGTAATACATTCGATAGAAAAACATAATCAAATTCATGAAATCTAGAGAATAATCGGCATCCAGTAAATAGCACAATAAATTGGCTTAACTTAAAGCACAAACATTTGATAATTCTATGATGGTAGAATGCACATATGACTAGGTTAAAAATATTGATGACCATGATTTGATTTGATGTCTACGTTGTGTCCAGTTTTTGTGATTCGAATCATCCACACACAAGAGCAGTACGCAACAAGATGGGGAGAAAACCAAACCGTTATTACTAAGACGACACAAACCATATGCCACACCCTGGAATGGCAGCAAAAAACACATCGCCTGAGATGACAATAATTCTTTAAGGCTATGTTCTCCAAAACCTTGAGGAAAATGGATTGAGTAAATCAAATAAATCATTTTTATATTACTTCTAAAATAATCTTCTTATTTAAACTATTCCAATTTAAAATATTAAACAATTTTTAATTTTAATTGATTTTATTTATATTTTGTTTTTTATATTTCCTCTCTTATTTCTTCAACCATACTTGAGCCTAAAGTTTTCTATTCTTTCTTTCCTTTTGCTTCTCTTTTCTTTATTTGAATATATGTAAATCGTGGACCATATTTTGGGCTTTCGGGCATGTATATATCTTCTTTTGGGCCATTTACAGATAACTAGAAACTTCTTTTGGGCATTCAGTGGCGTTTGATTTTTGGCCTTTTACTAAAAGCTAAATAGTTTTCATATTCAAACTGTTTGTTTTTTAACTTTTTTTATGACTTATTGCTGAAATTTCTAAAAAAATTATAAGTAGAAAATGCTAAAATATTTGTCTTTTTTTATTCATAAGCATGATACATCTGATGTCGAGTTAACAGATAATAATTTCCCCAAAAAATGGGACCTGATAAAAATAAATAAATAAATAAAAACTTTATGAAACCGTTTTTGACAAGCGAGTGAACCTATACCGAGTTAAGAGCTTTTAACCCTATTCTCGGATACACATACGAACATAGACTAAATAGATGTCCAACTATCTACATATTCGGGTAAATTTTACATCTGATGCTACAATCACAAAAGTCATAACATAATGATCGAAATCATGGTACATAGGAATTAGTTGAGTTCATCCCGGATAATATTATTAATTTTACACTTTTCGGCTACAATTTTACTTACAAACACACTTTGAGCTTATGTAAATATTATCCATCAAACTCTCGAAATTGAAGTTTTCCTTTTCATTCTAACCACAAACCACATACACTCATGAGATTTTTAATAATTATTTGACACAAACATCGAATAAAGAACTTTTCACCAAATTGTAAGGTCGGTTTAGATACTCACCATGATACCAATGTCCATACAGTAAGTTCTACGCTTGGAAAAGTTCAACTATATTCTATTAATTTAAAGAAACTCTAACTTCCGGTACCCATGCTAATAATTAATATCATTTTAGGCTAGACTTCAACTTCATAAGAATGTAACTTTGAGGCCTTAAGTGGGAAACGGTTGCCAATAAACCCTTGCTTTGTTGGTTTAAAGTGCTAGGCCAGACATAAGGAAGGAAGGGACTAGGGTTCCAAACTTCTTGAGAGTATATTAGTACTACATTGTTCTAATTTCAAGTGAATAGTTTAAAAAAAAAAGGGAAATTGTAACACCCCGAAATATACCCTAGCAGTTTTCGAACTTGTTTAGGGTATATTAAAAGCTAAATTGAATTTTCGGGAAATAAAACGATAGACCCGGAAATTAATCATAAAGCCAAAGGTAAATTAGTCATTTACCACTTGAGGATATAAAAGGCATAAAACCATAAGTTTATATGCCAATATGGAATTTGAGAAAAATGAAGTAAATAGAAGAAGTTAT